>OZ025297.1:202725661-203325661 GCA_964019185.1 Maratus speculifer
TCGGTATTGAAAATCGACATAAGATTTTGTAATTCAATTCTATTTTTATAAAACCGTCTCTGATGTATGGTCCTTACACAGAAGAAATACTTCCGTGACTCTTTTGATTATTAGTTTTGTAGAATGAGCGTTGCGTGAATAGATATTATTGATAGTAGATGTTATAACCACTGGAATAATTGCTGGATTTACCTATTGCTTCTGAAATCATGTCGTTACTAAATCCGTCAGTTAGTGGAGGTTCCACACATTTTCCCATTTAATTAAATCTATGTAATCCGTCGCAAAAGGTCAAAAAGCTGGTAAATGGAAAATATAGATATTTTTTAATGTAATGATTAGGATTACAGCCGACCGTTTGATTTCACTCGCGCGCTTTTAGAATTCATATACAGACATAAATGAAAATATAAAAAGCTTCTAACATGCTGCGAATAATCTTTCTATTTTACCAGTGAAACATTTGTGCCCAGCCGCGGTTCCACCCACGCTGCAAAAAGATGACATAGTGGAACATCATTGGTATGTAACTAGCACAAAAACCATTGCAGTGGACGCTTGAAGATCAGTTCCATATTTCGAATAACACATCCTTTAACATCTATGTTAGCAGATATTCCGTCACAACCGATCGCAACCAACTTTGTTACATGTATATTATTGTTAACACATGACAAAAAAATGTACATCGTGTTTTCAAATTGTTTGGTACTTTCCCAAAATTTACATATATATGGCCGATGTATTCGGAACCAAGTTCTTTTTTCAAGCTCAAGTCTGCTTCTATTATGATTTTTCTTCTGTTGTTTTCTAGTGGTGTAGTCTGTCTTTACACCGATCAAAGTTTAAAGAAAATGGCCATGATCATAATCTTTTACAAATGATTAAAGAGAATACCTAAAACGATGGAGTGGTCTTTGGTTTGTTTTGTCATGCCGATTTTTTTTCTGTCAATAGCATTCGATTCATAGTTTTGTGATATAATGCCCACATCTTGAAGTGCACCAGACACGATGGCAGCACCAGCTTGGTCGTAAATTCCCAAACTGTCCAATATTCTGGCTGATGCCAATTTTCGTCACTACAGGTGATGTGACACCTAGCTCGGCAGAATTTTGGCTTTTCAATGATACCTGATGATGCAGAAAAGTGAGTTTGCTCTCAATACGTCGGTTTAGTTTACATTCAATATTCATATTCATATTCAAATCTATTGAACTGAAAAAATAGGCAGTATTTTTGGAAATGGTCCAAAAGTCTCTAGTAGCTTTCAATATCTTATTTTGTTTTACAAGAATTAAAAAGAGCACAATACTTGTCGTTGAATAGTTTAATTTTTCTTAAAATGCTGCTGTGGTAAATTGAGATTGAATCTCATTTACAGGTCATTTGTAACTTATTAGCAACTCCTTCTCATTGGCAGGAAATAAATAGATGTTGACCGATTCCTTTCTTCGGTTATTTTTTAAATACCAATATATAAATTTAATAACTTTTTGTAATAGGGAGCATATTTACTGGCATATCAAAACCAGACCAAAATAGGGTGTAATTCATATCTCTCTCTCTCTTTATTTTTATTTTATTATTTTTTTTAACAACGCCATGGTACAGTAACATTCAAGGTACACTAAGCTACACAATACACAAACAGACAAATCCTAACTGAAAAAACTGGAACTGCCAGTTTTTCGAAACTTTAAATCACTTGCGGCAGTATGAAATTTCGAAATTAGTTTTCTTTTTACTTAATATCCAAGAATATAATATTTCTTACGCAAAGGTAGGTTTTGATTGATATTAAAATGATTATTTTGCGTCAAAAATAAATCTAACCAAAATTAGATCTTTTTCCATTTTTTCAATATTTTATCGAATTTTCAACTTTTTTGTGGCAGTATTAAATTTTTAATTTATTACTTATTATTGTTTTTTACTTAGCCTCCATGCGATATAACATCATTTCCGCACTGTTGGATTTTAAAAATTATTAAAATAATTAGTTTTTGAAAAAAATAACCTAACCAAAATTCGGTCTTTTTTCAAATTTTTTTGAAATTTCAACCTTTTTGTGGCAGCATTAAATTTTAAAATTATTTTTTTATTATTTTTCCCCTAATCTCCATACAATAGAACATCTTTTCCGCATAGGTAGATTTTGATGAATGGTATATTTTTTCTTTCGCCATAGACAATCGATCCACCCTACTGTATATATATATATATATATATATATATATATATATATATATATATATATATATATATATATATATATAATATATACGAAAATTACTAAATTATATGGATGGGTAATGGTTATGGTCCATAACGGACCGTCGGCGTGTTATCCGTTACCAGATAGTTGATAACGGATTTATTTCAATATTTATGCATATAAAGATTTATTTCCATCATTAAGAATATATTATTTATTGTTGTTTATGTGAATAGGAATTGAATAAATTGCAATATTTATTTGGAATGGAATTTTATAACATTCTTTACTTACAAATAAATGGAAATGAATAGGAAATGTTCAGATCATATTAAAATATTACAGGACGGAGAAAATATATTCTAAACCTATATAAACCAAATGTAAAAGTCAGTTACTTTCTTTCTACTAAAGAAAAGATACTGTATCCAAATATGATATTTCCTTCCGTTACGTGAAATATACCGTCTATTTGAATAAAGTGCTTAATCCGCAACATGATATCTGCCCCAATTTTCTATTGTGGTTAAATTTCCACATCATAGTGCTACAATTTATATATACAAATACGAGTGTATAATTTTAAGTGCTGATATTACATTTTTATTGAATAATATTATAAACAGAATAAAAAGATGAAGTAATTTTTTTTTATATTAAAAATGTATAGTCGGGGTAAAAAAGAATAATCTGAGTATTTAATGTAGGAACAACAAAAACTGAAGTGAGCATAGTTTTTTAAACATAGTTCAAACATCTTTCTTCACACACACACACACACACAAACACACACAAAAGAAGGAATTCGCACTGAAAATGTAAATTATGTTCGTATTGAAAATTAAAATTTTTATTCCAAATTAAATATTAAAACGACCGGTCAACGGGCATTTTCAAAAAATTAAAAAAAAAGCCTTAATGGCTGAATTCGTTCTTTTTTGTGACAGTTTTTTATAAAAAAGATGTATGGGTAACGCCTAGCAAATTTAAGAATTATCTAAAATTTTCTGCTTACCTTGATAAATCAGCATCTATTTTCGGGAAAAGATGCACATTTATTGCATTTTTCTCAAACAGATGACGATACATATATATCAAGTGATTCATAAAAAGACGTTGTAGGAATTTCACCCGTTGCGGTTATATGCACTGATAATGATACATATTTCACCAAACATGAAATTTATCGAAATGAAATTATCATTTATTTATGTCAAATGAACTGAATGCAAAATTTGGTGAAATTAAATTCATTCTTTCTTCAGATACAGTAATTATAATAATCATGAAGAACAAAGCCTAAAAGAATTTCTTTTGTGCTATATGCATAAAAATACGATATGCAGAAATGTATTCAAGGTATAATTTGATGATGAAATCCCTTCCCTTTCTTTTTATTATATATGAGGCGTGTTCAAATGAAAGTGACTTGAACGACTCACGAGTGAACAGTTATTAATGCACAGGGTGGTCATAAAAGAACTTAAATATACTTCAACTTAGAAAAAAATTAAATACTTAAACTTACCGAAATATGGAGCGCTAGCGGCCGGTCCGTTAAACCGAACGAAGTAAAATTTCATATATAGCTATTCAGTTGTATGAACTCGAGATTCTATGAATGGCAACAAAGTAGTTCTCACGGTTACGGTTATAAGTACAGAAACTCGAAATTTTCCAAGTGCAACGCCCGTTGTTTTTCGTCGCAAAATGCTCAGTGCATGCGAAAACCCTAAAGAGCGTTGGAACCGTACGTGTATGGCAAGAAACTGACTCGTTATGCACGCACAAAAAACAGCTCTGCAAATACCCGTAGAAAAAAACTGATCGGGGCGCACGCAGGATATTTTCATACGACACAGAGTCAGTACATCAATTACTAATTAAAACATAGATCATAGAAAAGAAAACTTTTATTCTGATTGCAAATCTTCGACGTGGGTGCTATCACAGGCAATTACACATTGCATGCGGGAGACTATAGGCAATACAGCCGAACGTAACATCACATGATGGATGTTTGGAATCTTATGTTTGATAGATTCTTTAAAATCCGAGAAAATTTACGGATTGCACATGCACACACTAGATTTGAGATACCCCCGAACAAGAAATTCAAAGGAGTAAGAATGGGGGATCACGGAGGTCATTGAAATGGAAAATGGCGTGAGATGACATGGTCGCAAAAATTTTGTTCCAGGATCATGCAAACAAACTTTGCTATATGTGGATGTGCACCATCTTGCATACAACAGAAGACATTCAGTGTATATTGTTGGCGCATTCTGTCATCACTTAATTTTGCAGCATTACAATATAGCAAGAACCTGTTACAGAGTAAATTACAAATCACGTTGGTGTCCCATTCTTAAAAGAAGTACGAAAAGAGAATAACTGTGCCTGCAATGCCGCACCACTCAGTAACTTTGTCGTACTATAAAGATACTGGTAGCACCACGTGAAGATTCATTTCTGCCCAGTGCACACAAATTTTGGTGTTGAAGTTAAGGTAACATGTGCTTCGTCCGTCCATAATATGCGAAGAGGCCAGTCGTTATCTCCATCATATTGCAAAAAAACTCATTAACAAAGTCTAATCATTGTTGGTGGTCCCCCAATTCCAACATGTGGACACGCTAGTACCGATAAGGAAACATGTGTATTACAGAGCACAGTAGCTTCTGGACCGTTGACTTTAGTATATCCAATACACGACATGCAGCCCTTGCAGTTTGCATGTGTGTTGTAGTCACTATGTGATACACTTCCATTACTGTAGTTATCCTTAGGAACAGTCGGTCGTCCGGATTGCAGTCTATCACAGGTGCAGCCAGTTTCTTCGAATTTCTTTACTAAATCATGAAGACTTTGCAAGATACATGGGACATGTATTTGACAATGGTTTATACGATAAACACACAAGATTTTTCCAGCCTTCATCCCATTTTGATAACATAGTTTTAGCAATTCATTGCGAACTTTCGCTGGAAAAGTCATTTCGTCGGCATGCTCCCAACTGAAAAACTAACACTTTCACCCCATCTTTTATCCTTTTCTACGCTGATTATCTGGCAAACGGCATTCTGTGATTGGTGTTTTGCCTCTCCATATGCAAATTTTGTGCGCCCTAATCGTGTTTTTTTGTGTGTCAGTAGAGCTGTTTTTGTACGTGCATAACGCGTTCTTTTATTGCGATATACCTACCGTTCCAACGGTATTACGGGTTTTCGCATAAGCTGAGTATTTTGCGATGAAAAAAAATGGGGATTATCATTTACAAAATTTCATTTTCTGTAGCTATAACCGAAACTGTGAGCTCCAATTTGTTGGCATTCACAGAATACCGAGCTCATAAATATGAATAACTATATTTTAAATCACATCTTGATTGGTTGAACGGATCGGCCACTAGAGTTAAATATATCGGCATTTTTTTTATTACCACCCTGTATATCTGTGAAATAAAAGCGATGGTGAAGGCGAATGTGCCACACGTCCGCAATGACAAACAATTTTGTGATAGCTTCAATCATAAAGACGTAGCATTGAATTAAAAATAGCTGGAATGGGTGCAACTGCTACCAAATTGAATGAGTGAGCTATAATTTAGTTTTAAACACTGGAAGGGTTATCGGAAGAAAAAACCAGTGATATTCATTGCAGAATGCTGAATGTGAATGGTGACTCGTGTGTGTTGAAGCGCACGATGCCAAGTTGCGCAATACATTTTAGTGACTATCAACAGGAGACAACGGATTTGGCGCCGTACGGTCAAGCGCACAACGTTTTGAGAGATAAGCTGATTACAGACAATGACACTGCAATCAAGAAAAATCAAATCGAAATATTTTTGACGTCACAACATAGTGAAACATTTCCATTGGTACTGTAGACGATATTGTCATGATCAGCAGACATAATTCCTCGCGTCCTCTTCCTAAGCAATGGACGATTGCATAAATGTCATGAGTTATTTTATAAACAATTTTTTATGTATTTCATTCATTAAATATTGTGGTTTATTTCTATATATCTGTCTCATTTTACCCCTACGCATTTCAGGGATTTTCAATAACTTTCATTTAACCTTATGCATTCTGAAAAACACTGAATGCTAGTGGCATCTTTTATGTTAAATTCACTACATACGCCAACGCATATCATGCGCTAACTCATGTCAAGGTGTAAGATAATACACTTTTTAATTGCATTATTCTTGAGATATATTTAGCAAGATAGAGGTAAAAGTGCAAGTGTGTAGCAAATATAGTTCATTTACAGAGACACTCATTTACAGAGACAAAAATTTCTTACATTGCTCTATAATTTAAAAAAAAATAGCTTATGGTGTACTTTAATGATTTACACTTTTTAAAAATATCGATACACTACAAGATTTTTACAAGAGTATAGGTTTTACAATAATTTAACGTTTAGTTCCGATACATATAAAATGATTCTGTCACAGTATTCTCTGTAAACAATAGATGCTGGAAGACAGTTTCAAATACGGAGCTTTTTTTATCATGTATCTTAACTATTTTTTCATCTATTCTTAAGTATACAATGGTATACATTCTATAACTGATAATGTACGTGATAGAATAAAATGCTTTTGTTTTTGTTGTACCTTAATCCAACTGGTGGTACTTAAATGCTATAAATATGTTTTGTTCTAAAGAATTTTACAATCTCTTTTCATTATGCATAAAAAAATACTAACGAACATTCTTAATATATGTAAAATTTCTCAGAATTTATCAAATTCATAACAAAAACAAAAGAAACAACAACAAAAATAATACCTTTTAACAAATTATAACAACAATTTGGTAAATAAAATTCTAATCAATTTGATATGTTAGATTCAGATTCAGTTTAGATTCAAATGAAATTTTACCTGATATAAATTTATTAGAGTCAGATTCAATTTTATCCAATGCAAATGGTCAATTAGTTGTTTAATAATAAGAAGCTCGACGCAGCTGTGGGCGATTGATAGCTCTAGCGAACTTTGCTTACCTGTTACTTTCTTTGGAGACTTTTTTTAAATTAATTTTTGTTTTAAATTTGTCCGGTTTCATTTTTTTTTATTGTTCCAAATCTTGTTTTCGTTAAAGACATAGTTATTTTCGACGCAAGTCTCCATCTTTGAACCTGGCTTCCGCTAAAGAGTTCTGGCTTCCGTTAGATGAAGTAAAGAATCACGCACTTTAAATAAAAGTAAAAGTAATAAAATGTGGACATCACAAGGTTCATTCTTGACGAAAAACAACAACAATTTTCCAAATGGTTAAAACATTTTTTTCTAGTTTCAAGATATGATACGGAAAGTTTTACTTAAATACGATAATAAAAAGAAAGTTAATATGGGTAATTAAAACTTCATTAATGATAAATCGTGTGAATACTCGGTAATTACTTGTTAAATTCATGCCTAATTCCAAAGCCTGCCCTTATATCGTAGAATTAGTTATTTGCATGGTGACATTTCATTGAAATCATATCAACTGAATTCAAAATTGGCCCTTAAAAAATTTGTATTGACGTATGAGACCCTCTCCATACACTTAATGTTATTCCTTATTACCTATGCTGAGAAAGAGCTACGTCAGTTTCATTTTGAACTGAACATCTCTTCCTGTCATCGCCATCATTTTCTTTAAAATTTGAACTAAAATAAAGAATTATTTTAAAAAATCCTAAACTTAAAATTTCTGCAAGATGATTTTAATATTAATCACCGTTTACAAGTTATTGAGATTTAAAATACGTCAGTCATTTTTCAAATTATTATTATCACTATTATTATTATTATTATTTAAATAGCCAAATTATTCTCTTATTATTAAATTATAGCACTGCAAATATTTCAGTCAAAATTTTGCAAAGAATATGCAAATTTTACAAAAGAAAGTTGATTTTTTTTTTTTTTTTTTTTTTTTTTTTTTTTTTTTATAAAACAAAACTTTTTTACATAAATGCACTAGAAAATAATTCTTTCCATAAAATTCCCTTAAATATACGGATGACTTGAAATTTATCTCCAAGTAATATTTCTACATTCGTATATATATATTTTGAGCATAAATAAGAAATTGCATAGAGGAAGTTTTTATTCCAGAAAATTGTTGAAGTAAATATGAATCAAAGAAATGCTACTTTGAAAATATTAAAAAAAAAGAACTTTTCCAAAAGATGGACAAAGAAGCAAGAATTCATGTAAAAGATGGAGGATCACAGAAAATATATTTCCGAATTCTTTGAAAAATATGTTAGTGGAAAACTTGGAATGCAAAAAAAAAATGTAAAATTACTTCACTTGAAATAGATGCAGAAACAACGGAAGCGGTAGTTATTCTGTTTTTTTTTTTTTTTTTTTTCTTTCTAGTACTTAGTTTTTCAAAAAACATCAACTGAAGTATGTTGAACAAAAGAAAAATGAACTATATCTAGTTCCTATTTCTCGAGCTGTACTTCTTTTTTATTTAAAAAATTAGTTGTATTTCTTATGAACTTCAAGAAGATGTACAATGAATTCTCCAAACAAATGTGTGTTTTTCCGATAATGTAAATTAAGATTTTAAACGAGTGAATTATTTTAATAAATATTTATTAAAGCATATAATGATGCTGAATATATATATATGTAAAAGCAACCTTAAATTGTTATCAATTGTAATTGTGAAGGTATATAAATGCAAGTAGAAAGATTAAGTGTTTCCAGCATTTATAGATCATGCATCAATGCATAACATGTAATCAAAATAATGCGAAAATATTTTTTCTTCGAAATTTTATTTATGTTAGTAGTTCGTCAATCCGTTTTGTTAAAAATAAGCAGTTTATTCATCTAAGATTATAATATTTTTGTGATTTCTATATTAAAGGCATGTTCTTGTGACCTTTTATGTATATTCTTCTTGATTATATAAATATTTATAAATATTGGTGCAGATATATAATATCAAAAATTGTATTTCATTGAATTTTAATTCCCATTTGCTAAAGTAGAATATACTAGATTTAATCTAAAGGTTTTTTTTAAATTTTGGTACATTTTGTAGTTGAGAACATCTATGCAACAAATATACTATTCAACTGCTTTTCGCTAATCTTCTCTCACAGCAGAATCTCGATTCCACACCAATTTATTGATTGATAATTTATTGGTGCACATGTATAAAAGTCGTATCTTAACAGATCATCAGACTAAACACAAGCATGTCTTTCAGAAGCTAGCGTCTTTTAACGTATTCAATGCATAACTGCTTCGCAGAAAAGCGATGACTTCGGAATTCAATCACGTTCCACGCTGTCAGTCTTATTCAGGTTTTGTGAATGAATGTATTGTACTGATGGCACTAAATATCACATAGGATGTCTGACGTATAGGACCCTTATTTCATAATTTAATTTCTCTAAAACAAATATTAATATATATATATATGCCGTAAACAGGTTGCTTATTAGCTAAGCTGTAAAAGAGAAATTTAGAAAATTTAGTTGAAAAGCTGCTAACAGATGGCGCGGTAATTTCAATACTTATAAAATTCTTCTATTGCGATTCAAAATCAAGAGCTATCAGTTCGTTAGATAATGAAAAGAGATTATTGAACAACTTGGTTTTCTCGTACTGGAATATCACTGATTAGAGCGCAATCTTAAGGCAACACGGAGCAGCTTTTAAAAAACAATTAATGCAAAAATAATTGGAAAAGATCTTTTCCAAATTAGGAGGAAAAGACAAAGTGGATGATAATCTAGTCCAAAACTTTAGACCTAGGCAAACTGAAGTCATCCCTGGAAATGTTGTAAAAATTTATGGAAGTGTACAGAGATATCCAAGGATTAGTGTCCAAAGATTTGCATGAGAGAATGGTTTAAAATTTTCCAGCACGCAAATTTTTTTTTAAAGAAGGCGTACTGATATATCCTTATAAAATCAACAATCATCATACCGAATAGCGTTTTGGAACAAAGGTTTGACTTTGCCAACCAGATTCTCACAATGATTACTAATAAAAGATTTGATGTTGGCGGAATCTGGTTCAAAGGTAAAGCACATTTGTACATGAATGATTTCGTAACTAAACAAATGTGGATATTTTGCTGTTCCGAAAATTCACATAACTCTAATTCTATCCTCAACTTACGATGGTGAATCGACCAGGTATCAATACCACATTGTAAAGTAAATGTATTTCAACTTCTTGATGAGTACTTTGAGAAAAGAGAAATTATTATCCTTTGGATTATCCTAAATTTATTGACTTAGAAATATATTGCCCTCCATATTCGTCTATTATGACTCATTTTTGACTCTGAAGAGCCTCAGAGTAAAACAGATATGTAAATATTGTCCTTCAATATAGATGCGCATTGAAGGACACTATTTAGAGCAACTACAGAGCTGCCAACTTCTACGCCTTTTTAAATGGAATAAACGTGTTTCTAACCAGAAAATTTATTAAATAACATATGTCCTGAATTTATTTCATTATTTGTAGTACTGCATACTTTTTTTAATTTGTTATATAAAATTTCTGGTTCGAATGTGTTTATTTGGCTGTAAGAAGGCGTAATAGTTGGCAGCCGTGCAACTATTATACTAAGCTGGATGAGCTTGATTTGTCAATTTATGTGCAATTTGTTTTTTCAATTTAGCATGCAATTCCACCTCCGTTGAGTTTGCACGGTATGATTTTAAGTTTAATTATTAGTTTATTGATCTCATCTATTTAATATCGCATTGATTCGATCGGTAAACATTTTGAAAACATTGCGTTCTTATTGCAATGAATTTTTGAATTGACACTTTTGTTGTTCTTTCATTCGATTACTTTCAGAGAACGAGTATTTCGGCATACAGTGGTATTTTTTAACCTTTTTTGTAACCAAGGTTTAGTAGCTTATATAAAACATTTCAAAATATTAGATAATAAATAAACCGTTTACCGAATAAATCTATAAATCGTCGTTTTTGAGATATTTAGTTTTTGAAATCAGGGTCTTATTGGCTGGATACCCTGTGTCAGGTTTAAAGTAAATGCAATATCTGAGCAAATAATAATAATAATAATAATAATATGTGACTAACAAAACCCTATTGGATGCTATCCGAGATCAGTTTAGTTTTCGTACCCTGCTTTATCTTTAATAATAAGTTTTTCTTAAAATAACATGAATTGAACGCGTATATAACTGAACGCATGGACATTTTTATGGATAATTGCTCCATGAACAGATTTCATTTCTTTTAGAATTTTGAGATAACATTTTCGAAAATTTGCTTGAAATATTTCCCAAAAATATTCTTAAGCAGCGATGCATAACTATCGGTTAAAATTTGTAACTATGAATTTATAGACTACATATTAGAAAAAGAAATTCAGTGATTATCAATTTTATTAATTTAAAATTTATTTTCTTAAAACAAATACAAATTATTCATTTTTTTAAGGTCTAATATTAACATCCGTGCATTTTTAAAGAATTAAACTGCAATAAAAACTACAACTATTTATTTGTAAAGGTGTACCTAACTAATTTAATCACATTAATTTTGGTAGAGACTGGGATAAAGTATCTGATTAATTTTAAATAATCATACTCTAGTTGTTAAAAGAACTTAAGCATTTTTTAGTGTTTTCTGTTGTATTTATTTATTTATTTTATTGAAAAACATGCATGTGATTTGTGTGATTTGACACGAAAGCCTGATTACAAATCATCGTCAATATAAAGGGAAGAAAAAGATCAAGAAATTTTTACAACACGTGAGAAATACAACCGAGAGCGTCACACTAACTGTGCGCGCAATGGAGCCAAAGGGAACTGAACCCACATCCTCCTGCGCTTGCAAGCGATTAGCGTTATGGTGCCTTAAACACTCGGTTATATAAGAACTTCGTTTTCTGTCGTTAGTATTTGTGCTTAATTTAAGAATCTGTAATACCATTTTTAAAGTTTCATAAAGTATTACAGGACCTGCGAAATTCAGTTGTAAATAGTATTTTAAGAAGATAAGTTTATCAGGCACTTGAATTTTAAGATGCGTATGTGTACCCTCAAAGTTTTCTTTTTCTACTAAGATGAGAGAGCAGATTATACTTAGAATAAGGGAAACTTAACTATTTTCAAACGTTTATGCGTTTCATGAAAAAGTTAGTTTCACAAACCTCAGTAAAGATCACTTAGTATAAGGGAATAGTGATAATCTAAATTATCGCTAAGTATCATTTATGATTATACAATAATGTATATGAAATATAAGATGATTTGAGGAAAATACATCAAGTTTATAAAGTTTGCCAAATACTTTTTTTCCTTTTTTTTTAGTTGTTATCTTATTTTTCTGTTGAAGTCATTAGAGAAAATTTTTGAGTTTCACTGTTCACACCGTTTTATATTTTGGTTAAATAATTTGATATTTTCAATTAAAACAGTACTATTGGTTACCACTCAAACTGATAAACCTGGAATTGTATTCTCAGGATAAATAAAACTTTAACAGCAAAGCTGAAAAGCAGCAAGTATTTATTTTTATGTTTCATGTGAACTATAAATACAACTGTTGTAACAGAAAAAAATGCTAATAAACTACATATTTACAAATATCTTTTTATTCGGTTTCACAGTATAGATAACATCTGCTTACCAAAAATGAGAAGTTATGAGAATTTGAATTTCTTATACTCAAAACCTGAGTTGAAGGATGTACCATAGTTAATGATATCTAATTAATGCCTAGTTAATGATATCTAATAATTTTGACATAACTAAATGATTTGAATATAGTTAAATTCCAACAGAATTTCTATCCTAAAGATCAGTATTATATGTAATGCCGGATATCCATAGAAAAATAACCCAATTTCAAAGTTTTATTATAACAGTTTAATTTAGAATATTTACAGCAAATCTTATACTAAATCGATGGTTACTTAACTTAGCTTTTGAGTTAGCAATTGCATGTTTGTTTGTTTTTTATCCTTGAAATGCGTCAATCCGTCAAATACTGGTATTCAAAAAATCTCACAAATATAATCTTTCATTCTCGTAAAAATGAAAGAATGTAAAAATGTGTTTCAATAAGTTTTTGCATACCGGTCAATTTGTTCTGTAAGCCGAGGAGAATGGTTACTATGCCTGGTACTTTTAAAGTTACAAAATATTGCTAGTGGTTGCAATATTTATTCGATAGAGTAAAATTTTCTTATTTTATTGCGCTCTAATGTTCATAATTACGTGTGATTCTAGTGTTGAAATTGTGCCTATTTAGATATACTGCAAAAATACAACGTAAAGTCCAATTATTACCATACTTCATTTAACAAGTCCGGGGTAAAGAAAATAATAGCCCCTTGAATTCTCTATATTTTTCACGCAAACATATTTGTATAGCTTACTATGCAATATTACATAGGGTATCTCATTCCACGAATATTTTATTTCCGGGCATTTCTCTCCGCTGCGGCTCGTGATAATGGTAGATACTCATCTGAGTGGGGTTTGACGAGCTAATACCATATTGGTAGGTCTCCCCGCAAGGTTTGATATTGAAAGTGAAACTACTTTTGACACATGGGGGTGAAGAATTACAATTAAACTTCAAACGAAACGCATGTTGAAATGAAATTAGAGATTCACTCTTAGAATATTGGGTAATACGAAATGCTTTATGCTTATAATACGCCAATTTGCATATGTGGCACTGCAAACGTTTTAATAACAATGCAATAATCGGTTACATGTTTATCTAAAGCTGTTTCATTTAGGCTTTATTTTTTACTTCGAACCAAACTCTACTACAGTTAATATCGTTAAAATTTATTACTGAGAAATATTTTTATTACTACCTTGTATTATGTAAAATTCCATACAGCATCAAAATTGATTTAAAAAAGGTAACACATTGTAGTAAATGAGTATAATCTTAGATTTAATATCATATAACATTGGAAAAACAATTTAACAGACATTGAAAAACTTACCTTTTAACCATCTAACACCTTTAATGGGATATCCTCCATATGGGCATCTCATAATCAAATCCTCTCCGGCTATTGCAGTAACATTTGACATCTGTCTGACAAAAGGTTGTCCATAAATGTTCAGCCTCCCTTCATGAGACACTGAACCAACATCGTTGCTTACATGACATTTATATTCTCCGCTGTCTTCTACACGCGTTTCACTAATATTTAAGAAACTAACAACATGTCCAAGCTCGCTGACGTAATCACCAGCTGAAATCCGGGAACTCTGCGTAACTACGACGTCATCCAGGTACCAAGTGACTTGTGGAAGAGGATTTCCAGAAGAGATGCATTTGAAAGACACTGATTCCGCCGAATGTCCAGTATGGTCCGGAAAGACAATCAATAAAGACGGCGCCACATCTGAAACAACGGAAGATATGTTTAAATAACTTACAAATAATTCATGAATTATACATAAGTAATTTTCACACTTAGTGGATTTTATTAAATAATTCATAAAAAGCATCTCTTCTACAAATATGGAAGATATCTTTGAGGATAGATGACTTAACATTCACTATGGCGGCACACTGACCAGTAGTTTATGTTTTACGAATTTTTCATAACTTTTATATCTCCCACAACTTTAGCCTGCTTGAATAGGAGTGCAAATATGCCTTCAATAACAATTTGATTTAAAATTAAATTTTCAGAAAAACATTTTTTATTACATGTTTTTATTTTTTTCTCCTTTAAGAATTTTTTTCAATAAATCTAAATACTGTAAAAGTACTTATTTTTTACGAGGCTTTAATTTTTGGGATTTTCACAAGCCCGTCGTAGTCTCAAAAATTTAAGCCTTGCGATTTTTTTGTCTAAAATAGAAATAAAAAATCAGAATTTTTTCACCTGTCCAAAATTTACTGATTACAGTTACTTAAATAAGAAATAAGTAAAAAAAATCTTGAAAACTTATAACTATTTATTGAATATTATAGAATTATTTCTTGAATAAAAACAATAATAAAACTAATAGAATACCGTGCAATCAGTTACAATATTTATACCAGGTTCTTTGAAGCCTTTCAAAATTATCTCATGTTTGACTTCATCATCCTTCAATGAGATTTTTCTACTTTCGGTTTTAATTATATAGAATTCGCGAAATTTTCAGTTCGCGACATCACCGATATTTTCATTTTCGCAAAAATTGCGACTTGCGTAAATAGATACTTTTAAAGTACATTGTATGCAATCTGATCACAAAAGTTTGACAATTTTTCAAATAACATTATATTGAACAGCCCGCAACAAATCAAAATAATAAACATTACAATTCATGATGCTACATCGATTTTAACATCAATAATCGGGTTATTATGCTTTTAGAATGAGTTTTCCGATGTTGCTTGAAGCAAACGTCTCCACATAATTTGACAATTAATTGGCAATTCCGTTATCTAAATTGTCTAGAATATTTTAGGTATTCAAATCGACGACGCTTAAATTAGGAGCAAAATTATGAAGCTGTCATCAAACCTATTGTTAATTTGTTTCAAAGTTTTATATATCTTATTTTTAAGAAAATGTTTTCTTTCAGAATAATTTTCAAAAAGCAATAATATTTTTTTAGTATTTAAAACACATGTTAAATTTATGCACTAACCAATCAAGTTATTTATTCAGAAGAATCGTATATAAACGGCTTGTTTTTTCATCATAGTTATTTTTAATTACAAACTATTACAGTTATATATTATAGGTGTTTATATATTTTCTATCGGTTTAACAATTCATCGATTTTCTGTTCTTTTCCCTCTTTCACAATGTACGTACATGGCACACCTCTAACAATGTTCCCCACTAATTAATAAAGTGCAGGAAAATACTTCCCCTTTTCTTCATTATCAGAATCTCAATCGATTCATCATTTAAGATCTCGGCACACACAATAGGGTTTTCGCTGTTCTTTGTCTATTTTCAATGTTCTGTGTGTTAAATGCTTGTTTCCTAAAGAAAAGAAAAATCCTGCCTCGGTACATCATCATTTTTTATTAGAATTTCTATCATGAAATGTTTTCATATACTAGCTCATTAAGAATCAAACAGGGAGACTTTCTTTTATTTATTTGTTATTATTTTTAAATATATGTATATATGTTTTAGCTGGATTGCATTATTATTATTATTATTATTTCCATTTAAAAATTATCCAAAAAATTGCAAAATTTAGCTATACAAAGTATAAATTAAAACAAACGCGTTGATGTTAAAACATGTATTACTTGTTTCACCAGAGTTCTTATATTGTTATGATATTTTTTTAATCATACACATATATATAACGATTTATACATATATGGGGTCTACCAGGGACCTGCAAATTTTGAATACATTCCTTTTATTTTTTTTTTCATGTTTTAATGACATATATATTGCTTTGCAAGTAATGGTTATATATATATATATATGTGTTGTGGCCAAAACCCGAAATTGGCCAGCAACGTTAAAAAATGACTGGCCAATTCTAGAATTGGCCGGCTAATTCGCGAACTGGCCAGAAGCAATTGGCCAATTCGCGAACTGGCCAGACGCGATTGGCCACTTCGCGAAATAGATCTATGCACTCGGCTTAATCCTCTCTAACATAGTTGAAAGTGTCTATGATTCAAATAGTCTAGTCGTCAGCCTGTCCGTGCTCTAACTCGAGTAAAGGTTCCGGTTAACTTGTAATTGTCATCTTATTTGGTTTATCAATTAATTTCAATATTGAAAGGAAATTGTGTACTTTTTTTGGTTAATTTAGTTAGGTACTCAAAAATATTTCGCTTCAATATAATCAATTAGAATCTTTTTACTGTGCATTTTAATGTTACATTATCTTAATTACAAAAAAATTGGTGCCAATGCATCATAGTTCGGGTGTTGGCCAAGGCTTCCAGGCCAGTTCGCGAATTGGCCGGGCAAAACCTCAAATACGCTATTCATTTCATGAATTTCGGGTTTTGGCCAGGAAGCTTGGCCAGTTTTGGTATTGGCCGGCCAGTTCTAGAATTGGCCTGGCTCCGGTTATTGGCCGCAACATGTATATATATAAGCTTACACAAATTTAACTGCCTGTTTAAATATTTATGGTACCAAATTTAGCAACTATTCATTCTTATCAATGAAAGTTTTTTTTTTTTTTGTTTGTTTTTAAACGAACCACATTAAATATACCTTTTGTATTATTTTTCTCATTTTTCTTTTATTTATTCATTATTTATTAATTTATTGAAAGATGGTAGGCTGGTTGGCTTTAATTATTTCTGAAAAAGTAAAAAAGGACTATTATATATATATATATATATATATATATATTCAATTAATCGTTAGTAATATCACTTTTACTTTAAAATATATACATAAGATAGACAATTTTCATTTTAATAGAAGATATTCTAGGCAAAAATTTACATGATCATTTAAAAAATAAATAAAAAAATATCAGCAGGTAACTAGATATTATTTTATATAACGGTATTAGAATGAATTCATTTTCTGTGATTTCTGATTTTACGAGCTTAAAAATTACAGCTGCATTTCCAAAGAGTAATATATAATTTTACTTGTGATACTTCATGGTGATATTATGTTATCAATGAATAATGTATCATGTTTAAGAGAAAGAAATATATATACTAATAATTTCAAGCTTTATAATAGAAAAACGAATAGACAATGAAAAATAACATCATTTGCATTACGGATTTTTTTTATTGTTATTTTAAAAGAATAAAAATCATTTTTATTATAGTCCGGGAGCCAAACGTCGATTTTCCTATGTATCGAGTACAAGGACCGGACATACATCAAAATGTAGCTCTCAATGTGCACATTACGAATTTTACTGGCTTCCAGGTCCTATCCTGCTGGAACCCAAGGCAGCCGCACTTTTATGACGTCAATTTTGAGTGTTTACCTATGTATCGAGTACAAGGACCAGACATACATCAAAACGTAGGTCTCAATGTGCACATTAAGAATATAATTGGCTGGCAAATACATCAAAATGTAGATTTCAATGTGCACATTAAGAATAACACTGGCTGTCAGGTCCTATCCTGACGGAACCCGGTGGCAGCCGCACTTTTATGACGTCAATTTTGAGTGTTTACCTATGTATCGAGTATAAGGACCAGACATACATCAAAACGTAGGCCTCAATGTGCACATTAACCCCTTGGGGACAAGCGACCACTATATATGCCGGCACCGATTGTACTCAGATCCCGCGAGACTACCATTCATGCCGGCGCTGTTTGTACTCACATCCCGCGAGACTACCATTCATGCCGATCAAACGGAACGTTTTGTTTTTCACAGTTTAGCATATAAAAAAATTATCCTATTTCTATTTGAATGTATATTAAGGAAGAAGACTTCTCCTTCAAACTAGGAAAGCTAATGAAAACATTTTTTTTAATCCACGCGAATTTAATTTTTTATGGAAATACTACAATGGGATAAATATTATTTTTTCATCACGTCTTTGTGTTTCACAAATCTTTTTACGCGTCTAGTAAAACTTTATTTTTCTTTATTAGAAAAAATTCTACTGAACTTGAGAGGGAAAATTTTGCGGTTAAAGAATAGGATAACGTAAGTAAGCATATTAGTAAGTATATTCACGTTTACGAATGACAACATGAACATCTGATTCATGGCTTTATTTTTCGCGCTTTTATCTCGATCAGAAATACTATTTAGTTGCAAAAATCGACGTCATCAAGATTTCGTGTTTTCTTTCTTTTAGAAGGAAAGATTTATCTTTTTTATCTTTTTATTTCATTACAGAAGTGCTTCGCAGTTGAAAAAAATAATAAGAAGAAAGAAAGAAAAGTGTTACATACTGATTGTGAGAGCTGATATGCTGATAATATGTTCTCAGCGCCACTAAATTAAGAATATTTTTCTGCGTTCCTCTTTTGATTTTACTTTTCACGCTTGTTTAAATTAATTCGTTTTAAATTAATAATAAATATTTACTCGATATCTTTCATTAAATTCTGACTATTTTAAAGACTATGCGCATACATTAGCATGCATATTTTGAATCAAAAATCCGTTTTAGCTGTTATAATTGAATATATTCCACGCATTATTTGATGTTCAATTATATATATTTTTTCAATTTCAAAAATACTTTCAACATTAATGGCATTTTTATCAATATATTTAAAATTACTATTTAATTTCATTCACTATAAATTACTTTTAATTTCATAACTTTATTTATAGTTTTAAATATTTAATACATAAGATATAACTAAAGATATTTTAACATCAATAAATTCTTTGATGAATGTAATTTAATTTATTATTCAAGTTAAGGGGACCAGGTAAGCAAAATTCGAACAAAAAATCGTTTTTTATTTTTTTATTGCATTAAATAAATTAAACTTTTATCTTTCCAACGATGTATCACACTTGTATATCCACGAAACAGAAGTGTTAGAATTTCACATTCTTCTCAAAGCATTTCAATGCTTACGCGTCATTTAAAGAGCTGGCGAATGTAAACAAACCGCTCTTCCCTCATGGAGCCTCAGTTAGCACGAGCCGTTAAATGTTAAATTGGCTCAGTAAAGTTCTGTATTTTGATTGGTTGAAACTGGATGAAGTGACGTAGTTCGAACCGGTTCAAAAAAAAATTCAGTTTCAGCCAATCAAAATACAGAACTTTACTGAGCCAATTTAACATTTAACGGCTCGTTCAGTTAGCGCTTTACTTATATATTTATCTCTGTTGAACCTTTTCTATTTTATTACGATGAAGGAATTGGCAACAGGAATGTTAACTGTAACCAGTATTTACAGTTTAAACTTTTTAATAGCTCCTCGTGTGTTTATTATTAGTGATTTTTGTTGCATCTCGATTTATACACGTGTGCTGCATATTTACGTAAACAAATTGTATTTTACTGATTTTTATACAGCGAATTAGTTTTCTAGAATGCCGCGAAGTAAGCGTGTGTTTAAAAAACTTAAATGTGTTGGAAAACCAGCCGTGAAAGATACCGACACTGGCGCTGAGGTAAATGAAACTGTGGTGACTGAAAGTGCCAAATTAGATAATTCCTTTCTACAATATAAGGAATTCGATGAAAACAGGGAATTCGGATATGAATTTATATCCTTAAATACTGTACAGAATATTTTTGATGCATTTGCTGCTTGCAAGAACTGTAATGGACGCCTATCTTTGGAAATAAAAAGGCGAATAGGCCTTGCATTAGAATTGCAGGTCTGTTGCAAAAATTGTAGAAGCTGTTCTACATTTTTCAACTGTGAGAAATTAGAAAATGCTGAATCAAATGTAAACTTATATGATTTAAATATGAGATTTGTGTATGCTCTTCGCAGTATTGGAAAAGGTCAAGCAGCTGGCAGAATGCTGTGTGGTGTGATGAATCTACCACCTCCACCTGCAAAATTTTCACATTACAATAAAGTTTTGACTGCTGCATCAGACCAAGTATGCACTGAGCAGATGAAAGTAGCAGCTGAAGAATGTATATTGGTTAATGATAACAACAGAGATTTATGTGTTGCCTTTAATGGCACTTGGCAGAAGCGAGGTCATCTGTCACATAATGGGGTTGTAACAGCGACAAGTGTCGACACAGGCAAAGTGATAGATGTTCAAGTTATGTCTAAATTTTGTAAGTGCCCTTTAAGAAATCACTCGATTCATTTAGACACGTGCACTGCGAATTATAGTGGAACAAGTGGAGGAATGGAGGTCAGTGGCGTGAAAGAAATCTTCAACAGATCACAAACATTGTATGATGCTCGATATGTCAAATATCTTGGTGACGGTGACTCCAAAGCCTTTAAAACTGTAATGTCGTCTAAAGTTTATGGTGATCAAGATATTGAAAAATTAGAGTGCATTGGGCACATTCTAAAGAGGATGGGAAGCAGATTGACTGAACTGAAGAAAAAGTATTCTGGGAAGAAACTTAGTGACGGAAAATCATTAGGTGGTAAAAATAGGTTAACCGACATTATTATTATGAAAATCCAGAAGTTCTATGGTTTAGCCATTAGAAGAAATGTCGGATCTCTTCAAAATATGCAACAAACTGTATGGGCTGAGAATTTTCATTTGCTGTCCAATAATGAAAATCCAAATCATGGACTTTGTCCAGTTGGATCCGAAAGCTGGTGTGGGTTTCATCGTGCCCAAGCAACAGGCAAAACATATGACCACACTAAGCATACCCATGTTCCTCTTCCAATAATGGAGGTCATAAAGCCAGTATTTAGAGACTTGGCAAACCCTGAGCTTCTAAGAAAATGTTTGCATGGGAAAACACAAAATCCCAATGAATCTGTGAACAGTGTCATCTCGACCCGTGTGCCAAAAAATGTGTTTGTGACCATTGAAACTTTAAAATTTGGAGTTTTTGATGCTGTTTCTTGTTTTAATGCAGGAAATGTAACAAAGTGCCTTAAATTGGAATTAACCCTGGTCACCACTGTGTCAAAACTATGAAGAATCTGGATAATGAACGTGTTATCGACAGAGAGCAAAAATTATCCGAATATCACAAAAAAGCCAAAATTAGAAATAAATTTCAAAAAAGGAAACTTGAAGAGTCGTAAGAAATTGAAGAAGGTGATGATCCTTCATATAAACGAGGATTTCATTAAATTTTTCTTATCACTATCAATAAAAATGATAATTTAATCTTTAAATCTGTTTTTCTCAAAACATGGATTTTTCAGGTTCGTGTTTCTTTTTCTTAATATCTATGAAACTTAAGAACTCAATTTTTTAATGACACATATATTATGTTATATTACATACTTTAACACAAGGATTTGATGATATGTTGAATAGTTTTTATTTTAGGTGGTGAAATTCCACCAACAATGCAAATTTAAAAGTGATTTTCAGTAAAAAATTAATAATAATTTTTTAATTTTACTCAGAAAAAAAATGGCCTGTTAAAGTATGTAACACATGTTGTTCTAACTACCATAAAAATTTCATAACCATATCTTTCTTCATTTCTGAGAAAAAGGTACATAAAGTTGATGAATTTAACATGGCGGAGATAGGGCTTTCCTGGTCCCCTTAACTCATTATTATTAAACAATCCTTATCTATCAAATTACTTATGTTATGCTATAAGTGATATATTAAAATAAAATGGCTAAAACAACTTTTGTTTAATATATCACTTGTAGCATAACAAAAGTACTTTGATATTTTAAAGCGATGATTCATATTATACATAATTTTATTTAATATTTCATTTTATAATATATTACTATATATATATCTATATCTAGCTATAATGAACAAATTCAGCGAAATGCATATTTTATTTTAAAGTATAGTTTTATTAACTTTTCATTTATTACTATGCAATACTTTTTATTTGATAAATATTTTATGATTTATTATATTTTTATATACAATTTTTGAATTTTCAGAACTGCTTTTAAAGAAACATTTCAAATTTGCTTTTTTATGTATGTTTCTATAATAAGCAATAAACACTAACGTGTAGAAGTTTTCACATGTTATATTTAATTAATCTTATTTGTTAATAAAAAAGCTTCATTAAAACGCTTATTTTGTTTAAGAAATGTCTTAAAAATTATTTAGAAGCAAAACTATTGCTGTTTTAACAAAAATATTTTTTACATCAAGAAAATATTTCGTTTGTTGCTATATTAAACTTACATAAGTGATATGCGATCATACTGTACTATTTTGAGGGCTAAATAATTTGTTAAAATGTTTATTACGTATATTTAAAAAGTCATTTTTAAATACAAATATCGTTGAAAATAACTCATTTTTTGTGTGAATATACATAGTAACAACCTACTCCATGCATGTAAATTTCAAAAGGTTACATGGAAAAATGAATTTTTTACAATTTTTTAAAGAACACATTACTCGAGTTAGGCTTAGCTGCGCAAAATCCTTCGGCCCTGAAGATGAAATCGAATTTCCCCGCTCCGTCCTCAGATGCGCGCTTCGAAATGCGCGCGCCGTCGCGAACGGGTTAAGAATATAACTGGCTGCCACATACATCAAAATGTAGATTTCAATGTGCACATTAAGAATATCACTGGCTGCCAGGTCCAATCCTGCCGGAACACGGTGGCAGCCGCATTTTTATGACGCCAATTTTGTGTGTTTACCTATGTATCGAGTACAAGGACCGGACATACATGAAAATGTAGGTCTCAATGTGCACATTAAGAATATCACTGGCTGCCAGGTCCTATCCTGCCGGAACCCGGTGGTAGCCGCACATTAATGACATCAATTTTGAGTGTTTGCCTATGTATCGAGTACAAGGACCGGACATACATAAGAAAAACCTAGGTCTCAATGTGCACATTAAGAATATCACTGGCTGCAACATCAAAATGTAGGTCTCAGTGTGCACATTAAGAATATCACTGGCTGCCAGGTCCAACCATGTAGAAACCTTGCGCAGGCTTTTTTTACGTCCCTTAAGAGTGCCTACCAATGTATCGAGTTCAAGGATTCATGCATAGAAATGTTGGTATGGAAATGCACATTATGAATAGCACGGTCTGCGAGGTCTAATCCTGTCGGTACCATGTGGCAGACTCCCATTTACATAGCTAATTTACACTGTTTATTTATGTATCATGTTCAAAGACATTTATATACATCCCAATGTATGTTACATAAAGGGGATTCTTTGCTCACTTGAGAAAAATATCTGCTTAGTAATGTTAATCCATGGGAAGATTGTTTTGGATTTTCTTATTTAAACGGGAAATTCGAAAACGTCTTCCCTATTTGTTTATCTTTAGAGAGCTTTTGTTTTCAAGTAAGTGAAGTGTTTGCATTTAAATCCACCGGTCTGTCAGGTGTAATCGTGCCGCAACTGGATGGCAGTTCTATGTTTATATTGTCAATTTTGAGGCTTTGTCTAAGTCTCGAGTACAAGTATATATCGAAATGTACAATATGAATTTATTGGTCTGCCAGATCTAATCTTGACGCAATCGGATAACAGACTTGTTTTACGTTAATTTTGACAGTTTACTTTACCATTTTTCTTTTAATCTTTTTGTTTCATAAAATTTACCGATTATATTAGAAATAGGGTGATTTTTTTTATATATCTAACATATAACGCCACTTCTAAATCTTACTTTTGGTTATTTTTTAACTTTTTAAATTGCAATATTTTTTAAATATTTTCAAATTATATTATCAATTACACCATGAATTGAAATTAACAATTCTAATTAATTTTGAACCTGAATTACTTATTACATGGCTGGACCTGGCTGCCAGTGATATTCTCAATGTGCACATTGAGACCTACATTTTGATGTATGTCTGATCCTTTTACACGATACATCGGTAAACACTCAAAATTGACGTCATAAAAGTGCGGCTGCCTTGAGTTCCGGCAGTAAAGGACCTGGCAGCCAGTGAAATTCTTATGTGCACATTGAAACCTACATTTTGATGTATGTGGCAGCCAGTGATATTCTTAAGGTGCACATTGATACCTACGTTTTGATGTATGTCCGGTCCTTGTACTCGATACATAGGCAAACACTGAAAATTAACGTCATAAATGTGCGGCTGCCACCGGGTTCCGGCAGGATAGGACCTGGCAGCCAGTGATATTCTTAATGTGCACATTGAAACCTACATTTTGATGTATGTGGCAGCCAGTTATATTCTTAATGTGCACATTGAGACCTACGTTTTGATGTATGTCTGGTCCTTGTACTCGATACATAGGTAAACACTGAAAATTGCCGTCATAAAAGTGCGGCTGCCTTGGGTTCCGGCAGGATAGGACCTAGCAGTCAGTGAAATTCTTAATGTGCGCATTGAGACCTACATTTTGATGTATGTCCGGTCCTTTTACTCGGTACATAGGAAAATCGACGGTTTGGTTTCCGGACTATTACGCGATTTTCTATTCCGAAAAGCATTTTAACATTATACGTACTATGAATGCATGGGAAGGACAATTTGAAAAAACAATGAATGAATGATATGAGCAATTATCTATACTTATATTATAAAGAGATAAAGTTTTTTTACTTCTAGGGTTTTATCTCCAGAAATACCGATCAGATTTCAAAAGTACCAAAGATACCAAAATCATGGTGCTCACTCCGAATCAAACATAAGTTATATCATAGGTCGCTACCACTAACCCAAAAGGGTTACAAGATCAAAAATGTCCCAAAAATACAATTTTGTGTTATTGAAGGGCATAAAAACTTACAAATTTTAAATGTTAACGACTTATTATACATAAAAGAGCTGTAAGAACATTTTCAAACAATTCCAGATTTATAATGGTGAAAATACGTGAAAAAACGTTCTAAAATATATATAACTAAGTGGATTTTTACTCAATCACAGGAAGTATAGAGCCATTTTTCAAATTGAAGATGTCAAGATGATGGCAACAGCCCTTGCACCTACATAGGCTATATTTTAGATCAGTATCACTACTTTAAAGAGGGTGCAAGATTTAAAAAAGAAAATCTAAAAATGCAAATTTATGTTACTGAACAACTTATAAATAAGATTTGTCATGTTAATTACTTATAACATAAAAATTATCTTTAAGAATATTTCATAAAAAATACAAAATTTACAAAAGATGAAAATTCGCACAAAAGCACTCTAAAATTTTCTAAATGGAGTTTTCTACGCGTTATCAGGAAGTACCAAACCAATTTAAATAATAATGGTGTTAAAATAATGGTTATAGCCATTGCTCTTACATAAGTTGTATTTTCTGTCGATTAACGTAACACCTCCAGGTTGGAAAAAAAATTCTAAATCGCGTTTTTTTTTCTTGACGGAAGGATTTTCAATATAAAATTATACACGGTTGTTACTTATAAGATATCGAGTAACGTTAAAAAAAAAATTCGCACAAAAAAAAATCTAAATTTAAAAGTTTAAAGGGGAGAAAATGCAGGAATTCTAAAGAAAAGAAAAAAAAACGTTCGAAATTGCTGTTTCTATGGAATTTCAGGAAACAACCGATAAAAAACATATGGTGTCAAAATGATGGTGACATATTTTTCTGCAATATAAGCGATATTTTATGTCGGTTGCCAGTATCCAAAAGGGGCTGTAGGACCATATGGGGCACAAAAATAAAGAAGTAATAGAAATTTATGACTCTTACAAACCATTTTTATCTATTCTGACCAAAAAAAAAAACGTTTTTAAATAAACTCGATTTCTTTATAAAATTATTTAACATAATGCAGCATTGATGAAAAATAATTCGAATCATATTAATGCATTGATAAATGAAATAAAAAATCGATAATAGAAAGAATTATACATTAGCTTGGGGAAATTATATTAAATAATATTCATATTATTCAGTTTTTCTCCCATTATATATGTGTATAAGCATAACTTTCTATTTTTAATTCTTTAAGCATCTATTTCGATTTACTTTTCTTCCGTTCTTTCGTTTTGTACACAAACGGAACTGCAGCAGTAGTTTTCTCAACTAATTAACAAAGCGTCGCAAAACACTCCATGTTTTCTTCATTATCAAAGCCTGAATCAATATTTCATTTACTCATTTTACATACACAATAGAGCTTTCAGCTCTGTCTGTCAATTTCCTCTGCAGTGTGGATTACCTGTGTGTTTTCTGAATGAAGTATCCAGACATAGTATTATTTTCTGTTAGAATCCTTATCATGAAATCTTTTTAGTAATGTGCGTTCCACCTAAATTCCACATAAGATATTAATACATTTATAAATGAAATAAAAATTTAGACTAAAAGAATAATTAAGCATCAGAATGTAAAAATTATAACTATTATTGCTCATATTATTCACTGTAAATGCTGTAATCTATGTATTTAAGAGTAAATTTCTATTTTTAGCTATTTTATCATACATTTCGATTTACTTTTCTACCGATCTTTCGTTTTGTACGCAAATGGGAGTGCAGTAATAGTTGTACCCATTAATTAAGAAGCGCATGGAGCCCTCCACGTTTTTCTCAGCAGTTTTGGCTGATCTATGTGTTTTCTGAATAAAGTGTCTGACCTTAGTATTATTTACACTTAGAATCGTTATCATACAATCTTTTTCATAACCAGATTTTAATGAAAAATCCTCATGTGATATTAATGCATTCATCAATGACATAAAAATTTTGACAAAAACAATAATTATGCATTCAGTTTGTAGAAATTATATTTTTTATTGCTAATACTATTCCCTATAACTATTATATGTTTAAAAGTATAACTTATTATTTTTAATTCTGTAGAAATTTATTTCGATTTACTCTTCTTCCGTTCTTTCGTTTTGTTTGCAAACTAAACTGCAGGAATAGATTTCCCAACTAATTACCAAAGCTTCGCAAAACACTCCATGTTTTCTTCATTATCACAGCCTGAATCAATATATCATTTAAGACTTCTACAGACACAATAGAGCTTTCAGCTCTGTCTGACAATTTTCTCTGCAGTGTGGATTATCTATGTGTTTCTTGAATGAATTGTACAGGCGTATTATTCTTTTCCGTTGAAATACTTATCATACAATCTTTTTCGTAACTTGCTTTAAACCAAAAATACTCATATGGTTTTAATGCTTTTATAAATTAAAAAAATTTGGTATAAAGAATAATTATGCATAAATTTTGTAGAAATTATAAATTTTATGGCTTATATTATTCAATATAACTGTTTTAATATATGCATATAACTACAAAATTCAATTTTTAATCTTTAAGTTTCCTCTCTTAAAATCTCAGCCACAAAATATCTCAAGTTGAGCCGAAATCCTCTCATCTCTTGATTTGGATGTCAGCTTCTAGTAAATAGTTGAAGCAACTTGGATGAACAACTTAATTTTAAACATCTCAAATCCATATGCGTCGTTTAAATAAGCATTTTAACCAAGATTTGTTTAAAAAAATGCTTAAAAAAACAACTCCTTCACGATCTGGTAAATTTTAGCTCTTTCCTGAAAAGCCAAATCCACAATTTTATTTTAAGAGTATCCATTTCGATTTACCTTTATTCCACTCTTTCTTTTTGTACATACATAGGTTGTATCAATAAATTTTATCACTAATTGAAAAAACGCCGTAAAACACTCCACGTTTTCTTCATTATCACAACTTGAATCAATTTACCATTGAAGACACTGTATAGCTTTTACAGCTCTTTGCCAATTTTCTCTGTAGTGTGGGTTATCTACGTGTTTCCTGAATGAAGTGCCTGTTCGTAGTATTTTTTCTGTTAGAATCTTTATCATAAATTTTCGTAAACTGCTTTTAATCCAAAATCCTCACATGATATTAATGCATGTTTAATGAAATAAAACTTTTGAAAAAAAGAATATTTTTACATCAGTTTATAGAAATTATAACTGGTATTGCTCTTACTATTCTCTATAACTCTTAAAATGTATGTACTCAAAAATAAATGTCTATTTCAAATTCATTTAACATCAAATTCGATTTACTTTTCTTTCCACTCTTTCGTTTTGTACGCAAATGGGATTGGAGCAATAGATTTCCCCACTAATTAACAAAGCAGTGAAAAACACTCCACGCATTCTTCATTATCACGATCTAAATAAAGTGTCTCGGCGTAGTATAAATTATTATGTAATCTATAACATAAAATATTTTTCGTAACCTACTTTCAACCTAAAATCTACACATGATATCAATGCATTTATCACTGAAATAAAAATTTTGACAAAAAAGTAAATATACATCAGTTTAAAGAAATTATTATCATTGTCTATATTCCCTTACAAAAATTTCTTTTTAAATTCATTAGAAAAAGTTTTATAGAATTCCTTAGAATTATGGAGCGTTTTTCTATTAGCTAGTTTAAACACTATAGTAATATAGAAGTTTAATAAAAAGGTCTGTAGAGACAAAGTGTTTAATAAAAGTTTAATAAAAATACCGCTCTACAGTCACTTCTATTGAACTTCTACAGATATTTCTATAGCTTTTAAAATTGCTTATAGGAACACGGGCCACATTTTTTTGAGATTAAACTTTTCCTATACAATTCTAAACTATTTTTAAGGGCTACTTCCTATAACTGCTATAATATATGCATATAAGCATAATTTTCTATTTTTAATTCATTAAACGTCTATTTCGATTAACTTTTCTCCCACTTTACGCAAATGAGACTGTAGCATTATATTTGACACCGTATTTAACAAAGCGCCAGAAAACACTCCACATTTTCTTTATTATCACAATCTAAATCAATTTATCCTTTAAGGCTTCCATAGTCACAATATAACTTTCAGCTCTGTCTGTCAATTTTCTCTTCACTGGTGGTTATCTACATGTTTTCTGAATGAAGTGTTTCGGCTTAGTATTAATTTCTGTTGAAATTCTTAACATAAAATCTTTTTCGTTAACTGCTTTTAACCTAAAATCCCCATATTTTCTTAATGCATTCATCACTGAAATTAAAATTTTAACAAAAAGAATAATTATACATCGGTTTATAGAAATAATAATAATTGCTTATATTATTCAATATAACTGTTATATGTATGTAAGTATAAATTTCTGTTTCTGATTCTTTAAACATCTATTTCGAATTACTTCCACTTTTTCGTGTTCTATGCAAATATGTCTGCAGCAATAGATTTTCACAACAGTTAACAAAGCGCTGGAAAATACTCCACGTTTCTTTAATATCAGACAATCTGATTCAATTTATTGTTTAAGACACAACAGAACTGTCTATCAATTTTCTCTGCAGTATAGGTTATCTATGAGTCTGCTGAATCAATACTATAGGCGTAGTATTATTTTCCATTAGAATCCTTATCATACAATCTTTTTTGTGTTCTGTTTTCAAAAAACTCTCATGCGATATTTATGTATTTATCAATGAAATAAAAGTATTAACAAGAAATACAGATAAATGTCAGTTTATAGAAATTAAAAGTATTATTTCTTATATTATTCACGATAACTGTTATAATATATGAATCAGGTATATAAACATAATTTTTTGCTCTTGAACATCTATTTCGATTTACGTTTCTTCCATTTTTCCTTTTTATACGCAAATGGGACGAATGCTATAGGTTTCCGCACTAAATAATAAAGCGCTAGAAACACTCAATGTTTTCTTCCTTATCACAATCTAAATCAAATTATCATTTATAATACAATGGAACTTTCAGTTCTGTGTGTCAATTTTGCTACGCAGTGTGGATTATTTACATGCGAATGAACTGCCTAGTTGTTGCATTATTTTCTGTTGAAATCCTTATCATAAAATCGTTTTCCTAACCCGCTTTCAACCTAAAATCCTATAAGGATATTAATGCATCTATTTTCTAAAATTATAAAGGGAGAACTTTGTGAGTGCGTGAGCGCTGTTCTGAAGAGTCCGCTGCATGTAGAGTTACAAAATTCGGTAGCAAGGTACATATGTATATGAAGTTTTGCAGCTCAATAACCGATTTTCAACTTTTAATTAGATTTTCATTCTTTAATCATTCATCGGTTTCATTCTTTTAATCCAACATAGTAATGTTATTTCTCAATAAAGCTCTTTCGGAATTCGTGCAGCGTGTTTTTGAATTTTCAACAACATTCTTAATGAATTTTTTTTTTTTTTTTTTTTTTTTTTTGACATTGATAAAAGAAAATTGTTTCAAACTTTTAGCCTAAATTACTAAATTTTAATTGCTACGATTTTTGGATGTCATCGATTTTTAATGCTCTTTTCAGTGCGATTTTCAAAGTATTTTTTAACGATTTTTCTGGTCTTTGTGGTTTTAGAATTGATTTTTTTGTCAATATATAGTTTTTTTATCTATCATATCTATGATGGACACCGGGCGGGTCAGCTAATTTATTAATAAAATAAATTTTTCACAAGAAGTATAATTATGTATCAGTTTGTAGATATTATGATTGTCATTGAAAATATTATTCCATATAACTGTTATAATATATGTATATAAGCATAAATTTCTATTTTTTGCCCTTAAATATATATTTCAATTTACATTTCTTCCAATCCTTCGTTTTGGGAGAAAAGAGATTGAAACAATGGACCTCCCTGTTAATTAAATAAACTCGGTTAAAAACTCCGCGTTTTCTTCATTACCACAATCTTAATCAATTTTATCATTTAAGACACAATAAAGCTTTCCCTGTCATTGTATATACATTTTCTTTGCATTATGAATTATTTACATATTTCCTGAATAAAGTACCTAGGCATTGTATTATTTATTTTTTGGAATATAATCAAACTTTTTTTTTCGTAACCTGTTTTCAATCTAAAATCCTCATACGATATCAATGTATTTATTAATAAAATAAATTTTTGACAACAAGGGTAAATAAATAAGAGTGTACAGAAATTATAATTATTATTGCTCATTCATTTACTATAACTGTTATAATATAAGTATATATAGATAAATTTCTATTTTTAGTTCTTTCAACATCTACTTCTATTTACTTTTTTTCCGCTTTTTCGTTTTGTACACGAATGCAATTTCAGCAAAAGATTTTCTCACTAATTAGCAAAGACCCGGAAAACACTCCAAGGTTTCTTCATTATCACAACCTGAATCAATTTATCATTTAAGATATCATAGAGCTTTTACTGGTGAGTGTAAATATTCTTTGTTGTGTGGATATTCTACGTGATTCCTAAATGATGTGCCTATGCGTAAAATTATTTTCTGTTAGATTATTTATCATAACATCTCTTTCATAAACTGCTTTTTATCCAAAATCCTCTTAGGATATTAATGTATGTATCAATCAATTAAAATTTTTGACAAAAAGTGTAATTCTTATAAGTTTATAGACATTACAATTTTTATATATCACATTAATCACTATAAATGTTATAACACATATATATATAAGCGTAAAGCTTTGTTTTTAATATTTTTAGCATCTGATTTGATTTGATTTTCTTTTTTTTTCGTTTTGCACTCAAATGGAACAGCATCAATAGATTTCTCCACTTATTAACATACAGCCGGAAAACACTCTTCGTTTTCTTCATTATCACAATCTAAATTAATTTATCATTTAAGACACAGTAGAGCTTTCAGTGTTTGTCAATATTGTCAGCAGTATGGGTTATCTACGTGTTTCCTGAATTAAGTGTCTATGCATAGCATTATTTTCTCTTGGAATCCTTTTTATAAAATCTTTTTTGCGCTCTTTCTTTTTGGAACAAAGAACAGGTTAAAACCCTTAAATGAGAAATTTTTATTTTATTGTTGGGAAAATAAGAGAAATATTTAAATAATAGGGTGGAGTGAAAATGACCAAACAATTTTGTTGGTATTTTTTCTTTGGATAGGTCTAAAAATTTGCCTTTTGGCACACTGAATATGAGGTTAAATTTTCAATTCGTTTAGAATTCATTTGTAGTTCACTATCAGCTCTTAAAGATTACGCTCTTTATATGTGAAAACCAAAATTTTGCTATGTAGTGTAAATAAAAAAAAATTGTAATTTTCTCTTTGGATAGATCAAAAAAGTTGCTTTTTGGCACACTGAATATAAAGTTAAAATTTCAATTTTATTTGGAATCCATCTTTAGTTCCCTACCAGCTTTTAAAGATTATGCCCTTTACATGTGAAAACCAAGATTTCACTATGTTGTGTAAATTATACAATTCTTTCTTATTTTCTTTTTTCCCCACAAAAAATTACTTTTTAAAGTATTACTTATGAATGAAATATGTATCTATCTGTTTTAATTCTTTAAATTGCGAATATAACACTAAAATGTGGATCGTAATGTCGCAGAAAAAATAAAGCACAATAATTAGACATGCAGTTCACTTATATTTTTCGAATGCACATGAAGGATAGTTCTTTAAACAAAAAGGAAATGCAGTTCTAGGAATATACAGTAATGCAATGAAAAGAATATATACGACGTATTGTAAAACGATCTTTCATTTCACTCTAATTTATATTGGCCTTTGTTATCAAAATTACGTATTACTTTCGTGATTTGATTTTTGGTCATATATATCCGTTCCTTGTTTCAACTACTACAGTTGCTAATGGCGCTTCAGTAACTAACATTTCACATCTTTCGAATGCTTGACTGTAGCAGGGAAATTTTTGAATTGAAAAGATGGGACTTCCGATATTTTTCTGAGAATTTCGAGCTTTTATCTTGGTAATCTATTAAGAATGTGCGGCGATTTCACATTCTTACCAGTCAGTAATATTTATATAGTTTGTAACACTGAATTTCAATATTGGAATATGCAACTGTCTTATGGTAGAACATACAATATCCTTTACTTTTAATATTCTTCGGAATACAAATTTTCAATCATGATTTTTTTTATCAGTTATCATTCATGTAAATTTTTATCTCAATGAGAGAAGAATAAGTTTTGTTGAATTACGGGATAGACAATTTTCTTTAAATATTCCCTCAAATAACGAATTAACTTAATGTTTAGAAAAAAAAACATTTTGAGCTCCATTTTTGCAAGAAGAATCTTCCTTGAAGTGACACAACATGGATGAATGTACTTTCATTAAAACGTCAGCCACAATCTTCAGATTTTGGGATGAATTCTAACTTTCAGTCTACAAACCAAGTAGTCAATTGACAGTTGGCAATTATTTAGAGTGCGACATTCTTGCCGGAATACGATTTACCATATTTGAGGAGTACTAAACAGACGAAAATATTTGACGCATGTCACAAAAATAATTTTGGTCTGTAATTGACGCTCCACAGTTCATTTCTCCGTGATAGGAGCAGATATTTTTTTTTCATAACTGACTTTTGTGTACATTGATCTAACGACTTTCCAATTGGAACAAAAAATGCTTCTGAGCCTCTGTTTTATATATCAAGTTCATTGACTTAGTATCAATTCGTTTACAGAAAGCTGACCTACTTACTCCTACAACGGACGACTAAATCTTAGTTTAAAAATTCTATAAGCATGATTTTTTGTCTTACTGTTTCAGTTGTTCCGTCACAACCTATTGCCATAAATTTATCAAGGTACAAATTATTTTCAATGCAATATTTTAACACTTCCTGCAATGATCTTTCCTGGTACAAAAGATGCTGTAATGTGTCCCAAATGCAATTAATTTGACTCTTTAAATCAGAGATATATGTTTTGGACTTATAGTTCTTTCATGTAATCTATCTCCAATTTTCCGTTATTTCCCTTGATTTTGGGCACTTAAATAAACTGATATTCAGAAAAATTTTTGTCTATCATTTGATCAATACATCTTTGGGAAACTACAGTAATTGATGCTTTCGTTGTTTTATCTTAGGATTTTTTTTTTACCTCTGATTTTGGCGGATCTTAACAATTAATACTATGTTTTATTTATTGTCTTGTATAATAATAACATTTTATAGCATTCTGCTATTGTTGGCAAAACATATATATTTAGTTTTGAAGAAACACCTACTATAGGTTATTCCATTGCACTTATAGTAATGGTAAATTCCGATTTGCTTACACACGTACTCATTTTGATTGTAAAAACGACAACATAAAATTTTTATAACTCAATAAATCGTTTCAAACATTTAAAAATAAAGATTTAAAGTTTGAAAATGAAGAAAGGGATTACACTAAATATTTTAAATATAAAAATTTCTTACGATATTACCAAAAAATCCTGTTAATGTATAATTTATGGTAATAATCTATCGCGTAAATCGATCTAAATATAAATGCCCTATTAGGGAACTGAAGTTTTTCAAAATTCATGAAATTTTGCACGTGTATTAGAGGTAGTAAAGGGCGACTTTTGGCTGCTATCCAAAATCAAAATTCGAACTTTCGATTTTTCACTCCACCCTAATGAAAAATCCGAATGTATCGATTTTTTAAAAGTTAGAAATAAAAATTTTTGTACTGCGGATGAAAAACAATCAGTATATATAAATTCAAGAGAAGCTTGAATGGGATTCGTACCCTAAATAAATCGTACTTTTTAAAAATTACATTACTCTACGTTAATTTGATGTTAGTACAAATAATGAAAAAACATTAGTTTGTCCGATTGTAAATAGATATAAATGATATTAGGATTTTTTTCAGCACATGTGCTATATGTCTACCCTTCCTGTTAAATTATGAAGTTTTAAGATAAGATAAAGAAGAACTACCGTAAGTATTTTACTTTCTGAACCCCTTAAAATTTGCTCGTAGGAAGTCTTTGTTGCACGTGTAAAGGTAAAATAAAATATATGATAATAATTTATTTATAATTTTATAGTAAACATTTTACATATATTTCAAACTATTTATTACAAATGTTATATATGTATTTTGTCACATATACACTATTTCCCTAACTTTAAAAATATCGCATTAATTATTTTTATTTAAAATTCGTTTAATTTTAACACATGTAGTATGTTATTCTTATCTCAATCTAAATAACATCTTCTCTTTTTAAAATACTCTTTAATACTATACATTTTTGTTTCCTACAACCAAGACGCTAATGCAATTCGAATATTTTTACATTCATTATTTTATTTTTAAATTTTTACTTTATTCTAACCCTCCCGCTTCATGCAATTTTCCGCAAGGCCATGAAATTGTGCTCTTTCGATAGCAAGTCATGTTGTTGGAATCGGAATATCTGATTTTCACCAATTCCTGATTCGTCCAGATCTATTCCGAAGTGTTGGTATCTTTGAACGCGGAATTCCCCTAAATTAGATTGCATGAATTTTGGAACTTAGTTTTTGTCGTGTTTTTTATTGTTAAAAATACTCACGGCTGCTTGGACTTTAAATTCAGCTGATATGATTAGATAATCCATATCATCATTTTCCATGCAACGCTATAGTGCCTTCCAGTTATAAGTTTAGTGGAATATCGTTTTGTGATACGAATTATAAACAGTAAAAATTCTTTCGTTTGATATGAAATCCTTTTATTTCCCGATAACTTTATGTGGATTCTTTTTCATTATCCCGTCTGTCACCCGACGCCAATATTCGGCCTCAACCATGTATCCAATCATCTTAAGCCATGGAAAGTGTTTTTAAAACCAGCAAGATTTCATCAGACCCAGTAAAATCACCACACAAATTAAAACGTCGACTAGTTTACAATCCATATGTTCTGTATTTTTAGAATTTCTGTAATTGCCATATAATAAATTGACAAAAATTTGAATATTTTCATCTTTTTGTGTTTCAAATTTTGATGTCAGGATGTTTCGTCATATGAAACTTGCAGATAGTGCGTTTTATTGAATTTAAAATAAGGAATGGAATTTATAAAGCCTTTTGCCTGTTGAAATTTAGAGGCATAAAATTTCACTTCTGGCATTGATATGTTCTTTCTTTGTTATTTTTCAAAATATTTTTATAATTTTTTGCAATTATATACACTTTCTCCTATTTTTTTTTTTTTTTGTTCCTGAAATCTTACATTATTTGAATATGTATATATTATAGGTATGAGCAGCTAAAATTAAATCTCAAATCCAAGATCAGGACAGCAATATTATAATGATAAGGAAATAATTAACATTGGAAACTAGAAACCATACAAACAAGCACAATTTTTAATTATTTATGTATGTTTATTAAACATACATAATTATTAATTAATTATACGGAAGCTCGAGATGGTCGTCTATGTCTCTGACCGTATTTCTTTATTTCCATATAAAATTAAATTAAATGAATTTCTTCAACGACACAGAATAATTTTCTAACTATACGAATTTCCTCCAAATAATAAAAAATAGTCGATATACCTTGAGTTAACTTTTATAATGAATTTTTAAATGGTGATCTTTTCTAATAATACTTTCTTAATATGAATCTGAATCTCTTCTGTGGTTTAAATTAAATGGGTTTTTTCAACGACACCGAATAATTTTCTAACTATACGAATTTCCTCCAAATAATAAAAAATAGTCGATATACCTTGATTTAACTTTTATAATTAATTTTTCAATGGTCATCTTTTCTAATAATACTTTCTTAAAATGAATCTGAATCTCTTCTGCAATTTAAAACAAAAAAAAAAGTTTCTATTGCTCTTACATTTTTTGCTTATAATAAGTACGTGAAAATCGTCTTTAAAGTTAAGATACATATGCACTGCATGCTTTTCAATTTTCACTCACATGAGCCAGACTCATTGTTTTGATGGGACTGATAATATAAACAGAGACGTTAATAGCAATGGACAAAGGTTGTCCTATTTGAACCGATACAGCTCAATTCAGTGAATAGTTGTTGAAAATTTCCGTCAGAAAAAAACGGGATTTATCGAATACAGATAGATTCGGCTCGGCCATACCTGAATTGGTATTTTTACTAAAAATGAATTTTTGGCAAAACTTATATTTTAGACGGAAAACGAAATTGAAACTGAATCCATGCTAAACATATAAATGGGACAGTGTGTGTATCTGTTTGTCCGTCTTTCACGGCAAAACGGAACGATGAATTGACGTGATTTTTTAAGTGGATACATTTGAAGCGATGGAGAGTGACATAGGCTACTTTTAGTCTCTTTCTAACCCACCATTTTCCTAAAATGGTTGATGGAAATTTCTATGGAGCAGGTAGAAAGCTAAAGTGTCACTCATGGATTCCGATAAATGGCGCTGATAGGATTATGAAACAAGATAATGTTGTGTGATCTCAGTGTTCCTTACAATAAAAAGGAGAGAGTGGAACAGAATGGGACAGTTGTTTTTTTCTCTTTATGTTTCATTTTAACTTATTCTGTGGTCATTGGATATAAGGTATCCCGGGGTAATAACGACACGTTAAGATTCTACCAATTTTCACTGCTTAGTTTTAGATTGTATTTTTCCAACAAATATAGGATTTGAAACAGCAACTCATTAATTATCTACAGAAAAAAAATAATTTAACAGATATGTATTCATAAAATATAATGGCGGGATTTCTTGACCCATGCTATTTGGCGTTAATACCCACCTATATGGGTAATAACGCAATGCAAACAATACTATAAAATAAGATGGAATAATGGCATGTAGATTGCCCAATTCTAAAAATACAAACTCTACAGCTCTAGAAATTGACAAACTGCATTCTAAGCTATTGAAAATGTTCATATTTTGTGAGAGAGAAATAAAGGTGTGATGTGGGGAGGGGGGAGGAGGCAAAAGAATATCAGATTCTAAGCTATTTTTTTGCTTAAAAAAGACCGTTTAAAAGAATTATTAGAAACGTTGCACGGTTTTAACTGTGTTTATTTAAATCAGTATTTAGGATGTAGTTCGGCCACTGTTGGGAATCAACCGGGTATTTATGCCAAGGATTGGCGTTATTACCCCGGTACACTTATTGCGCAGTACATTTTAAACTACAAATTATCTCGAGAAGATATCCAAAATCTTCTACGACATTTTGAAAGTACATGAAATGCATTACAAATTTATGTAATAAACAAAGTATTTCCGGATAAAAAAACAGTCTTCACACCACAAAACTTATATCGCAAATATTACTTCAAGCTTTAATTTTAGTTGCCTGTAAAAGCAATAAGACCTACAAATAGAACAATTTAACTTTAAGCTATTTTTTGCGATTTATATGACTCAAAACCCACCTGCGCAGAGCATATGGGTGTCATTTACCAGATTATTTCATAATTATGCATAATATTAGCACTTGGCGTTATTACCCCACCTGACGTTATTGCACCAGAACACCTTATGATTTTCTTTATCAAGATCTTAATTTTTCCTCACTTACATGTTTTCTGAGTATTTTTAAGAAGAGTAAAATAATTGCGGTTTTATAAGTTAATATAGTTTATTCTACAGTTTATTATATAGCTATCTGTAAATATTGATTAACACAAAACATAATTTCAGTTGATAATCGTGATATATTGTGCAGTATTTGAAAATTGCTGATGTTAAGAACATTATTACTAGATCAATATCTTAATGCTCATAATGTAGTATTGTGCCTTATATAATATAAGTATATCTAATGCATGTCGATGTCAGCGATTTATGGTCCAAAGCATTAAAATTATGGAAGTCACGAAAAATATTACTCCCATCCAACATTTCGTTCTAGATTAATTATTTAATTTTCTCATTTAAGCATTGTATGTAAAATAATTTCAATATTGTCTTAAAAACATTTCAAAGTAAAAATGTTAATTTGATTGAAAAAAGGCCTTATAAATTATTAACTGGGATATCATATTGTAAATAATAACAATGCTTGCTCGGTGGCATTGTTAATGTATCTCAAACTGGGAATGGGTTTGAATTAACTTCCCTCAGGGGGGCCCCGGGACTCCCCTAAATGTTGAAAGCGAAAGCCGAGTTTTTTAAAGAATAAGACAATCGTTTTAGTTTTGGATTTAGTTTTGCTTCTTGAATTGGTTTTGTCGTTTTTGGATTAAAGTAAATATGTATAAAAATAACAAGTAAAATTTATTTTTCAGTTATCCCTCAATATTTCTATGAGTTTTTAAAAGGTCGATCACATAGTTTGTTGTATTTAACGCGATCGAAGCCGCGAACAAAAGCTAGTATATATATATATGTATATTGTAATTTACTAAAAAACGCTTTTCAAAAGTAAAAAAAAAAAAAAAAAAAAAAAAAAAAAAAAAAAAAATGATGTAAGGATGAAAGTTGTGTTTAAAAAAATGGTCTGATATCAAACTTCCAAGCTTATATTATGATATTTATTTAAGATAAAAAAAAAATTACTATTTGTAAGTCAGTGTCTTTGCATATGTTAACAGAATCCTTTTCTGTTGTACTAAATACATCGTAACATGTTTTGAAAATTTAAATGTTTTAACATTATGCATGATGGTCTTGGCGGCTATCTTTCCATATTTTACACAAATTTCTAAGCACCCAAGTTTTTAAAGGAATGCGTATTATGTTTGCATTAAGTACAATTTAAAACTTTTGGTTTCAACGACGGACAGATATATTTAACTCGTTACCACCTAGCGATCTATTTATAGTTTACCAACTACTAAACAAAATTTTTAAATTTCAACACCAATATTTAAGTATGAAAATGCCTGCTTAAGTAACAATTTTGAGTTTTAAATTTTAACTACGGATATGGATACATAGAAATTAGTGTACAATATGAAAAGATAGCTGCCAAGCCCATCATGCATAATTTTAAAACATTTTAATTTTCAAAACACGTTACGATGTATTTAGTGCAACAGAGAAAGATTCTATTAACATATGCAAAGGCATTGACTTACAAATAGTAATTTTTTTAATGAAAAATCTTAAATAAATACCATAATATAAGCTTGTAAATTTGATATCAGACCATTTTTAAACAAACTTCCATCCTTTTTTTTTTTCTTGCATGGCTTTTTTTACTTTTGAAAAGCGTTTTTTAGTAGATATCATTTAAAAAAAAAGAGATTATATGAAATTTAAATAATCTTCTCACTCAAACTAAAATGAGTTTCCGTAGAGTCTCTGTAGGTAGGAAGTAAAATATGTAAGTGCATCTTAGAGTAATTAATCATTTAAAAGCAGCGAGAATCAACTTCTTTTCTTAAAGTATCATTCTTCTTCACTTTATATATTTAATTTTGATGAAGAATAAAATTAAAAAAAAAAACTGATATAATTGAAATAAAATATAAATCTATATTTGGTATTTTAGTTAGATATAATACGAAAATCTAGTTTAGCAATGAAACGAATAATTCATTGAAATTTCTCTTTCAGCAATTTGTAGCAATAAAAGGACACTTGCTTGAATACATTTGTACAGCCCTGTATTTTATATGATACCTTCACATTCACACTACTATTTAGCTTAAATTTCATCAGACTAAAATATTCTTAAAACTAGTAAAATTACACTTCCGAAATATATCATCCATTGACGGCCAAATGTCTAATTTTTGGCGTGGTCCTGTAAATGGTTTTATCTGTATTCACTAAGCGTAATTTTGTATGCTAAATGAAATTCAGCATAAAAATGCATAATTAATTTAAAAACGCGAATTTATTTATTCCTAGGAAAATGTAACTAAAGATATTTTGTGATTTGTTTGTCTGTTCGCGAACGAAATGCCTGACTTTTACTGTTTAGCTAAAATTTAACTCAGACTAAAATACTCTTAAAACTAGTAAAATCACACTTTCAGAAACTATCATTCGTTGACGACCATATCATGACGACAACATTATTTATTTTTTGCGTGTTCCTGTAAATCGTTTTATCTGTATTCAGTAAACATCTTTTTGCATGCTAAATGTAAGTCAGCATAAAATTGCATAGCTAATTTAAAAACACAAATTCATTTTTTCCTAGGAAAATAAAGTTAAACATACTTTTTGATTGTTTCTCTGTCCACGAACGCAATGCCCGACTTTTACTGTTCAGCTAAACTTTAACGCAGACTAAAATACTCTTAAAACTAGTGAAATCACACTTCCAGAAATTGTCATTCGTTGACGCCCATATGTCTATTGTTTGCGTGGTCCTGTAAACCGTTTTATCTGATTCAGTAACCGTCTTTTTACACTCTAAATATAATTCAGTATGAAAAAATTCACAACTAATTTGAAAACACGAATTCATTTATTCCTGAGAAAATAAAGCCAAAGATGTTTTCTGTTTGTCTTTCCACGAACGAAATGCCTGTCGTTTATTATTGATTAATATAATTGGTCTGGAGACCATCTTTTGGCACTAATTTCTATGTATCCAAATTCGTTGTTACTTATTCAGACATTTACATAGAAGACACTTCCGTACTTAAATATTGGTGTTGAAATTTAAAAGTTTTGTCCAGTTGTAGGTAATCTATAAATAGATCGTTGGATGGTAACGGGTTAAATATTGCTTAGAAATTCGTTTAAAATATGGAAAGATGACATAAAATATTATTGGTTAATAGAACTGTACAAAGTGGTTCGGTAGTTCCAGAGATTACCCTCGTTAAATAAACATTTTATGCTAAAATCATATTTTATCATACATTGTCGTCAAAGTTGTTATCTATGTTGATTCTCTACTCAAACAGAAAGCAAATATCATTTACCATGGTTCTGTTTTTATATAAAAATCACACTCAACTCAATTTTTTTTCAGAAGTTTTGTTTACATCAGGAATGAAATTTTAAATGCTAATAATTTTAAATGACTACACTTTAGAAGATATTTCTTTCTCCAAAAATTAATTTTATTTTAAAGATCTTTCCAAGGGCGTGTTCAGCACAACTTAACGGTCGTTTACCAGTGACTTACCGATTGTAGACTCGTACCAAATGAAAAACAAGGCGAAATATTTCATCAGCTATAATTCAACAGGATAATTTTCATTGGTGCGAAAATTCGCTTTCGTACTGCCCTACAATCGGTCGGTAACACTGGTTACTTTAGTAAGTTGCGCTGGATACGCCCTAAAAATGAGCATTTACAATGTGTTATTCGAAAAAGTAATTAAAACCTGAAGTGGCAGCACCTAAAATGATTTGCTGTACTATAATGTAAATAGTACACGATTGGCAGTTTTATCGCACTTGGCATAATTTTTTAATTAATTAGCAGTTTTTTGCTTATTAAGAATAGAAATTTTATTTTTTTAAACTGAATTTTAAAAAAAGCACGTAGCTTGAATAATTGCCTGTCCGAAAATGTACTCTACAGCTTTTACTATCTCTTTTTTAAGTCTGTACTTTGATTGAAATAAAATTGTTTGACGAAGAAAAAAGTGATCATTTTCAGTATCTCGACGTTTTTAAAAAAAATCCTGTATCCTTTTTTAATAATTATTTTATAAAGATGAGTTTGATCTGAAATTGAAGCTTTTCATCATTAAATTCTTCTAGTTTTTGTTTTATTTCTCTGCGACACTTCATTTCTTAACTATCCGAAATTTATAAATGCCATGTTTGGTCGATTTAACATGGAAAAGTTGTTTCGAGTATATTAAACAGTTAAGTGGTCTTCATGTTTTTGGCATTTGCTCATTTGGCAGGGATATTTTTTCTAGCTTGGATTGGCAGAACGACCGTCCTGCTTGATAACAATAAGAAATTTACGTTATTTCTAAAATCAAAGTATTATTGTTTTGAAAAAAATGGCCTGTTTTAAAATGCAGAAACAACAACAAAAAAAAATAGCCACACAATTACCTTTATGTGCCTTTAACTTATCTTATTAGTAGGTTAGGTTTTCTTCATAGTTAAATTTGCTGCATTGGATAATGTTAAACACGAATTCATCTAAAACATTGATTCAAAATTCTTTCGACATCCATTTAGTTCAAAAACATTTAAATGCTAATAATTTTATATGACTACACTTTAGAAGATATTTCTTTCTCCAAAAATTAATTTTATTTGAAAGATCTTTCTAAGCGCGTGTTCAGCACAACTTAACGGTCATTTACCGGTGATTTACCGATTGTAGACTGGTACCAAATGAAAAACAAGGCGAAATATTTCGTCAGCTATAATTCAACAGGATAATTTTCATTGGTGCAAAAATTCGCTTTCGTACTGCCCTACAATCGGTCGGTAACATTGGTTACTTTAGTAAGTTGAGCTGGATAAGCCCTAAAAATGAGCTTTTACAATGTGTTATTCGAAAAAGTAATTAAAACCTGAAGTGGCAGCACCTAAAATGATTTGCTCTATTATAATGTAGCTAATACATGATTGGCAGTTTTATTGCACTTGGCATAATTTGTTAATTAATTAGCAGTTTTTTGCTTATTAAGAATAGAAATTTTATTTTTTTAAACTGAATTTTACAAAAGCACGTAGCTTGAATAATTACCTGTCCGAAAATGTACTCTACAGCTTTTTCTATCTCTTTTTTAAGTCTGTACTTTGATTGAAATAAAATTGTTTGACGAAGAAAAAAGTGATCATTTTCAGTATCTCGACGTTTTTAAAAAATCCTGTATCCTTTTTTAATAATTATTTTTTAAAGATGAGTTTGATCTCAAATTTAAGCTTTTCATCATTAAATTCTTCTAGTTTTTGCTTTATTACTCTGCGATACTTCATTTCTTAACTATCCGAAATTTTAAAATGCCATGTTTGTGTCGATTTAACATAGAAAAGTTGTTTCGAGTATATTAAACAGTTAAGTGGTCTTCATATTTTTGGCGTTTGCTCATTTGGCGGGGATATTTTTTCTAGCTTGGCTTGGCAAAATGACCGTCCTGCTTGATAACAATAAGAAATTTACGTTATTTCTAAAATCAAACTATTATCATTTTGAAAAAAAATGGCTTGTTTTAAAATGCAGAAACAACAACAAAAAAATATCCACACAATTATCTTTATGTGCCTTTAAATTATCTTATTAGTAGGTTAGGTTTTATTCATAGTTAAATTTGCTGCATTGGATAATGTTAAACACGAATTCATCTAAAACATTGATTCAAAATTTTTTCGAAATCCATTTAGTTCAAAGACATACATTTATATATTTTTCTTTTTAAGTTATTTCCTTTTTAAACATATGCTGAAGCATATTTTGTGGACAGAAATATACATAAAATCTTAAAAAAGGATATTAAATTTCGTAAATTAAATGAATGGAGTAAACAATTAATGTTAAAAACTTATTAAGATTTTGTATTTAAGTACGACAGTTTATTTTAAATAAAATAATCCCTTCTCTCTGATTTAATATTATTAAATTTTCGTTGTAAATTAAATGCTAAAAAAAGTTTTTATTTATTCATCTTTTAACACTAAAGAATAGGAACTTTAAACATAGAATTTTAAATATGTAAATTTGAGTGCCTCTTTCAAAATTATATTATTAAAAATTACGATTAAAAAAAGTGAAACGAAGAAATGTAAATAATCTAAGAAATCAATTGCAATTTCTTTTTTACTGAATGAACTTGCCAGAATTGCAACGTGGAAGCAAGGACAATGTTTCCTTAATAAACAAATATTAACTTTCAACGAATGATAATTAATTCTTTTTCTGTTCGTTTTCTATTCTCAATAGATTTTTAAAATAAAAAAAGTAAAGCATGTGACTGAAATATTAATATATCTTTTCGTGCTATTGTTACAAAAATAAGGATGCATTAAGAATGGAATTTAATTACTGCATTCTGCAATGTTTAATTATTCATAAAATATTAATAGTATGAATTTATTTCTTTGAATGAACTAAAAACTTTTTCTTACTTCAGATTTGTTTAATTTAGTTGCAATTTTTAAATAATAAATGTCTTTATAATTTAAAGTGTTTTTTTTTTTTTTTTTTTTTTTTTTTTTTTTTACAAATAATAGATTTTTATCAAGTAAAGATCCATTTCTATATAGATTTACCGATAAATAGTAAGTGCTGAATGCAATTTGTTAATCACATTCACAGATCTTTACCGAGAAAAGTATGAAATTCATGATAAATGTTGGAAACAATATAGAATTTTCGTTACGAGTTTTTTTTTTTTTTTAAATATTCATTAAATATGTTATGAATAAGCAAAGATCGCCATTCCACAAATTTTTACACAAAATTACACATTTATCAAGAATTAGTTCATGTATAAATTTTATTACAAGTCACAATGATATTCATTGTTAGAAGTTGTCATTTATATCACGCAATACGGTCGATTAAAGCATATGCTGAGGAAAGATGGGCACATGCACAAAACGATGTGTTTTGAATCAAGTAAGCTCTTTTGTTTGCACAGTTCGGTTTATTTTTAAATCCCCCCCACACCCCCCAAAAATCACATTGATGATTAGATTCCGATGATCGTGAAAAGCGCACATGACAAGGTTTATTACTGATGACAAGTTCTTCTCTAAAATGTCTCTTCAGAACATCCGTAAAAGATCATAATATTTTTGGCTACGCATCTTTTGTAAATATTTTGTGTGCAACGCGATGACATACCTTTATTCTGGAAAAAAGTCCGTTCTAATCAATACCCGTACCGAAATACAGTTTGCTATTAGATCCCTTTAAGTTCTCTATGAAGTATGGACAAAAAGTAAATCATACAGAATATCCACAACACAACATGAGACTTGAGAAGTTACGGGGTATCAAGGACCGAGTTATTGCAAACTCAAATTCGGGAAAAGCGATTCATCACTGACCGATTAACCGTAAATCGTGCCGACAATGTAGCAAAAACATTTTTCATCGAACATACAAAGTGATGTTACTTGTTAATAAAGAGGTACACGTTTACTACTTTTTAATATGTAAAATTTTAAGTATACGTGACGCAATTTTGATCACCAGTAAAATGTCCTAGCCAATAATACTGAAGCGGGAGAACACTGTTAGTTGTAAACTTAGATTTACTTTTTATGAATTGTCAAAGTGAACATAAATTTATTTTCTGCATAGATATAAATGCAGAATCAATTTCGGGATTTTTCTTTATTTTTAAAATTGAATTTCAACGTATACGATTGACTAGGCTGACTATTGTGATGGAAAATTAATTCGCTAATGATATTTTAACGTTTCACCAGATACTAGCTCTGATTATGGAAATGCTACTCCATATTGCTTAGAATAATATAATGAATGAAGTGTGATCGGAGTGTAATATACAGAACAATATATGAAAAGTTTGAGAGAAAAATGACTAGAGAATATTAAAATAATATCGCGATCATATTACACTGGTAAAATATAGCAGAAATGCAACGGAAATTAATGTTTATCGTATTAATAATTGAACAGCCAAAGGTTTTCTTTAGTGTTGATTTGACTGATTAAGAGAAACTACTCAGACAAGGAAACATAGTCTGTAAAAAACAGTATTATTTCCTTTCTCCTTTATTGACATCTTATCTATCTTTCTATCTATCTATCCATCTATCTATATATATATATATTATTTGTATTATTATACTTATTACACGCACACACACACATATATATATATGTGTGTGTTTAATAAATATAATAATACAAATTATTTAGAAGGCGTAGAATCGACCAAAAAATGTGTGTAAAAATTTATTATATTTGTTATATAAATGAGTCAGATCGAATCTCAAAATGGTAGATTCTGCAAAAAAATAAGTTCATTGAACATACGAGTATATAAATAAATAAATAAAAACAATCTGTGATAAGAATCAGCGTATAAAAACTTAAAAAACGCAATGATTCTAATAAAAACTAAATATTCCCATGTGATTAAAATTTATTTTACTCAATGAATTGAATATTATACAAACACTTAAAGTGAGTCATTTCATCTTTAGAAAAAACGCTTTATATATATTTATTTAGAGATGGCATACACATACCTGATATTTTTAATTCTGTAGATCCCTGCGCACTGTCCAAGTCGTTGTAAACAAAGCACTGGTACATTCCTCGGTCTTCTCTTCGGACAGACGTGATATGGAGGACATCACGTGACAAAAGTCTCACACGAGAGGACGCTGCTAAAGGCCGCATGTCTTTTTTCCACGCTATTGTGTGAATCGGATAACCAGACACATTACAGTTAAATGTAGCGTCTTGTTCTATATTTAAAACTTGATGAGGTGGCCTGACATGAACAGAGATTGCAGCTGGAATCGAAGTGGTGAAATATACCAAAATGTATAAATATAAAAATTATATTTTGTAAAATATCAATTTTAAGAGCCTTTTAAAAAATCTTACATTATTTTAACAAAACACTGTACTAATAAACTAAACTATATCTTAGAAACATAATATTTCTCAATGTATCAAAATAATAATAATAATAATATTTTCGACGACGAAAAGGTAAGAACTTATTATAAGTAATTATTTTGCTTATGAGACATCACTTAAATTATGAAACATTTAAAATATAGTAAAAATTGCATGTTTCAACTCAATTTCATTGAGTCATCTTTAGAATGCAAATAAAAAATTGCAAATATAGTGAACGTGAAAAACTGAAATAAATAATTTTTGAATTCAAATTAAATGTAAAGCTCTCGATATTTTCGGCATCGTCCGTGTCTCTACTATGTAATTATCATGCAAATCTTCGAACCATTCAATCCATATATTCAGGATACGATGTGTAAAGAATTGAACTTTACAGACTGAATTGCCTGCGTGGGAACCCAGCATTGTACTAGTTCTGAGGTATTTTGGCCGCCCAGATTGAGGTTTTTGTTGACGATAGAAATTTTGGTTTAGACAGGAAATAAATTTCTTACAATTTGTCAAAAGAGGCCACTGAATGCTTTTAGTTGAAAGAGATAAAGGTGTTATTTTTTCTCACGGGTAGTTTGTGTGTGACCTCAGCATTTTTAGGGAACTAATTCTAGAGAACTTTAAGGATGATACCATATGTGAGCTCTCTCATAGGTGATCCACAAGATCCCTCCCTAATCGATTTGTTTTCGAGGGAGGACAAGAAAGAAAAGGAGAGAGTTTGTGAAAGCACTGGGTCTGAGCAGGTCGCTCAGCTAGAGTTCCGGAGATAGAATCCCCTTATACAGTGAGGACTGGAAGAGCTGAAGTAGATCGAGGTCCACGGTGACGCTTGTACCTATAACAAAGTGAAGTCTCCTAGTCATCAGTCTTCAAACATGATAAACTGATTTTCTCAAAGATTTTCTGCGTTTATGGAGCATTCGGGTAAGATACAGAACCCAGAGCTAATTTCGATTTATATTTTAAATAAGAATTTGTTGCAAATAAAAATATTTTTTAATAATTTAGATCAATTAAGTCGGTGAATTTCTTCTCAAGCGCTACCAAACTAAACATTTAGTTCGAGAGAAATTTACAACAGCTATCGTTACAAACATGCAAACTATTTAATAGCATTTAAAGTTAAAGTTTTGCAGGTTAACTACTTAATAGGGCAAGTACGATGTTTAAAATATAGAGGGCGGCGTGATATTTAACTTAAATTCAATTATTATTTATTTCCGTGTTTCGCGTTCATTGTACTTGTAATTTTCTATATACATTCTGTTGATGACTCAATGAAAGTCAGTTGAAGCACATCAATATTTAATATATTTTAAATTTTTTATTATTAAAGTGACGTGTTAAAAGCAAAGTAACTATTTATAATACAACTTCTTAAATTTTCGTTGTAGAATAAATATTATAATTACGAGGGAGATTCCAAAAAAAAGTTTCCCCTGGTGACTGTGAACAGAGATGTGTATGAAATACAAAACATATAATGATACAATAAAGTTCAGAAGTAACTTTACTTTTCTACATTAATCTTAAGTTAGTTGAGACATTTGCTAATATCTTTTATAAGTTTCAAGAAGACCTCCAGGACAAAAATCAAAGCTTTGCATGCGAAAGAAGTGTTGAACTGGATTCGTGATTTCTGCATTGCTTCCAAATCTGTAGTCCAGCCGTGCACGCCCGTCTAGGTCTCGGTCTCTCCAACACCTGATGATGCCTCACACTGAGTATGCAGTTAATCTTCACACCTTTTGTCTCCACATCACAACTGGCCAATAGACATCCACAGAGAGGCATCAATAAGTGTTGGACAGACCCATATCTGGACGGGTGTGCACTAGGGTGGAGTAAAAAATTGAAAGTTGGAATTTTGATTTTGGACAACAGCCAAAAGTTGCCTTTTAGTACCTCTAATACTCGTGCAAAATTTCATGAATTTTGAAAAACTCGTTTAGTCCCTTAAAAGGGCATTTATATTTGCGTTGATTTACACGATAGTTTATTACCATAAATTGTAAATTAACAGGATTTTTTGGTAATCTCGTAAGACATTTTTATATTTAAAATGTTTTGTGTAATTCCTTTCATCATTTTCAATCTTTAGGTCTTTATTTTTAAATATTTGAAATGATTTAATGAGTTTTAAAAATTGTATTTTGTCATTTTTATAGTCAAAATGATTGCGCGTGTAAGCAAATCGAAATTTACCATTACTGGAAGTGCAATTTAATATCCTATATTTTGAGATTCTTCAAAACTAAATAAAGCTGTTTTGCCAACAATAGCAGAATACTATAAAATATTATTATTATACAAGACAACAAATAGAACTCAGCAGTAATTGTAAAGTTTCGCCAAAATCAGAGATAAAAATGTCCTAAGAAAAAACATCGAAGACATCAATTATTGTAGTTTCACAAAGACGTATTGATCAAATAATAGACAAAATTTTTTCTGAATATGAGAAATTTATTTAATTCACCAAAATCGAAGGAAAGGATGGGAAATTGGAAATAGATTAAATGAAAGAAGTATAGTGAAAAACATATATCTCTGATTTAAAGAGTCAAATTAATTTTATTTGGGACACATTACAGCATCTTTTAGACCAGGAAAGATCATTGCAGGAAGTGTTAAAATATTGCACTGAAAAAAATGAACCTTGATAAGTTTATGGCAATAGGTTTTGACGGAACAACTGAAACAGTAAGATAAAAAATCATGCTCATAGAGTTTTGAAACTAAGATTTAGTCATCCGTTGTAGGGTTTGATATGTCAGCTTTCTGTAAACGAATTGCTACTAAGTCAATGAACTTGATAAATAAAATAAAGACTCACGAGCTTTTTCTGTTTCAATTGGAAAGTCGTTGGATCAATGTATAGAATATTCAGTTATGAAAAAAAAATATCTGCTCCTATCACCGAGAAATGAACTCTGGAGAGTTAAGTGCAAACCAAAATTATTTTTATGACATGTGTCAAACTTTTTCATCTGGTTAATGCTCCTCAAATCTGATAAATCGTAATCCGGCAATAATGTCGCACTTTAAATAGTTGACAATTGTCAACTGACTATTTGGTTTGCAGATTGGAAGTCAGAATTGAAACCCAAAGTTTGAAGATTAGGCTGAATTTGTAATGAAAGTAAATTCGTCTATGTGTTTTCACTTCAAGAAAGATTCTTCATGTAAAAATGGAGATTAAAGTGTTTTTTTTTATATTAATTTGTTTCGTTATTTCAGAGAATATTTAAAGAAAATTGTCGATCCCGTTATTAAACAAAAAGTTTAATTGTGTCATTGGGATAAAAATTTACAGGAACGCTAACTGATAAAAAAACCATGTTTGAGAATTTGTATTCCGAAGATTATTGAAGATAATGGATATTGAATGTTCTACAATAAGACAGTTTCATATTCCAATATTGAAATTCAGTGTTACAAATTGTATTATTGACTGGCGAATGTGAAATTACCCCACATACTTAATAGAGTACCAAGAGAGAAGCTAAAAATTCTCAGAAAAAATTCGAATATCCCTTCTTTTCAAATGAGAAATTTCCCACTTAGATTCAAGTATGTGAAAGATGCGCAAACTTAGTTACTGAAGTGTGATTAGCGGCTGTAGTAGTTGAAGCATGGAACAGATATATATGAGCAAAAATCAAATCGCGAAAGGTAATACGTAATTTTTGTAACTAAGTCCGATAATACTTAGAGTGAAATGAAAGATCTTTTTACAATACATCGTAAATATTCTTTTCATAGCTCACTATATATTCAGAAACTTCATTTCCTTTATATTTAGAGAACTATCTTTCAAGTGCATTCGAAAAATAAAAGTAAACTGCATGTCTTATTATTGTGCTTTATCTTCTCTGCGACAATACGATCCGCATTTTAGGGTTATATTCGTGATTTAAAGAGTTAAAACACAACGATACTTAGATCATTCATAAGTAATACTTTAAGAAGTCACTTTTTGTGGGAAAAAATAAATAAGGATTTAGTTGAATAATTTACTCTACATGATGAAATCTTGGTTTTCACATGTAAAGGGCGTAATCTTTAAAAGCTGGTAATAGGGAACTGAAGAAGAATTCCGATTGAAATGAAATTTTAACCTTTTATTCAGTGTGTCAAAAAGCAACTTTGTAAACCTATCTAAAGAAAAAAAATTCCAAAAAAAAAAAAATTTTTTTTTGGTCATTAACATTACATAGAGAAATCTTTGTTTTCACATATAAAGAACATAATCTTTAAGAGCAGGTAGGGAACTACAAATGAATTATTTTCCAAACGAAATGAAATTTTAACCTTATTTTCAGTGTGCATAAGGCAACTTTATAGACCTATCCAAAGTAAAAATTCCGAAAAAAACTTGTTTTGGTCATTTTCCATCCAACCTAGTGTGCACGACCACTGTAGACTAAAGCAATACTTAACTACAACTTTAGAAGCAATGCCAAAATCACACAAGTGATTAAATGCTTCTTTCGCATGCAAAGCCCTGTTTTTTGTCCTGGAAATCTTTTTGAAACTTATGAAAGGATATGGCATATATCTCTACTAACTTGTGACTAAAGTAGAATAGTGAAGTTTAATAATTAAAGTTTCATTATATATTTTGTCTTTCATACAGACCCCTATCCACAGCCACTAGCAGAGATTTATTTTCGTAATCTCCCTCGTATTAATACACAGTTATTAATGGACGTAATCATCACTTACTGCTTTTATATTTCAAATTGATATTATTTTGTAAAAAATAACAATATCCAATAATACGGATATATTAAACCAGATTAAAATAGATAAATAAACATAATTATCAATTCTTATAGTTTTAGGTCAAATAACTATTCATGAATTAAGAAAAATATTAATTTAGTTTGTTAATAAAATCCTGCCCAATCTTACTGAGTTATCAAATTCAATAATTCATTGATGAATAAAAATATAATAATTACGATATAAGCGTGCACGAAAGTTTTGTTATCTTAATAAAACTTGTACCTAATAAAAATTCAATTGTTATTCAAGTTCGTTACCGTTTTAATCAAAATATTTCATATGCTCTTAATCTTTTTTTCTGTTCATAAATAGTTAATTTTCTTAATTTATGATGTCCTGCAATGCAGTGACGTAAATGCCGTTTTAATCCATTTTGTAACGATTTTCATATACTTACTCGATGTTTAATATCTTTAATATATGTTTATTACAGTAAATGTAATAAATAATTCATATATTATATTCTGAAAGATTTTCTGTTTTGTATAAGCTTTTGGTTAATTAAATTTAATGTAGATTACTTTCTGCATCTTAATATTGAAATATATTTTATTGGTTACATTAATTGTTAATGAAATTACTAAAAGTTTCTGTTTATTATGAAGTTTCGTAAAACAGAAAAAAGAAACGTTTAGTTCTTTATACGTACGAACAATATGCAAATTTTACCAAAGTTGTCGTATGATGTCTGAATTATTAATTATGAAACATCGATGTTTCGGAATATCCATAAATACGACATATATTTTCAATTATCGGATAAAAGTGTGTATTTCCTTTTATTTTATTATAGTAGGGCTAATTTCATCAAAGCATGAAACAAATGTTGCTAAAAAGACGTTTACTTAAATTAATTATAGTTATATATTTATGTAAAAATTTCAGATTTTTTTAAACCTGGACTTATTCTATTAAACATAACATTTAAGTATATAAGAATACATGCTATGAAATAAAAATTTCCAAATTTCCATTCATATTGGTCATGATTTTATTTTTCTTTTATTTTTATTATTTATTTATTTATTTGTTATGAATTTGCTTGGTGTATTTAAATTTATCTGACGTATATTAACCTTTCAATGTATAAAGTTGCCGTTTGAGAACACTTTAAATTCCACTGAATTTGTTCAGATTATAACGTAACATTTTACAAAATTTATTTTTCCTTAATTTTTGTTTAGAAGTTGGCATATTATGTTTTAATTATTTAGCTTATTCTATATACAGTTATAGAATAATAATTTTAAGGAGAAAAGGTACAATAATAATAAAACTAACATACACTAGAAGGTTAATATGCAATATAATTTCAATAAGTGTTAAAATAACTCTCTTAAAATATCGAAACAAAATAAGAATAAGTTTTAAACATATTGAACATTAATTGAGTTTAGATTTTCCTGTATTATACATGGACACATTTTTAATAATTTTTTTTTTTTTTTTGTAACCTGCCATAAATTTCTTAGACCTATATCATATTCGACTACAGTAATTTAAGATAAAACTCATAAATAAAAATTCCGTGAATAACCAAACCACCGGTTAATATATCAATATATCTAGAATGTACATAAAGAGAGATAGACAGGGAGAGGGAGAAAGGGAAAAAAATCAAAGTTTAGAAAACCAAAACAAGCGGCCTGTAATTTGTTGATATTAAAAAATAGGTGGTATTTTATAATCTTAATTTATTTTTTAATATATCTATTTAAATATATATAAATATAAAGTACATATAAATAAGTCTTTGTCCTACCTGTTACTATGAGGGCACTCTCAATCCTTCGTTCACCGATGCTATTTCTTACGATGCACTGATACTTTCCGGCATCTGTGCGAACTACTTTCTTGATGTTAAGAACTCCTTGGTGAACCCATACTCTTCCGTCCTCTTTTACAGGCGCCAGAATTCCATTAACATCTTTCATCCACCTTTTAATAAGATAAATAAGACTGCACATAAATAAAAGCCCAATTTGATATTCGTCATTAATTCAATTATTGCAACGCGTACACTTGTGTATGCCTTTAAATTTAAGTTAAATTAAAAAACACGCACGAATAGTATTGAAAAAATCACAATTATAAGATAAAATAAAATAAAATTATAACTCAATTACATATTGTATCACAGTATAATATATATAAGATAAGATACTTAAAAAAAGGAATAAAAAGTAATACATTTTAAAAACAAATTGCATTTAAAGTAACTTTTTTTTCTTTCCTTTGGAAGGTCTAAGGTTTTAAAATAATGAATATTTAAAAGTTTTAAAAAAAGCTGTGAGACATAAGTTTAATCTTCTGCCGTGACCACCCTGCGAATGACGTCAGTATTCCCCACTAGTCCCTTTGACCTTTGTAATATAGACATAATGACTGTAATAAACATTTCACAAATTTGTCACAATTGGATTATTTATAAATTGAGTTTGAATTAAAATACTAACTACATCTCTTATTACTGTTATTCACTGTCATTGTAAAAAGACTGAGGAAAAATAATTATTATGATGAAGCAAGTTTTTGATTAATCAATTTTGGTAGAAATTGTTTAAATAAATATAATTGATTGATTTCATCAAGATATCACTCTTTAGAATCAATATTTATTTTTAGTTTGATACATCTAAATTTTGTTTTATACTTTTTTATAAAAAGAAATGAAATTTTGATTATTCGACGGAAGATCAAGATTTATTTTTATCTTTTAGACAAAACTAAAGATTTGAAGTCATCTATCTTTTCGCAAGACATTCCGAGTTCATTGCTTCAGAAATTCAATTTTGTCCCATGCTTTCTCTTAATTTCAAAAGAATGGGAAAGAAGCATCGTGTCTTTTTTTGTTAAGTCAGAAACAAATGTAATGAACTAAAGTGTCGTATAATATAATAGATAAAGATTTAAAATGATTCCCGGCCAGTTCTGTTGGAGAGAAAATTAAATAAATATTAGATAAATGTTTAAATTAATTTTTAAATTAATATAGTAATTTATTCTGTTGAGCTGATCCTGAGTATCAGACCAGATTAAGTGATCGTTGTGGTTAATTGGGTGAAATAGTCCTCCAGTGTTCGTGTCCGGGATGGCTCAGTTTTAAGAGAACTGGCGGCTTCAACCAATAATCCCTGGTTCGAATTTTGGCCTAGACGTTTTTCGCCCAAAATGGAAAATTAACATGTGGTAAATAAATATATTTATTTTATTCCCTTTTTAAGATTCGTAACTTAGATATTTCTAATAAATGTATTGTTTAATCTAATAATTCAATATTTTTTGGTTCTACAAAACGACAGATATTTTTTTCTGAACTTTTCTCCTACTTATTTAAGTGGGTTTTTTTAAGTTTTCGATAAAAATTATTCTAGAGACCATATTGAATAGATAAAATTTCAGAAATAGAGAAAAAATAGAGATTTATAGATAAAATTTCAGAGACATTTTTAGAATAGTTTTTTTTTTTTTTTTCATAAAAAAAAAATGAATTTTACGTGTCCATAGTATTTTCCACAAAATTTTGAGTGCATTACTTCAAACATTCAGTGTCCCCCCCCCCCCACTTTTTTCCCTCTAAAAGTAATGGAGAAAGAACATTATATCTTCTTCTTTGTGGTTACAAACAAAATGTCATGAAGCAAAGTATACTTAATTACTGTACTAAAAATTTCACAAACATTGTCGAAACTGATATTTAAAAAATGAGTTTCAATTTAAATAGAATCTACATTTCATTTTATTACTACTTTCTATCATATACAAAGACTAAAGAAAAATATTTATTGAGGGGAAGCAAATTTTTTATTAATATTTATTGGCACAAGTTACTAAAATAAATATCATACAAAAATCGATTGATTTTTTCAAGATACTTGTGTTTAGAATTCATATTTATTGTTCGTTTTACACATCTAAATTTTTCTTTTTACTTTTTATAAAAGTAAGTGAAGTTCTGATTATTTTGCAACAGATTAAGATTTATTTTTACCTTTTAGGCAAAACTAAAGATTAGAAGTCATCGATCTTTGCGCAAGACATTTCGAGTTCATTGCTTCAAAAATTCAACTTTGTCGGACACTTTTTCTTTTTTTTTTTTTCAAAAGAATGATAAAGAAACATCGTATGTTCTTTTGTTAAGTCAGAAACAAATGTAATGAAATGAATTATCGCATAATATCATTTATAAAGATTTTAAATGATTCCAAAGCAGTTTTGTTGGAGAAAATCTTAAATAAATATATTGATTTTGTTTCCTTTTTTTAAGATGTATAAATTATACTTTTCTAAAAAATACATTATTTAATTTAATAATAAGAGAGCCGGACATTTACAGCATGAAATGTTACAAGTAAACTTGATAAATAAAAATAACAATGTTACTAAATGATGCGCAAATAAGCTGTTAAAGTAAATATGATTTATTGATTTTATTAAGATAAATATATTTAGAACTAATATTTATTTTTAATTTTATACCATAAATAAACTTAAAAATAAAAAAAAAACTAGATTACTGATTGGTTTGTATATAAATTGTTAAAATACATGTGATTGATTTATTTTATCAAAATACCTTAGGATTAATATTTGATTTTAGTTTTCCGCATCTAAATTTTGTTTTTTACTTTTTGTAAAAGGAAGTGAATTTCTTATTATTCTGCAGAAGATGAAGATTTATTTATACCTTTTAGACAAAACTAAATATTAGAAGTCATCGATCTTTTCGCAAGGCATTCAGAGTTCATTGCTTCAGAAATTCAATTTTGTCCGATGATTTTTCTTTCTTTCAAAAGAATGGGAACGAAGCATTGTGTCTTCTTTTGTCAAGTCAGAAAGAAATGTAATGAAATGTAATGAAATGAAGTATCCCATAATACCATTTAGAAGGATTTAAAATCATTTTAATGCAGTTCTGTTGAGAAAAAGTTACATAAATGTATGTATTTTGTTTTCTTTTTTAATATGTATAACTTAGACGTTTCTAATAAATACATTATTTAATCTAATAATGAGAGAGCTGGACATTTACAGCAAGAAATGTTACAAATAAACTTGAAAATAAAAATGGTAAACTGGTAAAATAAATATAATTGATTGATTTTATTAAGAAATCTATATTTAGAATTAGTATATTATTTTAGTTTTGCACCATGAAAAGATACAAATAAACTTAAAAAAAAAAAAAAATACATGACTTACTAAATGGTATTCAATTAAATTTTAAAAATAATTATGACTGATTTATTTTATTAAGGTACCTATGTTTAGAATTCATGTTTATTATTGGTTTTACGCATCTAAATCTTGCTTATACTTTTTAAGAAAAGAAGTGAAATGCTGATTATTCTGCAGCAGATAAAGTTTTATTTTTACCTTTTAGACAAAACTAAAGATTAGAAGTCTTCGATCTTTTCGCAAGACATTATGAGTTCATTGCTTCAGAAATACGATTTTGTCCGATGGTTTTCCTTCATTTCCAAAGAAAGGAAAAGAAGCATTGTGCGTTTTTTTTATTAAGCCAAAAACAAATATAATGAAATGAAATATCGCATAATATCATTTATAAAGATTTAAATCAATCTAATGCAATTCTGTAGAAGAAAAAGTTAAATAAATGTATTTATTTTGTTTTCTTTATTAACGTGTATAACTTAGATATTTCTAGTAAGTAATTTATTTAATCTAATAATGAAAGAGCTGAACATTTACGCCATGAAATGCTACAAATAAACTTGAAAATAAAAATAACAAGATTACTAAATTGTGTACAGATAAACTTTTAAAATAAATATAATTTATTGATTTTATTAAGATACCTATATATAGAATTAATATTTGTTTTTAATTTTACACCATCAAATGCTAAAAATAAACTTGAATAAAAATAACAAGATTACTAATTGGTTTGCAAATAAATTGTTAAAACACATGTGATTGAATTATTTTATCAATATACCTGTGTTTAGGACTAATAATTGTTTTTAGTTTTACACATCTAAATTTTGCTTTTTACTTTTTATAAAAGGAAGTGGATTTCTGATTATTCCGCAGCATATTAAGATTTATTTTAACCTTTTAGACAAAACTAAAGATTAGAAGTCATCGATCTTTTCGCAAGACATTCCGAGTTCATTGCTTTAGAAATTCAATTTTGGCCGATACTTTTTTTTATTTCAAAAGAAAGGAAAAGAAGCATTGTGTCTTCTTTTGTTAAGTCAGAAACAAATGTAATGAAATGAAGTATCGCATAATATCATTTATAAAGATTTTAAATGATTCTGATGCAGTTCTCCTGAAAAAAAACCTTAAATCAATGTATTCATTTTCTTTCCTCTATTTAAAATGACATAACTTTGCAATATAGACTTAGTTGATGCTTTCTGATACTTTCCAGTATTTCTAATAAATGTATTATTTAATCTAATAGTGAAAGATCTGGACATTTAAACCGTGAAATATTGCAAATAAAATTTAAAATAAAAATAACAAGAATATTAAATAGTACACACATTTGTTGCAAAGTTAAAAAACTATACAAATAATAAAGTTTCTTTAAGATAATCAATGTTTCAATCTTCATCTGAGATCTTTATCAGGTTAAACTGTTATACTGCTTTCGAAGAAAAACAAATAAATAAATAAATAAAAACAGAATAGTTAGAACAACAATTGTCTTGTAATATTATAAACTTTTACGAAATGACCTAACATTTCTAGTTTCTTGTTTTCTAGGTGACGAAACGATATTGAATCGCTTCAGTAACGAGAAATTATCGCTTGATTTCGGGAATGGTTTCGTAAACAAGAATTACAGTTACCAAATCAAACCCTTTGTCTTCGCATCTATTTTCAGAGATTTTTTGATGAGTTTGACAACAGAATATAAGAAATGCTCTTGAATTCCAGTATTAAACTGTAGAACTCTCACGCAAACGGAAACAGAATTTATGAGAATGACACGGAACTATTTTTTCTAGAGCCACAATTTATATTCTAGACGCCGGAACAATATTTTTTTCTCAGTGTTATTTCTATAGTTTTTAAACTTTGCGAGAAGTTTGTGCATCGTTTAGTAATCTTTCAAATAATTATTCTCAAATCTTAATAATTTTCAAGTTTAATTGCTTAATCTAATATATTTTTTAAAAAATACTTAACAAAAGGATAAAAATTTTTCTGTATTTTTACTCTTATTTATTTAAGGTTGTTCTTTCTTTCTTTTTCCTAAGGTTTTGATAAAATTGCCATATACAATATTAATTTATGGACGAAAATTTAGAAATAGTTTTAACAGATATTATTGTTATTATTTTTAATTTTAAAAACACTTGAATTTTATGTGTCATTAATATTTTCCTAAAAATCCTTGTGCATTACTTAAAACATTTAGGGCTTCCCCCACCTTTTCCTCTCTCAACAGAATGAAAAAAGAACATTATAAATATAAATATATTTTGCGGTTTCAAAAAATGCAATAAAACAGAGTACCATGCATTTAATATTTAACGGGTTTAATTATGTTATTATTAAAATGTTTAAAGTAACTACAAGTCTTTAATTTAATATTTGTAACCCATTTTCATAATGATTTTTTAAAGTCATTACAATAACATATATTCTGGCGTATAGCGCTCATTTTTATATATGAAAGCTATAAATATTTACATGTGTCTAATAATCACCGGATATAAAAATTAAAGTCTTAAACTGAAAAAAAAATGTAAAAAGAAAAATTATGATATAATTTTCCATATTTGACAGCACAGAAAAATTAGTCATGTTCATAATCTATATATATAAAAGGAATTCTGAGGATAATTGAGGCACAGATAGGCTCTCATCCTCTATACCTTTTATTTATAGAGATTTTACACAGCTTAGGTAAACGCAGAAGAAATATAAAACAGATAATGTATTTATCACAAAAAATCGTCTGCTAAGAAAATCTTTTTTCATTTTGAACTCTATAAATAAAAGGAATAAAGCAGAAGAAATATAAAACAGATAATGTATTTATCACAAAAAATCGTCTGCTAAGAAAATCTTTTTTCATTTTGAACTCTATAAATAAAAGGAATAAAGCAGAAGAAATATAAAACAGATAATGTATTTATCACAAAAAATCGTCTGCTAAGAAAATCTTTTTTCATTTTGAACTTCTATAAATAAAAGGACAGATAGGCTCTCAAACAGTGAATCGTCGAATATAATTGAAGAACAAATGGAAGAACAAATGGAAGAACAAATGGAAGAACAAATGGAAGAACAAATGGAAGAACAGATGGAAGAACAGAAAGAAGAACAGATGGAAGAACAAATGGAAGACCTCTTCATTAACAATAAAAAAAGATATGCAAACGAAACCCCAGAACACCGAGAAGAAAGACTGGCGAAGAAAAGAGAGCAGAATAGAAAAAGAAGAGAAAATGAGACTGAAGAAAAGAGAAGAGAAAGATTAAGTAAGCAAAGATTAATAAATCGAAAGATTCTCAGCGATGAGACTGAAGAAAAGAGAAGAGAAAGATTAAGTAAGCAAAGATTAATAAATCGAAAGATTCTCAGCGAAGAATCAGAAGAAAAGCGTCGAGAGCGATTGTCCAGAAATGATGAGTATAAGAAAAGAAAATTATATGAAGAGAACGAAGAACAGAGACTTCACAGATTGAATGAAAAGAAATGTTATGATTACAACAGAAAATACATCGTCGTTGGATCTTGTTACAACAGAGCCTTCTTGCTATTTTTTGATGAACCCGGGCAACGCCGGGCAGAACAGCTAGTTAATTTAAAGATTTACTTTTATTTTTAGACAAAACTAACATCAATCTCTTTTGCCAATCACTCACAGTTCATTGCTTCAGAAATTGAATTTTGTCCAATGAATTTTTTTCATTTCAAAAGAAGTGGAACGAAGAATTGTGACATCTTTTGTTAATCCAGAGAAAAGTTTATGAAATGGAATATCACATAATATCATTTATAAGGAGTTATAAATGATTTTAAGGCAGTTTTAATAGAAATATTTTAAATAAATGTACTTAATTATTTTTCCATTTAAATGTATAACATAAGCCTTTCTATTAAATATGTATCTTAAGTTAATAATTCTTTATTTGGTTGTTCAACAAAATGCTCTCTGACTTTTTTTTTATTATTTATTGTTTTTTGTACTTGCATAATTGCTAAGTATGGTTTAAAATTTCAAATAAAATATGATTTGACAAAAGGATTTACTAAGGTTAATTTTAAACAAAAAAAAAAAAATCTTTTAAATTTTTTAAAATTTTGGAAAGAAAACAAACAAACAAACAGTAAAAACATTAGTTTTTAGAGTACTAATTTACTGAAGAAAATTTAGAGACATTAATTTAATACGACTTTTTTATTTTCGAAAGATTTAAAATTTATTTTCTATTTTTGTTATATAGCATGTTATTTACATCATTATTATTTACAAAAACAGTGTGTATAAGAACTATGCACGTATGTTTATAAATTTTTACAATACTTATACTTTTACAACTGAATTCCATCAATCCAGATCACATATTTAGCTCAAATTTGAATGGTTTAGCCATGAATCTCGATTCCTTATAAGAATGCCTAAGGAATTTTTTTATCATTTCGAATGTCAAGTGTTTGGCCAAATGTAATAAAATTTGGCGATATTTATTCATTTGGTGCCAAGTATGAATTTTGATATTCGTAATTTTGAAAGTCATTTTTTTCGGTTAAATGTAGTTAATGTTTTGACAAACATAGAACTCTTATTGGCTGTAGCCAAGTACTCGGATTCACGATACTAATTCGCAGCTACCAATAATGACCCATTACTAAAATGTCTTCGAACATGTGTCTTAGTTTAATGTTCCCTTGGTAATCAAAAACGATAGGGCACAAAATAAAGTCAAAGCTGTTTCGTTAATAAAATTAGGCTGACCCGTAGTGAATTTCAAAATTATCCATTAATAAAATTTTCTCGAATATGGACCCAGTGGTTTCTGAAGATTGAAATGTAAAATACCAAATTAAGTTAAAATCCTTACATCAGTATTTTAGATAAAAATAGTTTGATACGTATTAACCCTAAAATGATCCATTGATCGAAATTTTCCGAACATGTGATCTAGTTTAATATTTGTTTCTAACTCCAAAATCATATCATACAAAATTTTGTCGCTATCGATTATGCTGTTTTTTAGACACAATTAAATTGTCCGGTACCCATTATAATCCAAAAAGACCCTCTAATAAAATTTTCTCGAACATGCGACCTAACTGAATGATCTTTTCAAGTTCAAAAATGACAGAATAAAAATGTAATTAAACTCGTTAAAGCCGTTTATAAATATTTTTTAAACTCATTTTGATTTAAAAAACTCAATAATAGAATTTTCTGCGATTATTGAAACATGCGATCTAGCCCAGAAATCTTCTCGTACACGAAAACGGCATTATTATTTTTGCAACTATATTTTTGAGATAAAATAACCTTGACAACGAAAATCTGTCTGATTTATTAGAGATGTATTACAGATAAAATTGTCTTGACACTTAGTAATCCAAAAACGTCTCAGTAATCGCTATTTTTCAAACATATGATCTAGCCCTTTGATTTTCCTGTACTCAAAAACGGTATAATACAAATAGTTTGCACCGTCTTTTAAATATAATTAGCTATACCAGAAACAACAGTGATTGTAAATGACCCGCTGATGATTATTTTTGAACATGCGATGTAACTTAGTACTCTTCTCAATTCCGAAAAGGGTGGAATGCAAATTTTAAAGAAAATTGTTCGAGGCAATTTTTAGATAAAAATGGTTTGATTCATAATGACACCAAAATTACTTACTAATCAAAACTTCTCAAAAATGTGGAACAGCAAAATAGTCTTCTAGTAACGCCAGGCGGGGTAATAAAGCCAAGTGCTAATATAATGCATAATTATGAACTAATCCCGTAAATGACACCTTTGTGCTCTGCGCAGAAGGGTTTTTGGTCATATAAATTGCAAAAAACGGCTTAAAGTTAATGTGTTCCATTTTTAGGTCTTATTGTTTCTACAAGCAACTAAAATTAATGCTTGATCTAAAATTTGCGGGATAAATTTTGTGATGTGAAGACTATATTTTTTATCCGGAAATACTTTATTTATTACATAATTTTGTAGTGCATTTCATGTTCTTTCAAAATGTTGTAGAAGATTTTGGATATCTTCTCCAGATAATCTGTGGTTTAAAATGTACCACGCAATAAGTATATCGGGGTAATAACGCCAAGGATTGGCGTTATTACCCCGGTTAATTCCCAAAAGTGGCCGAACTACATCCGAAGGGAGTTTTTTTTTATTACTATGGGACAGCATTATTATCATCGTTGAAATAAGATTAAGGTGGGGGGAGTCCAATACCCAAAACTAATTTCACTATTTTTTTAATACTAATGTAAAAAATAATTTTAAACTCTTACAAATAAAACTATATCAAAATGTTTTGGATATTGTAATTTGAACATCTTCAAAATCAGGTTTCTGTTACACTTCCACGGGATTATTAAATTCTAAAAATTCTATTCTATTAAATTCTAAATTTTAACTGTCCGCTTTCTCAGTGTTCGGTTTTTCAAAATTTTCAAATTTTAATCTTTAACCGATGTGACAGAAATTGTAACTAATGTGAAGCTGTTTGTGAGACCGCAAGATTGAAAGCTGTATAAAAGGCCGTTATAACTCATAGGATTGTGTTTTTGTACTAAACTTTTTATACAAGACTATTATACTTAATATTCACCTATATAAAAGTTTCTGGTGATAGTACTAAAGTTCCGAATGAAACAAAATTTCGATACTGTTTGTAGTTAAACTAAAAATTACAAGTTAAACTTTAAAAAGTAAAAGAAAGACAGTGGTCTGTGAGATCGGTAACATTAGTTAAAGGTTAAAAGGCGATCAATGATTAAAAATCGTAGAATTCTGTTCCTGCACTAAACTTTTTGTTCAGAATTAGTTTTAGTTAAATTTAATCTGCTCAAACATTTCTAACAATAGTACGAGGACTCTAAACGAAAGAGAATTTCAGTTTTAGCTATAGTTAAATTGGAAAATACAAGTTAAACTCTAAAATTTGGGGGGGGGGGATAGCACTCAGTGAGATTGCTAACATCAGTTAAAGCGTAATTTTGTTGCTAATATAGAAATAATGATGCATAACCACATGAATCATGTATAAAATTTAATAAGAGGTCTCATTGGGATAATATTGTTTATCAAAAATCTTATATAATTAATTAAAAACTTATTAAAGCATGTTTTATATAACGCCGACAATTTCACTTTAGGTACGGAGAATCCGCATTAGTGTGGAGTTATGGGTTAAAAAATATTTACAAGACTTCTATAATAGTATTAAAAAATATTTAATACATACATCTGAAGGTTTTATAAATTTTCACATTATTAAAATATTACATTATAAATGGTTAGAACCACGCTATGTTTCTCATAATTGTATTTAAGCGGGACTTTTTAAGCAAACAGAGGCACAGAGTGTTATACTCTGTTTAAGTCTATCACTTTCACAAAAAATTGAATATTTTCCATCGCATAGAATGCATACGTGGGAATATAAATAATAATTCTAATAAACACAGTTAAAACCGTGCAATTTTCTAATAATTCAATTTAAACGGTCCTTTTTAAGCAAAAAGTAGCTTAGAATCTGATATTCTTTTGCCTCCTCTCCCACCACTTTTCTTTTTCTTACACTTTCACAAAGAATTGAGCATTTTCAATTGTTTAGAATGCAACTTGTCAATTTCTAGAGTTGTGGAGTTTGTATTTTTAGAATTGAGCAATCTGCATGTCATTATTCCATCTTATTTTATAGGTTTGTTTGCATGGCGTTATTCCTATATAGGTGGGTAATAACGCCAAATAGCATTGGTCAAGAAATCACGCCATTACATTTTATGAATACATATCTATTAAATAATTTTTTTCTATAGATAGTCAATGCGTTTCTGTATCAAATGCTATATTTGTTTGAAAAATTCAATCTTAAACTAAGCCGTGAAAATTGGTAGAAATTTAACGTGGCGTTATTACCCGAGGATACCTTACAATACGAAATTTTGCAAAACCTGCTCACTGGAACCGTTTTTTACATTGTATTGAAATAGCTTGAAATTGAACCATTGTTACCCAAAATGACCCATTCACGGAATCTTCAGGAACAAGGTATTCTTGTATACAAGGTATACAAGCCTAAAGGTATTCTTGTGCCCGAAAACGACAGAAGACAAAATTTCGTCAAAATCATTAGTGCCATTTTGTAGATAAAATTAGCGGGACCCACAGTGACCCAAAAGTGACAAACACTAATCGAAATTTCTCAAAAATGTCACTAAGCATAATAGTTTTCTCATAATCCTAAACGATAAAATACAAAAAATTAGTTAAATAGTTAAAGCCGTTGTTTAGATAAAAATGGTTTGACACTTAATGACCTTATAACGATCCACTAATTAAAATTTCTAGACCATATCTCCAAACCAAGTAGTTTTCTCGTGACAAATAAAGGTCGGATACAGAATTTAGTTAAAATCGATGAGTCGTTTATTAGATATTATTAGCATGACCCTAAGCAAGTTGAGCTCAAAATGGACCTCTAATTTTATTTTTGGCAACATGTGACTTAGACTAATGGTCTCCTCGTGCCCGAATCTGTGAAAGTACAAATTTTGCCTCTATCTTTCAGCCATTTTTAAGATAAAATATGCATAGAGAGACAGCAAGAGGCACATACACAGGCGCGTGCAATATTTGCTCATATAGAAGTAAAATTTGCACGCCCGGTATAGTTCGCACGTTATTATGATATAAATATTTTGATAAAAAATATAGTAATTACAAAGCATATTTATATACGTGCAGGTAATAAATATTATTCCGTCTTTTATATGATTTTTCATTATTTAAAAACCTATTTACTGTAAATTTATTTAATTTATTTATTTATTTATTGAAAACATTTCAATGAATCTACGACAAAAATAGGATTTGCTACCTACATTTATAATAAAAACAAGTTGGAAATTGCACGTGAACGTAGCAAATGAGGTGCGTTCGTACGATAACGAAGTTTTAAAAATATTCAGATCTTGCTGATATAGTAGAGCGTACTCCGGATACAGTATAGTAGTCGAAATCTTTAAGTTTCTGTAAATATGCAGGAAGTAATTTTTATTACACCTCAGCAACGTATATCTTATTCATAAAACGTGAAATAGTTGAATATAATTAAAACACGTACCAAACCACGTTTCCCCGTATAGCATTATATAGTGGAATACTTTTGCGTGGCCCTGTAATTTAATAATAAAAATTTTTTTGGATCACAGATTGTACAGAATGCATACTTTAGTATATATTTCATAGATTCATGCCAATTCTATTATGTTTGAATGAGTGTAACATCATTAAAATGCGTTTGAAACTTTTTCCCCATTGACCGTAATGTAACGGAATCCTTTTGAATGTCCCTGTAATTGATCTATACATCCGATTTTCATAACATTTGAAATGACTCGACAAAATTACGCAATAATTGTATGTTATAAATTTCGAACGATTAAAATGCATTTAAAACTTTTTTCTCTATTGACCGTAATGTAACGGAATCCTTTTGAATGTCCCTGTAATTGATCTATCCATCCGATTTTCATAAAATTTGAAATGACTCGAAAAAATTATGTTGTAATTATGTATTTTAAATTTCAAACGATTCGCTTGGGTAGTTTTTGCGTTGTTAAATGCGGACAGACGGACAGACAGACAGACGGACGGACGGACTGAGCGACAACAATAGGTGATACGTATTTACATAATTACAAACGCACCTAAAAGGTGAAAATATATTGCAACAAATTGTTATTTCTGTCATCTTAAATAATGAATCCTTAAAATTATTCCGTGTCTACAGTTAAAGTGATTAAGCTCAATAAGATAAACTGGCCCAAAAATTATAGAACAAAATTTTTTGTCAAAATTGTTAAAGCCATTTTCTAGATAAAATTAGCGTGACTCGCAGTGACCCAAAAATGACGCACTAATTGAACTTTCTCTGATATGTGACGTAGCTTAAGTATTTTCTCTCATCCATATTGGTAAAATACAAAATTTAGGAATAATCGTTGCGGCCGTTTTTAGGTGCTTTCTTAATTATGTAAATACGTGGCACCTATAGTTGTCATTCAGTCCGTCCGACTGTCCGTCTATTCTTCCGCATATTACAACGCAGAAACTACCCAACGGAATCGTTTGAAATTTAAAATAAATAATTATTACATAATTTTGTCGAGTCATTTCAAATTTTATGAAAATCCGACCCATAGATCAATTATAGGGACAATCAAAAATATTCCGTTACATTATGGTCAAGGGGGAAAAATTTCAAATGCATTTTAATCGTTTGAAATTTAAAATATGTAATTATCACATAATTTTCTCGGGTCATTTCATATTTTATTAAAAGCGGCTGATAGATCAATTACAGGAAAATCAAAAGTATTCTGTTACATTACGGTCAATGGGAAAAAAAGTTTCAAATGCATTTTAATGTTGTTACACTCATTCGAACATAATAAAATTGATATGAATCTATGAAGTACATATTATAAAATACATTTTGCACAAACTGTGGTTTAAAGAACATTTGCTATTTATTTACGATTCCACAAAAAAGTATTCCATTACATTATGGTAAAGGGAGAACATTGTTTGGTGCGCGTTTTAATTATATTAAACTGTTTCACATTTTAGGAATATGATATACGTTACTGAGGTGTAATAAGAGTTACTATTCCTGTATATTTACAGGAAAACAAAAAATATTTCGACCATTACACTGTATCCGAAATACTGTCTATTATAAGAACAAGATATGAATATTTATAACACTTCGTTATCCTACGAAGGCACCTCATTTGCTATGCTTTACGTGCAATTTCCAAATTGTTTAGATAAAAATTGTTTGACATATAATAACCAAGAAATGACCACTAATCAGAAATTCTAAAGCATATGACCTAGCCCAATAGCTTTTTCGTACCAAATGAATGACGGTTGGATACAAAGTTTAGTTAATATATATTGAGTTATTATTTGCATATAATTAGCATAACTCGAATCAATTATGATCCAAAATTAACCAATAATCGAATTTTCTTCAACATGTGACTTATTCGAATGGTCTTAAGGTTCTCGAGTAATTATTTAAAGAATAAACTATGATAAATTTAAACATGCATAAACGTGGCGATATAAAAAAGAAAATCTTTGCAAACTTTAAATAAACAATATTTTATCGATAAAAAATTTCTAAAGTTTATCTAAATTCTACTGAACTGTTTTGCCTTGCTCGTTTTCAAATGACATTCTCTGATAGAATAAACTAAATTTATGTGCACTAGTGAATACAAATTGCGATTTTGTCCACATTTGGTCAGCGGAAAATCTTAACCTTTCTTGAGTAGTACGATAAAAATCGAATTTCAGTCGTTCAGTTACGTTGAAAGAAAAAATTTTCGCTATTTTGTATTTTTTTCTTTTTTTATGAGTGCTAAAATAATGCGGGTTATACTAGTCAAATAAATACTAATAAGATTCATGATTATTGCATGATTTTCAATAAATAAATCATGTCATTTTTTTCTGCACAATTATAGATTTAGATTATCTACACTGATATTCTACTTTATCGCATTTATGTATTCTAAAAGAACGCTGTTCAAAGAAAATTATTTTAAAAATAAAAGTAGAAGCATAAATTCATAAATTGTGTTGCATTTCTATCACAACCAAATATTATTTTCAAGCAAAACACTACTAATTTTAAAAAATGCCGGTAAATATTTGTTTATTAAAAATTGCAATTTATTTTAAAAAGTATTATCCTGTATATCAAAATGTTAAAACGCCCAAATATTCGGAATAACAATAACCTTTATTTAATTGGTAATTAGATAAGAACGAAGAAAACAAAATCAATATGAAAATGTCGTATCATTATATTAAGAGTGTATATCTCACCAAAGAAATGTTAATATATGACATTGCAAATCAAAGAACGCATAGCAATAATGCTGTAAAAATAGTAATAAAAGAAAGCACATATGAACCAAAGCTTTTGTTAAATGCATATCTCATTCATGATTTCAATTATGTATTTTTTAAGATGCATAATTAATTTTCTTCTTTCAAATAACAATTATTTCTATTTCATAAACAAATAATTAACTCGCTTTCATTTGAATATGACTACATCTTTTCTATTTTGTAAATTATGTGAATGTCCAAAATGATTTGTTAATAATTTTTGACTCTACGTTGAATTAAAAATTTACAATTCAAATGACAGATAAGAAAACATGTTGTTTTTGTTTTATTATTCTTATTAATTGGAAAGGATGTGAATTTCAAAATTGAAAAATATTTTAATTAGTTGAAAAGAAAATGCAATAAAAAATAATGGATATTAACATAATAAATATTTTGCCAAATCATTGCGTTCTTTGAGGATATATTGCATAAAATTTAAGCAAATATAAAACGTTCTGATGAGGAAAATGCCAAAGACCATCATTAAAGGATTCGATTAAGCACTGAAGTATCTATTCAGATGTTTTCACAATGAAACCTTATTAAATTCAAATAATACTATTTAAAAAATTTTTAAAGTATGCTATTTATTATGAAATGTTAGTTTAAACAATTTTGGTAAACAAAATATGGTTATGAATTCCTTTTTATTGAAATAATTTTTTAAAGTGTTGTTCATTAACAAAATTAATTAAAAATTTAATGCAGCTTCCCTAAATTTATCAAAATTCGGATATTTATGTTAAGAAATATATTACTTTTTTTCCCTGAATTTCATTAATGAATAAAAATCATATTTGTAGGAGGCAAATAACGCCTTTCAAATTTTGTTTACGCAGATAAATCATAATTTGATGTATGCATATATACAGGGTGATTCCAAATTTTCTTTACAATAAAAGAGGGGTGATAGTACACATCAAGACAAACAATATTAAATAGGAGACCAAGGGTCCAAAACGTTTTCCTAAGAAGATAGCCGCCATTAAAGTTTGGGGACCAAAATTTCAAATAAACATAAAAAACAGAAAAATCGGTCGATTGATTTCCGGTTTTCACTAAAATTATTCTTTATGTCGGCATTTTCTTGAAATTAAATTACAAAGATAAATTTCAAAAAATGCCAATAGAGGGCGCTTTAGACTTTGGAGTAACGAACAACTATTTTTTGCCGGTATTTTTTGCATCTTATTAAATGTTTTCGTAAGCTTACACTCAAACTTAAATTTTGAGCTCAAAATCTGTAATTGGGAGTGGTTAAGTAACACAAACTGAGCTGTGTTCAGACGGTTCAAATTTCAAATGATTATAAAAAACGGAAAAATTGGTCGATCGATTTGCGGTTTTCACTAAAACTATTCTTTATTTAGGTATTTTCGTGAAAATAAATTATAAAGATAAATCTCAAAAAAAGCCGATAGATGGCGCTTTAGACTTTGGAGTAACGAACAACTATTTTTTGCCGTTAATGTTTGCATCTCTTTAAATGATTTAGAAAGCTTAGACTTAAACTTAAATTTTGAGCTCAAAATCTGAATAGTAGGGACTGGTTAAGTAGCACAAACTGAACTGTGTTCAAGGGGGAGGGGGAGGTTCAAATTTAAAGTAATTATAGAAAATGGAAAAATTGATCGATTCGTTTGCGGTTTAAAATAAAACTATTCTTTAAGTTAGTATCTTCTTGAAAATAATTTTTAAAGATACAACTCAAAAAATTCCGTCAGAGGGCGCCTTAAACTTCAGAGTAACCAACAATTCATTTTAACCATTATTTTTTGGCTCTAATTAAATACTTACAAAAGCATTTTAATTGTTCTCGGAAGCTTAGATTTAAACTTAAGTTTTGAGCTCAAATCCTGAATCGTTATGAGGAGTTAAGAAGCGCAAACTGAAGTGTGTTCAGGAGTTGAAATTTAACCCTCTTTCCTCCTCCAACACAATTCAATTTTTCACTACTTAAACACTCCCAACGATTCAGATTTTCAGCACAAAAATTAAGTCTATGCATTTGAAAGCATTTAATGAGATTAAAAAAAATAACAGTTAAAAATAGTTACTCCAAAGTCTAAGGCGCCCTCTATCGGCATTTTGTGAAATTTATCTTTAAAAATTATTTTCAAGAAAACACTGATTGATCAAGAAAACTGCTGATTTAAAAATTAGTTTTAGCAAAAACCGCAAACGAATCGACCAATTTTTCCGTTTTTTACAATTATTTGAAAATTGAACCCTCTGAACACAGCTAAGTTTGTCTACTTAACGACTCCCAGCTATTCAGATTTTGAGCTCAAAATTTAAGTTCAAGTCTAAGCTTACGAAAGCATTTAATAAGATGCAAAAAATAACTCCAAAAAAGAGTGTTTCGTTACTCCAAAGTCTAAAGCGCCCTCTATCGGCATTTTTTGAAATTTATCTTTATAATTTATTTTCACGAAAATACCTAAATAAAGAATATTTTTAGTGAAAACCGCAAATCAATCGACCAATTTTTCCGTTTTTTTATAATCATTTGAAATTTGAACCCTCTGAACACAGCTCAGTTTGTGTTACTTAACCACTCCCAACTATAGATTTTGAGCTCAAAATTTAAGTTTGAGTGTAAGCTTACGAAAACATTTAATGAGATGCAAAAAATACCGGCAAAAAATAGTTTTTCGTTACTCCAAAGTCTAAAGCGCCCTCTATCGGCATTTTTTGAAATTTATCTTTGTAATTTAATTTCAAGAAAATACCGACATAAAGAATAATTTTACTGAAAACCGCAAATCAATCGACCGATTTTTCCGTTTTTTATGTTTATTTGAAATTTTGGTCCCCAAACTTTAATGGCGGCTATCGCCTTAGGAAAACGTTTTGGACCCTTGGTGTCCTATTTAATATTGTTTGTCTTGATGTGTACTATCACCCCTCTTTTATTGTAAAGAAAATTTGGAATCACCCTGTATATATATATATATATATATATATATATATATATATTCTAGTGAATGTACCGGGTGTCCGAAAAATGACTGATGGATTTTAAAATTCAATAACTTGCAAACGGTGACAGCAATTTAAAAAAAAATGTTGCAGGGGAGTTATGTATAATGTCAGGAGTTTTTTTTACCGTAATTTTTTATTTTATTTCGCATCTCAAACAATAGGTGGCGCTGACGGCGATTGAAGGCCAGGTTGACACTTCACTCAGCACTGATCACCTGGCCTTCAATCTCCGTCAGCGCCATCTATTGTTTGAGATGCGAACTAAAATAAAAAATTACTGTAAAAAAAAACTCCTGACATTATACATAACCCTGCTGCAAAAAAAATTTAAATAGCTGTCTCTGTTTGCAAGTTATTGAATTTTAAATTTCATCAGTCATTTTTGGGACACCCGGTATAAGTGCTTCTAATGTATTTTTAAAAAAAAATCAACCACGAATTATATGTATAATTTTCGAATTAAACCGTCCTTTCTGAAAGGCTCCATTGTTTGTAGAGTCTTTAGAAACTATAATATATTTTTGACACTTAAATAAAAATTTGTAAGAAAAATCGAAATAAAATATTCCTATTTTTAACTTTTGAAAACATCTATAAATAGTTATTAAGGTTTATAAGCCCCGGTACGCTATTTGTTTTGGCCAGAAATTAAAGTGTCATCTCTCAAAAATAATCTCAATTACATTTTTTTTTAAATCTAAGCATCGTCTATTTACAATTTTGTATAAAATTTTTACAATTCAGGAAAAAAAAAGTACTTTTTAAAATGCAATTTTTTGAATATTTCATCTTAAGTTATTGTTGAGATATTATTACTATTATTGTTATTAATAATGTTGTTGTAGTTTTCAACATTTCTTCTTTGATGTTGGCAACTGAAGTGCTCAATTTCTATAGAAAATAAAGTAAAATAATATTTGAAAAATAGTAGATTATTCTATCCTTTCACAGTCATTTTTCCATACCAACTGAAAAAAAAATGTTATTTTGAGAAACTATAAATGAATGATTTTCTGATTAAACAAGCAGCTATTACAAACTACATTCAATTTTAAGTATCTATATTAATGCTACAAACTAATGAAAACACATGAAATATTACGTAATCGTTTTGTTTTATCTTAAATTTGTCAACATTATCTCTTTTTACGGATTTGTATATTTTTCTGCGATAGTCAATATGCAATCATATGTATATATTTCTGTAGATGTTTAACGATTGGATCGTAAATGTGGAATATTATTTGTTGAGCACGAAAATATTAACAAAAATCTGACAAAGTCCGAAAAAGGACGTATTCCGAGTTTAAAAATCGGATTAGTATATTGTAAAAAAAAAAAAAAAAAAAAAAAAAAAAAAAAAGTGAAATTTCTTTTTTATATAAGAAAAAAACAAAACAAAATATTTGTGACTATAATTGCTCTAAACTGAGAAATTTTGTAGATTTCCGAGATTTCTAATGATAGTAGTTGTTTTGCTGAACGTACTCTCAGATTTCGTTCAGCGAAACATAAAAGATATGTCAAAAATCAAGAGCTTAAATGCTCTTCTATTGCTCAACATTGTTGGTCTTCACAACATAAGTTTAACTTTTCTTCTGCCAGCATTATCCATAAGTGTCCTTCTATTTTCGATCTTAATTTTTGGGAAGCTTACAACATCATTAAAAATTCTCACTCCTTAGTCAATGACTTATCGAGTACTCCTTATTTTCCAAGCATTTGGAAAACTTTTATTTAATTTTTTTCTCGCATTTTAGTTTTTGTTTTGTTCGTTCTTCGGTAGATGTCTCTACTTGTCCACCCAGTTGGTCTGACTGCTTTCTTCTCATTGGTTGCTTTTCTTTAGGCGGGATCGTTCCCATAGCGGGTATATAAGCTTGCGTTTTTTTTTGTCTCTTTGCTCAGTTTTGCTTTTTCTATCTCGCTGAGTCTTGCACTGATGAAGAATCTTGAGAGTTTATTCGAAACAGCTGTTTGCTACATTTTCATACTCTATTTGTGTATTTATATTCGTTGGTTTTTTATCTTTAAACATTTTTGAACAAAGGCTTTATTTGCTATTTTAATGAAAGATTGGCATTTTATAAAACATGTTTCTTTATGTTGACACAAAAAACAAGTTTTATACAGCTGTGGCCCTAACTTTTGTATTTCTTTAATGTCGATCATTTTTAACCGAAGTGGATGCATTTATCTTGGATAAACTAATGCGCTACTGAATATTTGATCCCGTAAATATCATACTCATAGAACATTTTAAGATGAAAAATGCTTGATAACATTAAGATAAGTGTTTTAATTTTAATTCTTATCAGAATATATAAAAAATGAACTTTCATAAAACTTTGCCTGTCATGTTTCAGATATTACATACGTCCGTTCTTCTTCTACAAAACCAAGATTAATTTTTATTAATAGCGTTTGCTGTGCATGGTTTACAATTTGTCGATTTTAGTTTGCATTTATAGCATGTACAGTCTTTTGTTGTGCTTTCTATTGTAATAAATTATTATTATATACTAGAAGATAGCCCGTCAAAATGACGTGTTTGCATTTTTAAAGGATGATAGAAAATTACAACAACTGTGGTCAATCATAGCCACTTTAGGCTGAAACAATTTTGATAAATACAGCGAATAAACTAGGAGAGGGAAAAATCTAACAAAAAAAAAAAAAAAAAGAAAGAAAATTTCAACAGAAATCTGCATTTAAAACTATAGCAAAACTATCTGGTATATGGGGGTGGGGATTATAATGAAATTAAAAACGCACTCGCGGTTTGCTTAAATAAAAAGTTTTAATTAAATATTGTTTTTGAAACCGTGAAAAGATTTCAAAGCGAAGTAAAATGTAATGACGTCATTTACAGCTCCCACTGTGAATCTGACTAATGAGAACGCTCCATTACGACTATGGAACGGTTTCATAGGTCAGAAAATAGATTGCCTTTAAAATCGGAGGTAACTTTTCACAATGTTTTTTATAGATTTGAAATTCTCAAGAGTCATTCACGGCTGTAAAGAAAAAAATTAAAGCAACCCGATTATAAAAATTTTAACAATATTGCATTTAAAACGCACCTTCGCTTTCCTTTAATAAAAAGTTTTAATTAAATATACTTTTTGAAATCGTGGAAAGATTTCAAAGCGAAGTAAAATGTAGTGACGTCATTTACAGCTTCCACTGTAAATCTGACCAATGAGAACGCTCCATTACGACTATGAAAGTTTGATTGGTGAATGAGTTTCTTTTTCTCGTGGATAGGTTGACCCCGCATTTCCTATACACGAAGGTGGTTTATATGTATAATGCAAAAAATTTTGCCATTTTCGGGTTTCGATTTCGCTCCAAATTCTTATAAAAATATACTTTTATTTATATTTCAGTAATATGCTAACATTTAATTATCTGCCAAATTTCCCTTTTTATTTAATTTGGCGTAATATACTGTTATTCTCCTAAAAAGATCTCAATTGTATTATTAAAATGTCAATCTCATATTTCGAAAAATTAATGTATTCTATTATTCCTTTTCTCACTTTTCGAATAAAAAACATGTCGGAAACTTTATTTTTAATATTTTATTAACAATCGTTTGCGTAACCCATAATGCCTTGCTATTTTACGGGCATTTTGCCTTTGTTTAATTCTGTGATTGAAATTGAGCCGATTGTGGAAGTGTCCTGTTGTGACGCTCCACTTACTACTCAATAGCGTGGTAGATGCGCCTTCGTCTCCCCTCTCCCCGGATGCCATTTATATTCGGCAATTATGATACGCCTTAGTTAGGGCGGGACTGTGTTATTACATGATATTTTGCTGCTTAAAACGCACTGACGCGGACTTAGGAGACAGAATTCTTCTGTTTTTCCACTTACTAAAAATATACTGCCGCTAAGAGCAATAAAAAGAATATTTTGATATTTCGTCTTTAAGATGCAAGTTGCGAGTATTCTGTGTGTGGCGTATTGCTTGAGATTGGACTATTATGTGGAGTGGCTTCATAAAATTTTGCAACAATAAAATATTTATGGCATCATCTCTTGATTTTTTGAAAGACGCCACCTTTCACTAAACTCTGTCTGCCATATTTCTCCGGCCACGAATACCTATGAAGTTCAAATTTTTCAGATTTAATAAATAACGGCATACTGATCTACCTCCTACGTCTCATCATTTTCACTTCATCAGACCATTGTCCTTCTGTGATGACACCCATATTCCTTTCATATATATATTTAATTTTTTATGTATGTCTACATTCTTTAAAAATATATTTTTCAATTCACGCAGCGCTGAAATCGGTCTACATCTGTGAATTGAAGAAATTTACTTTCTTTTATTTTCCCATTCTAGGGCAGAAAGTTCCGAAATCAAAAAATAGCATTTTATTTTTATTTTATTTTATTTTTCAAAAATAGGTCTCGTTTTCTTTGGATCAACTTAGTTTTAAGCCTCTTAATCATTCCGCGAGCAAACTGTTAATGGAAGACGTGTTTAAAATGTAGGTTTATTCAAATGTTGGGATAAAAAAGATATTTTATTGTGTTCCACTGAATTATTTTGCTTAATTTTTTCGTAAATAAACTAGAGAATTTAATTTATTTAATTTTCGGTTTTTCGCTTTAAAAATTAATATGAACTTTGGTATTAATATAGCAAATACGCATATATTATTTTCTATTGATTAAAGCTTTGATGTAATCAATAAAGAAAATATAAACAAACAAAGAAACAAACAAAAAAATCTGTGTAGTTCTTTAAATTTAAAAATTTACGATAAGCTTAAATTTTCTTCAATTTATCATATTTAAAATTTGTCTAGAGTTCGTTTATCAATGAATTGTTCGATCACAAATGTTCAAAAAAAAAAAAAAAAAAAAAAAAAAAAAAAGCACATTCTTTGTTTTTGTTGTCTTTACTTCACATAAAAAACAATGGATATTTTTATACAATATTTAAATTTAATATTATAATACAATATTTCCCTTCTTTTTTAATAATATCTTAACTATTTATTATATTTTAATGACACATCTTTAATTTACATACTCTTTATCTTCTTATAATAAGAAATAAAAAAACATATAACAAAAATGTTAAAAGTAACACTTTCGCTAATAACTAATTAATATGTTTTATTCTTATCTTTATTTCTATTATTACTCGAAATCCTGCGACTCGCCAACAACCTGATTAAGTAACATATTCCTTTGATCGACTGTGAGTTTTTTACCTTTCTTTCCTGTTTTAAATTTCGCATAGATTAAAGACTCGCTTTCTGAAAAGTTTATTGGCTACGCTAAGTATTGTCGTCAAATCCTGTATTTATGCACCATTTGCTATATAATTACATTATTTTGACTTGCAAGACAAAATTCTAAGATTTTCCAAGTGTTAAACAGAACTTTGTCATATGGTGGGGAAACGTCTTTAAATAAGTGTGGTTCTTAAATTTCAATATTATCCTTATGTATCACTATCGCGATGTATTACACTGGTTTTAAGTTCACTCAGAATATAGAGGGGGAATTCTGTCGTTGTAGCAACAGAGAGATACAAAGTTCTGCACACAGTTTGTCATCTGCTCGAAAATCAAAACATAGCGAAATATTGATGTAATGTCAATTGGTTTTACTTTTTTTGGAGCGGAAATTTTCTTTAATCATTTTCGGACCGCAATTGAAAAAATATGCATCAAAAATGAAATTTACAAAAATGTAAATTAAATAAACATTTTGTCGCGTATAAGTATAATATAAATTCGAAATTTTGCATTTAAAATATGTAATGAAAAGAAAATGATAACAATAGTAATAAAAATATTCAAATACAACAAATAAATAAATACAAATATTCATGCCTTTAGAACAGTTTTTTTGGAGGGGAGGGTATTTTTTAACATTATTTATAGTTTTTTTCAATGCATAATCTATTATTTTTAACAAATAAATAAATTTTCGTACGGAAAAATAAGTGCGGGCAGGATATGAACTCACATAGAAAAATCTCAAATACCGTATGCTACAGCCCATGCTATAGTGTCGCTTGCCTACGAAAGATATTTATAAGATTTTAAACTGTAGCGCAGTTTAGATTCGATCACGATTTTTGAGCAGACGACAAACCAGAGCTCAAATACTCATGCACCAAATTTGTAACTCTTAGTTACTGCGACGACCGTTCCCCGCATAATGGAGTTGTCTCCTGTTGATGAGATATGCAAATATTTGTTTAAATAGGAAAATCGTCTGTGGTTGATTTAGTAGAAAATTTTCAAAGGAATTCATTAGTTGTATTACAACTTTGTGTCGTTAACCCTTTGGCGACGTATACAGGCCGCAAAAATGTTTAAGAATCCTTGTTGACCCTTGTTTTTTCCCACCGGTAAAAGTACACTAAAGAGATTGTCTTATTTGATCGGAGCATATTCTTGATTTAAAAAAGGCACAATTTTTTGTTTTTTTAAAACCGCAGACAAAACATTAAAAAATTCGTAAAAGGCTCCCGTTGCGAATGGGTTAATGACTGCAAATTAAAGATTCTACGAATCCGTTGCTCGCCAAAATTGATATATGAAGCGTTAGCCATCACACATGACTTTTTTACAGAGAAGAATTATGTATATGTATAGATATATATATATTATATTTTAAAGACATAAAAAACATGCTGCAAATGGTTAACCATAAGTACTTTCATATTTCAATTACTGCACCTGTAAGTAGGAGGGGGGCTTCCTTGAGCAACACATGGAAGCTGCGCAGTTGCTCCCTCCTCCGTTCTGACTTGCGGTTGATGGAAAGTAACCCTTGGCAATGTTGAGGCATGGGGCTCTGAAATAAGAACGAAAATGTAAAATAAATTTATGTAATTCAACATTATAAGTATCGAAATTTATTAATATTATAAATACGGAGAGCAGTAGTGATCACTGTCTGTGGAGCTGTACATGCTTTCTATTTGTAAGAACAAAAAATTTTGTTATAATGATTTACAAATAAATAGTAGGAAATACGGTAAATTTCTATTAAAATCACAATGCTTCGATTGTAATTGTAGTGTAATTGTATTTTGAAATATATAATATACCGAAGAGTGTAGGGAAGAATGGGGCACCTGCAATACTTATTATAACAAGCTTTACTTATAATTTATGACTTCGGAACAGACTGAATAATCATGCCTTATATTTATCGCTGTAAATATTATTCGTTGCAAGCAACTATAATTTTGTGACTTCAAAAGGCTATTTTACAATATCAAAAATAAGAATTGCTCTGATTTTAAATCATGTACATTTTTAGTCTAATTCTTTTTTGTAAACTTAATTGTTTTTAATATTTTGTAGACTCAATAATATGTCTTTTATAAATAAGCATATAAGTTAAATCTAAAAAACCCATGCTTGTTGTAAAAATCTAAATATTTTTATGTTGCTCTAAAAGAGAGATGGGATGTTATGACTCAGGAAGGTTTGGGACATACCTCTTCGTTCTGAATAATATCTTTATCCAAGTGTTCCAAAATTATGCTGATTAACAAACAATGTTTTTGCGATTTATATTTATAAGACTATTTTGTTAGGAAACAGTATTGTGTAACAAATAAAAGCAGGAAAGGAACCCACTATTCCATGATTGATGAACAAGACATAATTGCAAATCTACATCCCACAAAATTAATTAGCTGCACTAGTAAGATTAAAGCGCATTTTTCATTTGATTTGGATTTTACAAAGCATAATAAAATAAATGTTGTTTTTTACAATAAACCTTAGTAATGTAAAATTTACATTATCTTTGCAAATTGTTACCCACATTTCTAAAAATTAATTATGAATTTTAATTTTAAAATCATATTCCATTCTTTCCTCACACGAGGGAGGAATGAGACATTTTTCTTGTTTATTTAATTAGGTTAGCTTATTAATATAAAATTATAATAATTAATAATAAAGTGACAATTTTTAAGTATGTTAAAATTTTCCAAGATATTATTCTGAAATTTCCATTTTATAGTAGCGACACATAATAAATATTAAATAAATATTTTTTATAAAATTTATCCCATCCCTCTCTATTCTCCCCTGTAAATATGTAAATATATAATTTACAATCGCGTAAGAAGTGCCTCATAGTAGTGCGTATTTTGATGTAAACAAAGCTGTTTGTGAGAGACTATTTCTAAACCCGAGATATTAGTATTTGGAAAATCTCTTGCTAAAGAGGTTCGTCAGTGTTAATAATGTAAATTACTCTCGGTTGAAAAGTGTTTCTTCGATATTTAATGTATAGCGACAAAAAATGAATGATTAGCCGTGTTATGGAAAGAAAGAACAATTTCTTTTCTGAGCATAAACTTTAACGAAAAATACCGAATTTATTAAAATTAGCTGCATCTGTATGTCACAAAATGTACATTTTGAAAAAGTTATATATATATATATATATATATATATATATATATATATATATATATATATATATATATATATATATATATATATATATATATATATATATATATATATATATATATATATATATATATATATATATATAACTATATTTTTTACTTACTTGTGCTTTTTGAATATTTTATTTTATATGACTTTGAATCTTTTGTTACATCTAATAGATGTTATTGTATTAAAATAAATATGAGAATCACGGTCTTAAGTAAAATTTATCTCAAAAGATAATTAATGATGAAATACACATTTTATTTAAAAAGTTTTATATATCCTTAGGAATACTATGCTAATTTATAATGTATTATCCTTTTGTATCTCGAAAAATACAAAGGAATTATAGCTGAGAGCAATTATTAAAAACACTTTAGAAACTTTGTCTCGCGAAAATAACATTTTATGTAAGGACATTTTGTTTCGGAGTCCTCGAAATTATTATGCTTTCCAAAAATAAATTTTTATTTTTATAAATATTGACATCACTATTTCCTTACCTCTCCATTATTTGGGACACATTTTCAAGGCAACGGAACCTCACGGACATATCACATAAAGGAAAAATCTACAATCAGACAATAAAACTATTTTTAAAGTTACACCCATTTCAAATCTGCTTACTATTCAGAGTTCTTTACCATAAAACTGAATAAGCATTCTCTAAATGTGCTGACACGGCACTGTCAAACTCGGCTGTTTTCTTAGAAAAGAATAGAAATGTCTTTGATTTAAAAAGAAATTCCTGAACAGAAAAGGTATTTTTCTATGTTTCTGTGACTCGTATGACATTGCTTACAAATATATTTATCGTACATGCTTAGGTTTTATTTTGAGATGACCATGTTGCAAGAGTTATTGAAAACTAAATTTTATGCAGCTGTTAACCTTTTTTTTTCTTACTCAAGTATAGTATTAATATATTTTTGGTTTACTGATTAAAACATATATCGGATTTTGTAAGCAGCATTAGGTGTTTTAGTACCAGAAATTGTGTAAAACGCCGATCATTTTACTGGAAGATAGATTTTTTTTTTTTTTTTTTTAAATGAGGTAAATATTATTTTACAAAATTCTAATAAAAAGTGCTTGAAATCCTTTAAGCTTGAGAAATTTGAATAAAAATGTCGGTCAAAATAAAGTAAAATAGCAAAATCTTCGAGCATGGCGATAGTTTTAAATTTCCCGAATATTAATCGTACATGCTTACTTTTGTTTTCAGATGACCACGATGCAAAAGTTATTAAAAGTTACATTTGATGCTGCTGATAACTAGTTTTTTTTTTCAAAAATTTAATATTAATATATTTTTTTATGATTTCTGATTTACAAATATAAGAATGTAAGTGAAAATAAAATAAAACTATAAAATCTGTGAACATGTTGGTAGCCTGAAATTTCACGATTACTGAATTTAACTGAATAAAACAATCTTCCGAGCTCTGTGAATATTTGTAGAAAATATCATTGAACTAGATTGCAAATTAGAATAATTCTCAATAACATAAATTGTTGATTATTTATATAAACAAATCGTTGATTTCACAATAATTCAATCAAATTAAATATGTTTCAATGATGCAGGGGCGCAAGGTGACTTTAACCCTCTGGTATTGTCGTTTGGCAACAAATTAAAATTTCTTAACATATCCTTTTTTTACCGCTACCTCCTTATATCTTTATGCTTTATGTATTCACATTGACCATACATTTAGATTTAGTTTCTTTAAATTATCATAGGTTGTTTATCAGTTACAAACAAATAGGAATCTTTGAAGTCAACGATTTTCCTAGCCATAGATTAGATTTTAGCAAAAGTAAACAAATATTTAAAAATAAATAAATAAATAAAAACTTTTGCAAATAAATAAGTTTTAAGACTTTTTTTCAACAAATGTTATATGCATGCAACTAATGCATGGTATTTGAAACCATTTAAAATATTCCAAATAACTGAAAAATATGAGAATGATATTTTTTTCAGTATATTTCCTTTTATGTATAACCATTAAAGACTCGTATATATTTATTTTAAAATGCAATATTGCTTTAAGGGAATACAATACTGTATGCATATGCGGGTGGGTGTCATATGGTAAATATGCGATATTTAAGATCCGTTTTCTCGGAAACTACTCGACTGATTTTGATGAAATTAAGAATCCATATTCATTGGATTATGTTGAAGTCTCATTTAAATTATTTTTTTTCTGTGACAATACCTTTTTATTTTAGTTAATGAAATGTCATAAAAAACGATAATATTGTCTCCTTCAGGCTGAATTCATAGAGGAAATTCCGGTTTTAGCCAAAATCATACACAAAACGTTTGATTTATTTCTCTGCAAAACCTCCTATACTTTTTTGATTGTACAATAATGAAAACGGCACAAAAGTCTTTATAACAGCATCCGCTATCACTGGATGATTTCCAAATTCAATGAGGACCAACTTTCTATATCCATAAATATACTCAAAATTCGCACAGATTTAATGATACAAAAAGGACATACGGACGGACAGACAGACATTTTGTGCAAACGTATTTTTCAAAAGTTTAACGCCTTAAATATATAAATCTATCGAAAATCGGAAATTAAAATAGATATTGATAGCTACACTTTCTTATAAAGAAATAAGTAAGTAAAAAAATATGTACTGATAAGTTTCGGTTTCTTAAACCATTTCCATTCTTTATACTAATATTATACACTTTAAGCACTTTAAGTATTTTGACACAAATTGCCTACGAAACTTCGCAAATAATCATAATGCTATTTTTCATCATCGACTTGTTCGAGACTTCTTTATAATCTTAAATTTTAAACATGCTACAAAAATTAATAATCTGATCTGTCCGGCATAAAATTTGCCAATCAAAAACTGCATATTCAAAGGAAATAAAAGTTCGCAGAGGAATACAAAACTACTAATTAGAAGTTCTATAGACAATAAACACTGCAAACGTAAAAGTTTAAAACAAAAAGTACGAAGAAATGTGGATTCATATTGTTTTTCATTTAGGTGTATCGCACATTAACAAAAAAAAAAGTAGCAGAAAAATTATAGTTTTAACTTTTTAATACCGATATTTTGTATAGTAATAATTACCTTATGTATCGCAAACTTCATATATTTATAAAATATTACTTTAAAAAAAATTAAAAGTACAAATCGACAAATATTTAAAATAAAATTACATATATACAATATATGACCATATATGATTGGCCGTCATACAATTTCGTGAAGATTTCTTCCCAAAAATTGGACTATCAACAAATTGGAAAAACGAATACCTTTTGGATAAACTGTAAAAAAATATAGTAAAAACGTTCAACCTGTAGATTATGATTAAATAGCTTATAGTAATAAACTGTTCTCATTTTTATGAGGATACCATGCATACTCGTAGAGAAATTAAGGTTTTTATTGAAACATCTCCAAATGTTTCTGATTTTTTTGCTTATAATTTACAGGGTTCTTAATATAAAATAAAGTTTTTTTTCCGAAAATATGACAAACAACATTGTACAAAATACCCTGTAATTTAAATTAAAAAATAATAAAAATTGCATGAAAAATGAGCAGGTTTACTAAATAATTTTTCACTACGCATGTGTGAACGCTATCGAAATTTCATTTGCACATTATGCTAGCTAAATGTATAAACCAACGTTTGTGAAAGTCATAAAAGCATAGCTTGAATATTCTTAAAGTGATCGTCGATAGCTTAAGATTAAAATACGTTATTCCCAAAATTAAGCAAAAATATGAGGGGCTGTATCCATTTACTTATTGATAGGTGTCAATACAGAGTGCATAATGTGGCACGTACTGCTACATTTGAATGCAACTCCTTTTTTTTTTTTTTTCTTTTGCTTCATTTTGGGAACAATGGATTTTGAGTTTATTCTATTGACTATCACTTTCAGAATTTTCAAGCTATGTTTTTAAGATATTTATTATGTTGTTTAAAACGTGTATCAAAAATCAGATATAAACATATATTTTTTAATACATTAATAAAAAATTACACCAAATTTTAAAGAAGTTCCGAGAACGAGGAATATCTTTAAAAACAATAACATTTATATATTTTGTATGAAAAATAAATATTTATTTCTTGCCAAAATCTGGATATAATCAAAATTCTAGGCAGACATCTTCTGAAAAATTCCATGTTTCTTTTTTGTGCGTTATAGAGTTTTATACAAGATTTAATCGTACAGAATTTCAAATGACCGTCATTTAAAGATTTTGAAAGAGAAAAATTTCTTTTCACCTGGAAATATAATATTTTGTCTAAGAAATCATCTTCAAAATATGTGTGATTTTCTATATGTCTATTATATTTTTAATATCGTATTTTTATGAGGATTTTTAAATGTTAAAATAAATTTTTCACATAACATAAAATCACACAAACTGTATTAAAATTACTTTATGCAACAAACCTATGACAAAACAATTTAGCAAAAATATGTTTCAATACAAGTATTTTCCACACATTTTCCTTACTCAATAAATTCAGAAATAATTATTTTGCACAGCTGCTTCTTATGGAATTTTTTATCCCTTTTCAGATAGTGATGGGCATGAATATTTACGTTTCGAATAAACAAAATGTATTATAATAAAATCAACGTTATCTTTATGTGTAAGTTTGTAATGTTTTTCAGTTTCATGTTAGCAAAAATATTTTTTTAAATTATCACATGTATTGTGTCATACATTTTTAAAATATCTTAGTAAGAATTCCAAATATTACATACCAGTTATTAATAATTTAAAATATCTGACATTTTCCAGATGTTGTGATGCGTTAGAAATTAACGGTAAATCTGAATAGGATTAAAACATAAATTACTGGCATTTGTAATTGACACGTGACATGAATTCAAAAAGTTATTCTTAATGTTTGACATCCTGTTTGATATCAGGCATTTCTACAAACATAATCAATTCATATGAAAGGAGCATGTGTGAACAATGATTCGGTGTATATTATATCCATTTATTATTTAGCAGGATGAATCTGATGAAAGCGATTTTGATTATTAAGCATTCTTTCATAGTTTCAGCGGAAACGTATATCGCAAATGTGATAGAGAATCAGATATTAAATATGGTTTACTTGGAATAGAATAATTCTAACTGCTACGACAATTCTTTCGATAAAAATAAAATGAATGCATCATTTTAGCAGAATTTTGATGCAGTAGTGCTCTATTTTTGGAGTTTCGATATCATTTACAAGTATCTATAGAATGTGTTATATATGAACTCCAATTCAAAAGAATCAGAAGATGCACCATCAATGTTGTCATCTTATTTCAACTTGATTTTATCACCGTTGATATTGGTATTATAAAGAATGACATGTTGCTGAGTACGTGTTTTATTTACGAATTGGATTTTAGTAAATAGTATAAAAATATAAACGTCTAGAATAATAATGATTGATGCGCATTCATATTTATAATACCGATTGCATTAAAACGTAAAGAAAAAAGTCGTGTAATGTGATAAAAAGTAAGTATAAATCTTAGGTTATAACACATATCATTATTAAGTGCGTTCAGAATTATGAAAATACGTAGCACCTGTAGTTGTCGTTCAGTCTATTTGTCCATCTATCCGTCCATACGTCCGCATATCAGAACGAAAAAATTGCCCAACCGATTTGTTTGAAATTTGCAATATATAATTATAACATAATTTCGTGAAGCCATTTCAAATTTTCTGAAAATCGGACTTACTGCTCAATTACAGGGAAATTTGCGGTATTTCATTCTTTCGAATAGAATAAAATTATATATATATGTGAATTGTATATATTCTGTAATATATGTTGTGCAAAGAATATTTATTATTCATTTACAGGATCACATAAAGGTATTCCATTACATAAAAGAATAGGACGAACATTACTTAGGGCGCGTTTTAATTGTATTAAACTGTTTAAAATTTCATGAAATCGACGTACGTTACTGAGGATATCTATGAGTTATTTCTTGTATAATAGAATACAGGTACACAGAAAAATTTTCGGCTACTTTACTGAATCTAAATACTGTATACTTTTACATCAAGATCTGAATATTTTAAAAAGTTAGCTGTAGTAAGAACGAACATAATTTACTAAGCTTGATTTGCATTATCCGATTTGATATTCTCAAACCACAGATCAAACAAATATTCCATCTTATCAGTTGTTAAACACTGATACTAAAAATTGTATTTTGTAAGTAAAAATTATGCCGAAAATGATATCGCACACTTAAAAAATTGTGTTCGGTTTGAATGTTCTTTTGATAAAAAAAATTAACAAAAAGTCATACTATATGATGACACGTGTCATAATAAACAATACCTTATTTTCTTATTTACTACTTAAGTTGTTCAATTATATGAAGCAGACTGAACATCAAGCAACAAAAAAAAAAAAAAAAAAAAAAAAAAAAAAAAAAAAAAAAAAAAAAAATTGAAATTATTAATAAATTCTGCCATTGATTTAAATAACATCAGTAAAACCCAGAAATATGACCTCTCGACTTTTGTCACCCCAAATTTACATCGTCTGACCAGGGGGGGGAATATTACATTCAGTCACACTTTACATTTTTTGAAGAGTTTTTGTTGTAGAGGAGAGAGTTTCTTTCGATAGTTAAACGATAAACACGAAAAAATACAAAAATTCTCTGGAGAAAGATAAGTAATCTCTGGATAAAGTGTAATCGTATACCGCTCAGAGGGTTTTGTTTAAGGTTGTTCTCAAATTTAATAAGGCGACTTTGACATAAGTTTTAATTTATTTTTGTTCGGAAATGGATAAAACTAGCAAGTGTTATTGTTCATAAACTAGCAAATAGCACTCAGTTTTCCATTTTTTTCAAACGCAATAAGATTTTCTGAAATTATTGCCAAAGTGATCGTTTTGAACCAAATTTCTTCGCGAAAGTAGAATAAACACTAAATTTTAGTTGAAAAACCTATTTTTGTCACATGATAATGTTCAAATAAATAGAAATACAGAGCTAAATTCTTTATTTCAATTACAGAAAACAAATGTTTTAAAAACTTCTTTAGAACTCTCTAGAGAAAAGAAATATCTCCATATACATCTCCATATGTATCTTTAAGAAAAATATATCAATTATATTATTATTATAACTTAAATAATTAGTAATAGGGTTATATTGTAAGTAATAGGGTGTTTTTTGAAAAAAAAAATAATCAGTTAGTATTCTTTTATTAATAATTCTCTCTATAGGAGAATTTTCTCTTTTTCTCAATTTAAGAGTTTTTTAGCATTATTAGCAATCATCTCATTCTTAAAAACCAGTATTAAAATACAACTAATGAGACATGGAATTTTCTATTATAATTTCCTGTTTATATTTACTCGTTTTAATACAGAATATAAAAAAATTCTGTATTTAATTTTCTCCAGGTTTAATGCATAATGCAGGAAGATTTTCCTAGATTAAAATAAATTAAGGAGGAGAGTTTTAAAATTTTACTTCCTTTGTAAAGACATTTTAATGTGCATTACTAGTTAAATGATACGAAAGTTAAAACTAAACCAATACATAATTTTTAAATTTATAATAAGATCTGAAGCTTTTGAGAATATTTAGGAAACATTATTTGATCTTTAAATTGATTTAGTTGCACTGAAAGCAGATTTCAAGTACTGTAAAAGTTTAAGAAAGAAAATTCCATAAAACTTTGAAAAACATTACTTTAAATAATTAAATGTGTTTTGACTTTTTTTTTAATTTTTATTTTAAAATTTACTGTGACATTTTACTTAAAATAGCATAAGGCTTGAAAAAAAGTTATGCGTCAAATGTTGATGATAAAAAAAATATTATTAATTTAATATTTACTTTCTACAACATGAATTTTACTAGCGAGTTTAATTAATAAATTTGTTAACATTATCAGCAATTTCTTTTAATTTTACAAATGTTTATTTTATGTTATCCAAAAACAATTGTATCTAAAGAATATTCTATAAAAACCACTTTACAACTGTCTAGAGACAAATATTTTTATAAATCGGTAAAAAAATGTTTTAATCGTATCATTAATATAACTTAAGCAATTAAATTACAATTTTATTTTCAGCCAAGTTTCAAGATTCATAATATTAATTTGAATCAAAATTTTTAAAGCCAGTATTAAATGAAAACCAAAGAGACACGAAATTTTCTACTCTAATACCCTGTTTATATTTACTCGTTTTAATGCAGAATATCAAACGTTTCTGTATTTAAAATTTCTGCAGGTTGAAATGCATAATGCAGGAAGATTTTCCTAGATTGAAATAAATTAAGGGCAAGAGTTTTAAAGTTTTACTTCCTGTGAAAGGACCATTTAATATGCATTAATTGTTAAATGATACGAAAGTTAAAACTAAACTTACACATACACTTTGAACTTATAATAAGAACGAAATCGTTTGAGAATATTTAGGAAATATTATTTGATGTTTAAACTGATTTAGTTACGTTGAAAGCGGATTTCAAGTTCTGTAAAAGATGAAGAAGGAAAATTTCGAAAAACTTTGAAATAATATTAATTTGAATAATTGGATATGTTCTCGAAAAGAAAATATCTCTTTCGATAATTTTTTAACAATTTTATTTTGAAATTCCTTATAAAGTTTTAATTAAAATAGAATACGTCCTAAAAATAATGTTTTACGAAAAATATTGATGATGAAAATAATATTATTTTTTATTATTGACTATCCCTTAAAGTTATTACTATTATTATTTAAGAGTCTAATTTATGAATTTGTTAGCAGTATTATCAAACTGTTTTAATTTAAAAAGATTTATTTCATGTTATGCAAAATCCATTATATCTGAGGAATGATTTTTTATGACAGACTGAAAATTAATTGAATAAAATTCTCTTATAATGATTTTTTGTTTCTTTCGTTAAATGCATTTAGGGTGAAAATTTGTGACGCTAATTTTATTACAGTTAAATATAATAATATTATCATTATTCTAACTTAAATAATTAAATTACAATTATATTTTCAGCCACGTTTCATGTTTCTACTTATTAATTTGAATTTATATTTTAAAATCCAGTATTAAATCAAAACAAATGAGACACAAAATTAACTTCTCTAACATCCTGTACATGTTTACTCGTTTTAATTCAGAATATCAAACGTTTCTTTGTGTAATTTTTCTGCAGGATTAATACATAATGCAGGAAGATTTTTCTTGATTAAACTAAACTATGGGCGATAGTTTTAAACTTTTACTTCCTTTAAAAGGACCTTTTATTATGCATTCTTAGTTAAATGTTACGAAAGCTAAAACTGAACTAACACATACATTTTTAATTATAACAAGATCTGATGCTTTTGGTAATATTTAGGAAACATCATTTGATCTTTAAGCTCATTTAGTTGAGTTGAAAGCAGCATTTCAAGATCTGTATAAGATGAAGAATGAAAATATCGTAAAACTTTGAATAATATTATTTAAATGATTGAATTTGCTACACATTTATTCTAGAATTGGATGAGAAGTTTTACTTAAAAAAACATACGGCAAAAAAAAAAATTACGCCAAATATAGAAGATAAAAAAATTAGTATTATTTTATTATTAATAGGCTTTCTCTTTCTCTCTTTTTAAAAGACTAATTTAAAAGTTTGTTAGCATTATTAGCAATTATCTCTTTGTTTAAAACAAGTATTAAATCAAAACTAATGAGAATTGGATTTTTTTACTGTAATTTCCTCTTTATATTTATTCGTTTTAATTCAGAACATCAAACGTTTCTGTATTCGAATTTTCTACTGAATTAATGCATAATGCCGGAAGATTTTCCCATATTAAAACAAATTAAGGGCAAAAGTTTTAAAGTTTTACTTCCTATGAAAAGCCCTTTTAAAATGCATTTTAATATGACCTTTAAATATACCTAGTTAAAAGATACGAAAGTTGAAACTAAACTAAAGCATAAATTTTCAATCTATAATAAGATCTAAATTGTTTGAGAATATTTTGGACACATTATTTGATCTTTAAGCTGATTTAGTTGCATTGAAAGCAGATATCAAGTTCCGCAAAAGTTGAAGAAAGAAAAAAAATATTATTCTTATTTTGAATAGTTGGATGTGATCTAAAAAATGACTGTTTCATATTTTTCTTTTGTTGTTTTTGTTTGTTTGTTTTTGACAATTTTATTCTACAGTTTATTGTAAAGTGCAACTGAAAATAGCGAAAGGATAGCTTGAAAAAATGTTTCACGAGAAATATTGATGATAAAAATTATTATTATTATTTTTTTTTTTTACTAATTCTCTCTCTCTTTGAGAGTCTAAAAGCTATTATTAAATCAAAACTAATGAGATATGATTTTTTCTGCTCTAATATCCTGTTTATATTTAACCGTTTTAACTCAGAATATCAAACATTTTATATGTATTTAAATTTTATGCAGGATTAATACATAATGTAGGAAGGTATTCCTAGTTTAAAATAAAATAAGGGAAGAGTTTCAAATTTTTACTTCCTTTGAAATGAATTTTTAATATGCATTCATAGTTATATGAAATGAAAGTTAAAACTAAACTAACACATAAATTTTGAAATTATAATAAGCTTTCGAGAATATTTAGGAAACAATATTTGATCTTAAAACTGATTTAGCTGTTTTGAAAGCAGATTCCAAGCTCTGTAAATATGAAGAAAGAAAATTTAGAAAAACTTTGAAATAATGTTATTTTAAATATTTGGATGTGTTCTGAAAAAAAAAAGTATGTTTCGTTTTTTTGGTACATTTATTTTTAAATTTACTGCGAAGTTTTACTTAAAATACCACAAGGGTTGAAAAAAAGTACTACGACAAATATTGATTATTATTGGATATCTGTTAAAATTAAGCTTTATACATACATATATATATAAATATATACAGGGGGATCATTAAAAAAACTTTGCCGGTATAAAGAGCTCTAGCGGCCAGACCGTTCAACCGATCGAGGTGAAATTTCAGATATAGCTATTAAGAGGTATGAGCTCGAGATTCTCTGAACGGCAACGAAATGGCGCTCACAGTTACGGTTATAGTTACAGAAACTCGAAATTTTCCAATGGCAACGCCCATTTTTTTCATCGCAAAAGGCTCAGCGCATGCGAAAACCCTAAAGAGCGTTGGAACCGTACGTGTATAGCAAGAAATGGATACGTTATGCACGCACAAAAAACTGTTTTGCGAATCCCTACCTTCCATAAAAGAACACGATTGAGCCGCAAGGAGTAAATTTGCATATAACATAGAGTCAGTACACTAATCTCTGATTACAAAACAGATCGGAGAAAACTTTTATTTTGATTACACATTTTTCACATGGGTGTCATAACAGGCAATTACACATTGCATGGTGGCGACTGTGGACAATACAGCCGAACGTTACATCGCATGAGGGATGTTTGCAATCTTACGTTTGATAGAACCTTTCAAACCCGGCAAAGTTTGCGGATTGCACATGTACACTCTAGATTTTAGATATCCCAGAACCTGAAATCCATAGGAGTGAGGTCGGGGGATCGCTGAGGCCATTGATGTTACCAGTTAAGGTGAAATGTGCCTCGTCCATTCATAATATGCGTAGAGGTCGATCGTTATCTCCATCATATTGGATAAAAAATTCATTAACAATGCTATATGTTGTTGATGGTCTCTCACTTCCAACATTAGGGGCACGCTGGTACCGGTAAAGAAATATGCGGATTACAGAGCGCCGTAACTTTAAGTCCATTGATTTTGGTATATCAAATATACGAGATGCACCTTTTATTGTCTGCATGCGTCCTCTGGTCACAATGTGATGCACTTACATAACAGTATCCTTAGGAACAGCTGGTCGTCCGGATCGCAGCCAATTCCTTCGAATGTGAAGGAATGGAAAATGAAGAAGTGAAATCAAGTGAAATGAAGAGGCCACGAATTTGGCGATGGTTTCGACGGTAAACGCGCTAAGTTTTCGCAGCATTCATCTCATTTTGATAATAGTTTTACCAACTCACGACGAACGGATCATTTTGTTGGCATCTGCGAGCTCCAGCTAAAGAACAAACATTCCCACCCTACTTTGTATCCGTTTCTTACGCTGACTATCTGGCAAAAGATGTTCCGTGATTGGTATTTTGTCTCTGTCATATTAAAATTTTCTCTGTGCTCCTTGGTCGTGTTTTTTTAATGCCGTTCGTAGAAGCTGATTTTGTGCGAGCATAACGCGTCCGTTTATGGCAATAACCATACCGTTTAAACGCTCTTTAGGGTTTTCGCATGCACTGAGCATTTTGCGATGGAAAAAATGGATGTTGCTATTGGAAAATTTCGAGTTTCCGTAACTATAACCGTAACCATGAGCGCCATTTTGTTGCCGTTCACAGAATCTCGAGGTCATACCTCTGAATAGCTATATCTGAAATTTCACCTCGATCGGTTGAACGGGCTGGCCGCTAGAACTCCATAAATCGGCAAAGTTTTTTTTTTTTTTATGGCCACTCTGTATATATATATATATATATATATATATAGTTTTAATGTTTTGTAGTTTTAGAAGTCTAATTCATGAGTTTGTTGGCACTATTAGCAATCTGTTTTAATTTTACGAAGGTTATTTTAAATTTTATGTTTTTTTATACCATTATAATTGAAGAATAATTTATTATGCAGACTTGAAAATTAATTTAGTAAAATGCCATTATAATGTGTTTTTTCTTTCCTTAAACTTATTAGAGCTAAATATTTCTCACGTTCATTTCATTACACTTAAATTTGATATATTTTAATTTTATTAAAGTTTTATAAATAAATGTTTTAATTGTTGGAAAAAAGAGTAAAACTGTATAATTTTCAACACTTTTAGCAGTGTATTTCAAATTTACAAAATGCATTCACACTCGGAACAGGAACAACATCATCATTTTTTTATTATATACTATATTTGCGTATTTATGATCTTAAAATGATGTTAAATTTCTAATAAGAAAATATGGAACAAAAATCTTTATCTCAATCACAGGAAAGGAATGCTAAATAACCTCTTTAGAACCGTGTAGAGAGAAACTTTCCATAAATATGTAAAAAAATATATCTTAACCACATTATTATTATAACTTAAATAAGTACATTAAATTTATATTTTCTGCCAAGTTTCAATTTTCTCATTATTAATTTGAATCTAACTTTTAAAAGCCAGTGCCAAAATGAGAACTGAAAATTGCTACCCTAATATCCTCTTTTACTCGCTTTAATTCAGAATATCAAACGTTTGTGTCTTTAAATTTTCTTCTGGATTAATTCATAATGCAGGGAGATTTTCCTAGATTAAAATACATTATGTTCAAGGGTTTCAAAGTTTTGCTTCCTTTGAAAGGACATTTAATATGCATATCTAGTTAAATTATATGAAAGTTAAAACTAAACTAACACATAAATATTGAATTTATAATGAAATCAGAAGCTTTTGAGAAAATTTAGGAAACATTATTTGATCTTTAAAATGATTTAGCTGCGTTGAAAGCAGATTTCAATTTCTGTAAAAGATGAAGAAAGAAAATTTCGAAAAACTGAAATAATATCATTTTAAATAATTGGATGTGCTGTCGAAAAAAATTATGTGTTTCGATTTTTTTTTTCATTTTTATTCTAAATTTTTTGTGAAGATTTTCTTAAAATAGAATAAAGCTTGAAAAAAAAAAGTTTTACGACAAATAATGATGATAAAAATATTATTATTTTTTTATTAATTATCTCTTTAAAATATTATTATTATTATTTAAGACCTTAATTTATGATTTTGTTAGTTATTAGCAATCTGTTTTAATTTTACAAAGGTTTATTTTATGTTATCTAACACCATTGTATCTGAAGAATGATTTATTATGACGGACTGAAAATTAATTTAATAAAATGCATTTATGATGTATTTTTTTCGTTTTTCAAATGCAATTAAGATAAACATTTGTGACAGTCATTATATTACAGTTAAATGTGATACCTTTTTGTTTTATATATTGTTATAAAAATATTTCATTGCTGGAAAAAACGACTAAAACTGTGCAATTTTCTACCCTTTTAGCAAAGCTATTCAAACTTATAAATTGTATTCGCCCTTGTAACTCGAACCACAAAAGCATTCTTTTTAATTACTATATATGAGGAGCCCAGAAGCCAAGGGGTACAAGTGACAAAATGTCGATTTGGAGTAAATTGAGTTTAATGATAATTGATGTTAAATTGGAACATCAATAACAATTGACTAAATTAAAATAGGAAACATCTGCTTGTTGCATTCTAATCTTTGAACTCTCATTTCAATAACTGTTAAAAAAATTGGGTACAATTTTCTTTAAATGTATAATTAATCAATATTGTTTGTTTTTCGAAAAAAGTGGTTTATCTCTGTAACTCCCCAAATAATAAGAAAATGACCTATATTTCTTTACCTGAAATGAAAAAAGCATATTTCCAGATACCCTGTGCACGTAACTCAATTTTTTTTAATTTTGTCACTTATACCCCTTGGCTTCTGGGGTCCTCATATATATATATATATATATACATTAATAAGATTATCGTCAAGTACAAATAAATAAAAATACGGAGCTAAAATTTTTATCCCAATTACAAAACACAAATGCTATAGAATCCATTATTATAACGATCTAAAGAACAAACCTATCAATAAACCTGTAAGAAAAATATTTTAACCATATTAACATTGAAACTTAAATAATTAAATGACAATTATATTTTTAGCCAAATTTCTGATTATTAATTTGAATCTTAATTTTTTAAAGTCAGTATTTAATCAAAACTAATCAGACATCAGATTTTCAACACTAATATCCTGTTTTATTTACTCATTTTAAATCAGAATATCAAAAGTTTCTGCATTTAAATTTTCTGCATGATTAATGAATAATAGAGAATCCAGATTAAAATAAGTTAAGGGCAAGAGTTTTAAAGTTTTACTTCCTTTGAAACGACTTTTTAATATGCATTCCTAGTTAAAGGATACGAAAGTTAAAACCAAACCAACACGTAAATTTTTAATTTATAATAAGATATGAAGCTTTCAAGAATATTTAGGAAACATCATTTGATCTTTAAACTGATTTATTTGCGTTAAAAGCAAATTTAAATTTTTACAAAATAAGAAAAAAAAATGAAAAACTTTGAATAATATTATTTTAAGTAATTGGATGTGTTCTCAAAAAGGGAAAAAATGTCTACTTATTTTTTTATCCTTTTCAATCTAAAAATTTTTGTGAAGTTTTACTTAAAATAGTATAAGGCTTGAAAAAAATTACGACAAATTTTAAAGATAAAAAATTATTAGTCTTTTATTATTCAATATTTTAATTTTTTGTATATTATTTTTAGGAATATAATATTTCAGTTTATTAGGATTATTAAAATCTGTTTAAATTTTACAATTTTTTAAGTTATCTATTACCATTATATCTGAAGAATAATTTATTATGACAGACTTAAATAAATTTAATAAAATGATCTTAGTATTATTTTTATTCTTTCGTTAAACACAATTAAGATAAATATTTTGACGCTCCTTATATTATAGTTATATGTAATATATTTTAATTTTAAGAAAGTCTGAAAAATAAATGTCTTCACTGTTGGAAAAAAAAGTAAAACTGTACAATTTGCATCACTTTTAGCAGTGTAATTCAAATTTATAAAATGCATTCACTCTTGCAACTCAAATCATATCATCATTTTATTATATATATATGTATATTAATATAAGTATATATTAATTAAATTGATCTTAAATTCTAAAAAATAAAAAATACGGAGCTATAATCTTTATCTCAATTACAGAAAACAAATGCTGAAAAAACCTCTTTAGAATCGACTAGAAACAAATCTTTCCATAAATATTATAAATATAATTGGTCATATTAATATTATAACTTATATTATTAAATTACAAGTATATTTTCAGCCAAGTTTCAGGTTTTTGATTATCAATTTAAATCTAACTTTTTAAAGCCAGCGTTAAATCAAAACTAATGAGACATATATTTTTTACTCTGTGTTTTGATTTTTTTTTTGCCATTTTTATAGCCGTTAAGAAAAACGTTTTAATCGTACCATTATTAAAACTTATACGGTTAAATAACAATTATATTTTCAGCCAAGTTACAAAATTTGAATTATTAAAGCCAGTATTACTTTTTAAAGCCAGCATTAAATGAAAACCAATGAGACACGAAATATTCTACGCTAATATCCTGTTTATATTTACTCGTTTTAATTCAGAATAACAAACGTTTCTGTATTTAAATTTTCTGCAGGATTAAAATGCATAATACAGGAAGATTTTCTGGTATTAAAATAAATTAAGGGCAAGAGTTTTAAAGCTATACATCGTTTGAAATGTCCTTTTAATATGCATTCCTAATGAAATGAAACGAAAGTTAAAACTAAACTAACACATAAATTTTGAATTTATAAATAGATCTAAAGCTTTTCGTAATATTTAGGAAACATTATTTGAACTTTAACCTGATTTAGTTACGTTGAAAGCAGGATTTGTAGTTCTGTATAAGATGAAGAAAGAAAATTTCGAAAAACTTTGAAAAATATTATTTTGAATAAGTTAATATACTCTGAAAACAAACTTTTTTTCTGACACTTTTATTTCAGAATTTCTTGAGAAGTTTTACTTAAATTAGCATAATTCTAGAAAAGAAGTTTTACACCAAATATTCATGATAAAAACATTAGTATTCTTTTATTATTACTTCTCTCTCTCGCTCTCTCTGTCTGTCTCTCTCTTTTTATAAGTCTAATTTATGCATTTGTTATCATTATTAGAACTCATCTCACTCTTTAAAACTAGAATTAAATTAAAAGTAATGAGACATGGAATTATCTATTATAAATTCCAGTTTATATTTACTCGTTTTAAGTGTATTAAATGTATTTAAATTTTATGCAGGATTAATGCATAATACAGGAAGATTTTCTCGGTTTAAAATTAATCTAGACTAGAGTTTTAAAGCTTTACTTCCCTTGAAACGTCCCTTTAATATGCATTCCCAGTTAAATGAAAAGATAGTTAAAACTAAACTAACACAGAAATACTAATTATTAGAAATTGTCTAACTCTTTAAAAGCAGGATTAAATTAAAAGTAATGAGCATGGAATTATGTATTATAGTTTCCAATTTATATTTACTCATTTTAATTCAGAATATCAAACGTTTCTGTATTCAAATTTTCTACAAAATTAATGCATATTACAGGAAGATTTTCCCAGATTAAAATAAATTAAGGGCAAGAGTTTTAAAGTTTTACGTCTTTTGAAAATACCTTTTAATATGCATTCCTAGTTAAATGATACGAAAGTTAAAATTAAACCCAAACTTAAATTTCGAATATATAATAAAATATGATGCTTTTGAGAATATTTAGGAAATATTATATTATTTTTCAAATGATTTATTTGCTTTGAAAGCAGATTTCAGTATATGTGAAAGAAGAAGGGCGAAAATTTCGAAGAACTTTGAATAATATTATTTTAAATAACTGGACATTTAAAAAAAAAAAAAAAAAAGACAGAAAAAAAGTTTTTTTCGATTTTTTTTCTTTCTTTTCCTTCTTATTTTTCACTTTCATTGTAAAATTTATTGTGAAGTTTCACTTAAAATAATATTAAGCTAAAAAAAAAAAAATAAAAAAAATAAAAAATAAATTACAACAAATTTTACATATAAAAATAAGAATGTTATTTTGTTATTTTTTTTATTATTTTTCGTTTATTATTTTTTTAGGAATATAAATTATGAGTTTGCTAGCATTATTAGCGATTTCTTTAATTTTTTTAAAGGAATATTTTAAGTTTTCTATTACCGTTATATCTGAAGAAAAATTTATTATGACAGACTTAAAATTAATTTAATAAAATGCTCTTAGAATATATTTTTTATTCTTTCGTTAAACCCTTTGAAGATAAACATTTTGACGCTCATTATACAGGGTGAACAAAAAGTCCCAGCCCATTTTGCAGAAATAATTAATGCATGGATTTTATATTACTTTTGAATGATACTTAGAGGACATGCTAACAACAGAAGAACGAATTGCGGTTGTAACGGCATCTTTGCGTGGTCAGACATTCTAGGAGATGAGGGAGACGTTTCGCAGAAAAATTCAAAGAGAGTGTCCAACACGAGAAAAAATCCGAAAAATGGAGAAAAAATGGTGGATTTTTTTTGCTTAGGGTTCATCAAGGAACATGACTACAAGACTAAGGTTACAAGTGTGACAGTCCTAAAACAACGCATAAACCAAGCATGCAAAATGATCACCGTGGGAATGTTGGAAAAGTGTTTCGAGCTACACTGAACCGGTAGGAAATTTTTTTCAAACTTGGTGGACAGCACGTTGAAAAGTACTAATATACTGTATAATACTATTGAAATATAAAATTCAAGAATAAATTATTTCTACAAAATGGACAGGGACTTTATGTTCACCCTGTATAATAGTTATATATAATATATTTTAATTTAAAGATAGTTTAATAAATAAATGTCATCATTGATGGAAAGAAATAATAAAACTGTATAATTTTCATCCCTTTTAGCAGTGCAATTCAAGTTTTTAAAATGTTTCACACTTGCAACTTGAATCATATCATCAATTTATATATATACCTCCGAAATATTAATTTAGCAAGAACAAGCACACACCCCTCACAAAACAAGTTCCTTTAAAAATTAAAAATTCAACAACCCAAAACAGAAAACAATAGGCTACAAGCCTCGTGAGGGATGGGTTTTTACTACAAAAAAGCAGTCGAGAATTAAAATTTACAAAAGGAAATTTATTTGAGTGGCAGTGGGTTTCGTCTAGAAAGGTGAATAGCAAAAATCAGATATTAAAACACCTCATGACTGTATTTCACACGCTCCCTCACCGTACCCGACGCCACAGCAGTAAATGAATGTCTCAGCTGCAACATAGTAAACGATGCAGAAATATGTTCGTTGAATAAAAACTCACATCCCCAACTTGGCCGCATAGCCACAAACGAAAAACAAAATAAAACTAAACAAATTAGAAACTAATTTCCAAAATCAAACCCAAAACATATTTTTGCATCGCTTACTATGTTCCAGTTGAGACATTCATTTACTGATGTGGCGTCGGGTACGGTGGGGGAGCGTGTGAAATATAGTCATGAGGTGTTTTAACATCTGATTTTTGCTATTCACCATTCTAGCCGAAAGCCACTGTCACTCAAATGAATTTTCTTTTGTAAATTTGAATGCTCTTCTGCTTTTTTGTTTTTATATATATATATATATATATATATATATATATATATATATATATAATTAAACTTATCGTAAATTCTTAAAAAAAGGGATTTAAAATTTTTATCCCAAATACAAAAAAAAACAAATGGTAAATAAATAAATAAATAAATAAATAAATAAATAAAAACTTATTAGAATCATCTGAAATCAAATCTTTCCATAAATCTGTAAGGAAAATGTTTTGGTCAAATTAATATTATAACTTAAATAATTAAATTAGAATTATACTTTCAGTCAAGTTTCAGGTTTCTCATTATTAATTTAAATCTAACTATTTAAATCCAGTGTTAAAAACAAATGAGACATAAAATTTCTAGTCTAATATCCTGTTTATGTTTACTCGCTTTAATTCAGAATATCAAACGTTTCTGTATTCAAATTTTCTGCAGGATTAATGCATAATGCAGCGAGATTTTCCTAGATTTAAATAAATTAAGGGCGAGAGTTTAAAAGTTTTACTTCTTTTGAAAGGATCTTTTAATATGCATTTTTAGTTAAATGATACGAAAGTTAAAACTAAACTATCACACAAATTTTGAATTTATAACAAGATATGAAGCTTTTGAGAATATTTAATAAACATTATTTATTCTTTAACTAATTTAGCTGCGTTGAAAGGAGATTTTAATTTCTGTAAAAGAAGAAGAAAGAAAATTTTTAAAAGCTTTGTAATAATATTATTTTAAATAATTGGATGTGTTCTGGAAAAAAAAAATCATTTGATTTTTTTTTTCCTACAATTTATTGTGAATTTTCACTTAAAATAGAATAAGGCTAATAAAACCGTTTTATGAAGTATATTGTGATAAAAATATTAGTTTTATTTTGTTATCGAGTATGTCTTAAAATTTTTATTATTATTATTTAAGTTTATAATTTGTGTGACTTTTAGCGTTATTAGTCATCTGTTTTCATTTTACAAATGTTTATTTCATGTTAACCAAATCCTTTATATCTGAAGAACAATTTATTATGACAGACTGAAAATTAATTGAATAAATTGCTCTTATAACGTATTTTTTGTTTCTTTCGTTAAACGCATATAAGATGAGTATTTAAGACGCTGAGTTTATTACAATTAAATGCAATAGCATTTAAATTATAATATAGTATAATTAATAAATACGTTCATCTTTGGAAAAAAATACTGAAACTTTGTAGTTTTTATAACTTTAATCAGTGCAACTCAAATTTATAATATGAATATAGCTACTTACCACAGTTTTTTAATGTATCTGTTTGTATTTCTGTCTCTTTATATATATGTGTCTTGTAATCACTGAAAATCATTAAATAAATAGGTCCTAATTACGAAGGAATAATTGATTAAAATTGAAGAAAAAAGGGGTTTTTCCTTTTTTTTTTTTTTTTTTTTTTTTTTTTTACTATTATGTAAAATTACCTGAAAAAAAGCATTTGGTGCGCTCAAAGTTATCACCCAAACAAATCCCACACGTATCCCATCTGGTTTAAGGCGGGTGAGCAAGCTGGTAATCTATTTGAATGATATCTTCTGTTTACATGTATTCTAACGTCACAAATGCTCGATGCAGTTGAACATTATCATAGCTTCTGAGTCAAGAGCACACCTAAACAGTCTAATTATGGGTTCCAATATATCTTCCATGTATCTCCGAGAAGTAACATATATACCTTCTTAAAAGATATTCAATTTGGAGCTGTTATTTCTCACAATAACTCTGAACTTTTAAACTGAGTTTCATGAGGATAAAAACGGAGTTGTTTATGTCGAAACGTGTCTGAATTGTCTTAAATTAAAATTTCAAAAACTGGGTAGAATTTGACTATTGAAAAACGGAATTTTTATCTTCGTTCTTATACGAGCTTCAACACTTTAATTATTATTATTATTATTTTTAATATAAGTTATATGACCCAGCGAAACTATACGATTTAAATTACCCAAATTTTTTAAAAGATATAACAGGATTTTTTATTCGAAATGATAATTATTTTTACATAATCTTCAATAAAGATACATAACGGAATTTAGAATTTATTTTCAATTTTTTTCAATTTACTTTCAGTACGTAACAATCGCCAAGGAGTGAAATATTACACTCGCTTTATTACTTTTCAGATCCTGTTTATAAATCTGTCAATTATCAAAGTACAAAAAGTAATAATTATCTTATATAAATACACATAGATATTTTTCTACACAGAACATAAAGACTTCCATAAACATTTTACTACATATATGATTTAAAGCAAATAATGGCCAATCTATTTCATCAATATAATTTAATTGCTATGTTATTTTCAATGCTTTTTCAAGCTATACCTTCTTCGTATTTGCAATAGAGTAAAAAGTTAAATTGTATTTCACTCTTGTGGGAAACTATTAACTGATTAGAGCAAAAATAATAAGAATAAATATTTTTATTTTATCGAACGAAGATTTTTTTACCGAAAAAATTGCCTTAAAGTTTTTTTTCGCTATTATTGTTAATTTTTGGAAACCTGATTGATCCATTAACAACTCTCATAATGAACACCATAATTTGGTTCCAACTAGGACAAGATTTTTAACAGCGTATAAGAAAATTTCGATGAATATTCGCAGGACCACTTATTCCACATTCTTTAAATAAATTTAAGATTTTCTCACAGATAGGAATAAGGCATTTTGCTCTGTTTTATGCATAAGAAATTAATTAAATGCAAAGATTCTCGAAACAACACATGTCTTCAAAATTAAACAAGTCGGATATAGCAATCCCAAATGTATCTTCTATCTTTTACATATTAATACCTCGAGAAAAATGAAACATAGCAGTGTCGCCGGCTAGATAATTTATACCAAAATCTTATCTGCAACTACTTATTTCAAATTCTGTCTGAATCTTAAATTTGATGAAAATCCATGTATTAATATTTGAGAAAGATTTATCGCATAAATCATTAAAAGAAAACTGGATAGAAGGGCAACTTGTTGAGCCATTTACTCCTAAAATTGAAGAAAATAATTTTTATCAGTGAATAATTTAATTTGAAATTTGACAAAAATCCGTGCATTAGTTACTGAGATAGAGCTATTGCGATAGTCATGAATAATGCCGCATAGCAGCACCACCTGTTGCACGTTTTACTCCTGTTGAGCGAAATTAAAGAATACCCTTTGATATCAGGAACTAACTGAACCTGAAGTTTCATGAAAATTTTTGTTTTAGATCCTGAAATAGAGCTATTGCCATAATCATTTATAATTCCTCATAGAAGCAACAACTGTAGAGAGACTTATTCGAAAAACTACAGATTACTAATTTATATCAGGGACTCACAGAATCTAAAGTTCGATGAAAATTCGTGCATTAGTTCCTGAAATAGAGCTATTGCGGTAATTATGGAAAATACCGCATAGCCAACTGTTGCGCGATTTACATCAAAACGTAATCAGAACAATATTATTTCGATAACGACTAACGAGAGTCTGAATTTTTATGAAAGTCCCCATATTAGTTCTTGAGATTGCTATTTTGAAAATCATTAGAAAAGGCAGCATAGCAACGCCACCTGTTGGCCAAAATACCCCAGGAAGTAATCCGATCTAGTTTATAATAAAGTATAACAGAAAATTAACGTTTTGTGAAATTCAGTGCATTTGTTTTGAGATAAAGTGCTTGCACTATTTATGTCAAACACACATAGACAGACTCGCAGACAGATATTTTGTAAAAACATGCTTTTTTGGCATGTCTGATTCCCAAAACATGTAAATCCGTCGTAAATTGCAATTCAAAAATTTTCACAAATCCAGTACTTTCTTTTTTTTAAGGTTAGGAGAAAGTAAAAAATAATGAGAAAAAATTGTGAATTGTGTTCACTAGGATAATGCTTCAGAAATTGCTTAATGTTTTAATTATTTATGTTAATTGTGCAAAATTAAACACAAAATTGCACTTATACGCGTGCGTTAAACCCTGAAATTGGCAAATTTGGTTATTATCTACATTTTAATAGTCTCTTCACTGTAATAAAAAACAAAGTATTTAAAATTTCGCCAAAAAATAAACTATTTTACGTTGTGATTTTATGAAAAACAAGACACAATAAACGTTTGAAAATCATATAGTTAATTATATAGAAACTAAACTGAAACTAATAATCTTTTATTTCAAGTAGTTTAACTTAGAGTGTTTTTTTTACCAAAATTCGGAAAGTAAAAAAAAAATTAATTTAATTAGGGTCACAAAATAAACCCTCTAATGCGCAATGATAAATGCACTCATTAAGATTATTTCACAATGTTTAACAAACTGAATTTCTTATACTTTTAATTAGTATAAGTAGTTAGTGATTGGATATCTTTCGATTTCATAAATTTTGTTTTCTTTTACTATGATAAATTTTATTCTTATGTCATAGCAAGTTGTTTGTATAATAGTTAAAAATAGATATGAAGACTTTTTAACGTAATAGCAAAAGCAAATTATGTTATTTAAAAATCGATTTTTATTTTATATTTAAAAATTATTTCGAATAACATTACTTAAAACTAATTTTATTAAATAATCGAATTAATTAAACATTTAAGTATTTAATAAACATATAAAGTAATACGTTGTTTCGTTCAATCCTTACTTATAAACTTGTGTTTAATGATTAAAGAATCCGTACCATGAATATTAGCTAAAATATCGCGATCTCAACCTAAAAACTAAAACATTGCATACCATACAATAATTGAAAAGGCAAAAAAAAAAAAAAAAAAAAAAAAAAAAATAATAATAATAATAATAATAATAATAATAATAATAATAATAATAATAATAATGATAATAATAATAATAATAATAAATTTATTATAAAAATCGACAGGGCCCAAAAAACTTTCATAATATAGTTACCATGTATCTATTATTGTGGATCAACAGATCCAATTGTTTATTTCCATGGAGAAAAAATATTAATTTGGTTACCATAAATATTTAACCCTTACGAAACTATTAATTAACACTAGAAAGACAGTGACTTGTCTTATACCTAAAAAGACGGAAGGAGCCAATTTGGCCCCTGGATGCTTTTTGAATTCTTGAGTCAGAAGAATGTTGAATAAAAAAGGGGGGGAATTAAAGAAAAACGGATAAAACTTTCGGCTGGCCTTTATTTCTTTAAACTTTAGCCTTTATACATTTTTAAAATAACCAGTACTTCAAGCTTCCGTAAATCCGCATTTGCCACAAACTGGTCTTTTACATTCGACGCAAGTGTTTCTAGTATAATTTCCTTTGCAGCTTGTTTAGACTTTGCATTTGGATCGTTTCATTCTTCTGCTGTCTTTTATGTCATTTCCTGGCGTCACATTAGATGTTGTATCGCATTCCAATACTGTATATAGGGCTTGCAGCTGTTTACATGCTTGCAGAATAAAACGTTTCTTACTTAGTTTTTATTTCTCTATCGCTTATTTATATAAAATCCAACCATTTAGTGCAGATATATCTAAAATATTATTTAAAAAGTGCATAGACCAACAACGTGTTCCAGATTTAATATTATAGAGGCCATCAGAATCAATTTAATAAATAACTTTGCTTTCTGCTAACTGTAATTTAGATGATGAAAATTTATCAGATAATCGGTAATTTCTGTATTTTTTACTAGTTTCTTCAAACGTAATTTCATTTTCGACTTAATGAGAGCTTTGCAAAAAACAGTATTTGGAAAATTTGTTTCGATTTCATTATCAGGGAAACTTATTTTTTAAGTGTCTTCTTTTGGAAGAATTTATTGAAAGAATTTATCTAAAATGCTGTTATCACTATCACCGGACTCCATATCATCTAATCTTTTCAATTCTTCTGAATTCAGATTTGTGCGTCAGACCACATTTACGTGCTATCTTTTTTATTCTTTGTTATTTCAATAACTGACAGTATTTTCTCATTCATTTCGTTATGTGGGTAGCCTTTCAAATGGGTATCTTAGTTGAGTCTATCCGGGGATAAAAACCATTTTACGAAGGGGAAAGATGTACATGACTGTAAAAAGGAAACATAAACTTGAATTACTGGGAATTATATTTACAATGTCATTCTGACAATAATACAGTGAGATACGATTGCGAGAAGAGGAGAAGTTACGAAGATCTAATTTGGCACTTCCCGTCATTCTAAGTATATTGTTTAAAATCCGTGATTATATTGAAGTTTGATAAAAAAAATCTCAAATATATTGACAGAAAAGCAAATATATAAAAGTAATGAAATATCGAAATATTTAGTTCAATAATATAGAAAATTCAAAGTCACAAAAAACGACAAGGACGAGATTGGCCTCTTCCGTCATTCTAATGTTAACATCATTTTTATTTCCTAAGTCTTTTCTTTCATTTTTACGTAACATTTATTCAAGTTAAAACATCTTTAACGATTAAAACCCAAATTGTCATCGTCTTTAAAATACAGAACTTATACAGGATGCATCTAAACTCTTGGGCAAAACTTTTAGGGATATTAGTACACATCAAGACAAACAATATCAAATAGGAAACCAAGGGTCCCAACGTATTCCGAAGGAGATAGCCGCCATAAGCCTAAGGGGATAGCCGGTGACAGCATTTATATGTGCTCCGTGTGTTACCCATCTTAACTACGTCACTATTCTTAAGTTTAAAAAATATTTTCAATCATCATATTTTTCATTTTATGTGATACTTGGGTACTGCGTCGAATAAAACAGAGTTTACAGAGCATCGGATTATTTATTTCCTTGAAAACTACCTATCAAAAACTACCTAGAAAGAAAATAGATAGCTAAAAAGTATTGCTAAAAAAGGTCGTTTTAGAAATATTCGATATTTTTTCATTATTTAAAATGGTTTACAAGTGTAAGATATTTGCATTTAAAAAAATCGATATTGATGTGATTAAATGCAGAACACTAAGACGCAACCATGAACATGATTAAGTACACATACACTGATCAGTGTCCACCAAGAAATGGCTTAGCCAACTCCAAATTTACGTACTCCCCTCAGCATCTAATTCCCGGGATTTAAATCCAATTCAGAATGTTTGGGGAATAATAAAGGAAAGACTGCAAAATATTGGAAAAAAAGTTGCGTTTTTCTCCAGCATAAAGTTGACATGGTCATGTCGGAGTAGAAAAAAAAGTGAGCTACTTGTAAAGCTTGTAGAGCGAGTCCCTACTATTATAATATATAAAAAAGATGTTACAGAATATTAGAAAATAAATATTTTGTCTCTTTTTTTGGATCACTTAATATTTACAATACATTATTCTAATAATTTGCACCAGGTAATTAGATACTTCAATTTGATAGTTTCAAAGTATAAATAATTATTTTAATTTTTGTATTATTCCTTTCATTTTTTATAGTAAAAGTTGATGATGTACTTAAAAAATTCAGGAAGGAGTGCAAAACAGACTTATTGTTCTAAAAATACATAAAAAATTAATTAGTTTTTGAAAATCAATTTATGCATGTTGTTTCATCAAGTTCTTTTGATTTAATAGTGGACTATAATGTACAGCATATTTATTGTAAAAAAGAAAAAAATCCGTTATATATATATTTTTTTAAAGTAAAATACAAAGTGAAAAATTTTCCACAAAATCTGCGTTATTTTACTTGTCGAGGTGTTCTGTGTGACCTCAAACAAAACCAAAACAACTCAAAAAACTTGGAATTCTTTTGAGTAAGGCATCCGTACACAGGGTCAAAGAAATTTCTTATCCGTGGAATTAGAGTATGATTCTGTAACACAAAACTCTCTCATAAATCAATGACCAAATGTCCAAAGTGACCTTATCTAACTCTAAATTATTAGCAGCTAAATTCCATTCTTTCGGAGGGTACAAATCTGTATTGAATAAAAAAAAATGTTCTCCAAAAGTATTATTGGTATTGTAGGAAATATTCTCAGCTTCACTTGCATTCCGATGAAATACATTTGAAGCTACATTGTGCGCGGAAGTCAATTAGCGTGGTTAAAAGTAAGAAAGCTCTGTGAGTAGAAAAAAGAGAAAAAGAAAAATAGAATATTTTTTAAGTCTACGAATAGCAAGTGTTGTCAGCAAAGATTTTGCTGTCGGCGAAATGAAATAAAAAATTTGACGAGACCTAAAAACTATGAAATAATTAACAATTTGCTGTGTATAAAGTTAAAGATGGTCATATTTAAGTTAAATGTTTATTATGGAAAGAAAAAAAGTATTAATATATTAGATTGTATCTGTCTATCTGCCTTCAATAAACATCAGTGTTCATCATTAAATAGAGTTATAAGCTTGAATATGGATCTTCGCGTTTTACAATATATTTATTCTAAAATAATATCTCTGGATATAAAAAAATGGATGCTTGAAATGTTTAGTTGAACTTCTAAACTATACATTATTTCTTCTACATAATAGCAAAAGTAAATCTGAGAAATTCAAAATTTAAAATATTTACTTATGTATTCAAATTTTCTATCTTTTAGTATATCATGCGTGTGGTCATTGAGACAGCATTTCATCCCTCTCCTACGTTTAGGTGAAAATTACATAATCTCTATTGGTTGATGAATTATGCGGCCTTACGATTTTCTGTTATATTAAATTACTCAAATGCGAAACACATTACTCATCAGTATGTATAGTAAAATATGTAGAATGAATTTTATTTATTTTTCTTGTATTGCATATAATTTACAATCCCCTTCCAGCATATCTGGATGATATTTGCGTTCCTATGTTAATGCGTGATTTTTTATTATTTCATACATCTGCTTCGATCTTTCATTTTGGCCAGGATGTTTTGAATCACTGTGTTTAACACTGTAAAACATTTGTGGAAACGTTACTCCGTAAAATTGGTGGCAGCATTGCTGCCTCCAATTTTATGGAGTATTTTAACCGTTAAAACCGGTGTAACATTGTAACGTTACACCAGTAATATATGTTTAACTTACACCATTCCATATGTGAAAAAAAAATTACTCCATGAAATTGGAGGCAGCATTTGCCACCATTTTTATACCAATTTTATGGAGTAACGTTACCCAAACGTTTTATAGTGAATGTGCGATACAAATGTTGAATATATATTCGATATTTATTTTCATATTTTCTATACTTTTTGATATCTTTCGCGTTAGTTCATAAAATAAAAAATAAATACATGGTAAATTTGAAAAAAAAAAAATTCTGAAGGGAAAAAAAACCCTCTAGACAGGTTATTATGATTATTATTATTATTACTTATTATTATTATTATTATTGAAGGGTTCTTTATAAGTGAAAAAAGAACATGGATTGTTCCTTTTGTCAATAATTATACAATATGATATAATTTTTTTCCAAATATCGTACCTGTGACGATGATTTTTCCATAGCTTGCACTTGTCACCATTTCTCCAGTCAATCGATGCCGCGTTTGACAGCGATAACTCCATGTTGAATCTTTTTCTTGAGTTTCGTGGATTAGTAGTTCACCAGAACGTAAAACAGTATAGGATCTCACTGTAAAAAGGATAAGAAAAAGATTAAGTTGAAATATCAATCAAAAACTTGTTGTGACAGTCAATAGTGAATTATTAAATCGGAATGATACTTGAAAAGGAATAAACTTTATATATCTTGAGTTCCATGATGAAAGTTACAAGAGAGAAAGTTATTTAGTTTGTTTATTATATACTATTTTAAAATATCAGACGGATTTACTCACAATAATGATTTAATTGGATCATTTTCGAGTTTGTGGTAGTATATATACACATATTTTACATTTTGATTAAAAAAATACATATAAACATATATAAAAGAGAAAAAAAGCCCTGCATAACATAAAACTTCGTGAATAAACATACTATTTACTGAATAATCAATAAATACAATAAATAATGAAAATCCAACAAATAAAAAATATAATGAATATTTAATAAAATTTGAATTTTCTTTAGTGTGATGTGATAATGCAGATTTGTTATTTACAAATTTTGAATTCAAAGTATGTTTAATGATGAAAAGATTTCTGATCAGGGGAAACCTTTTAGGTGTATTCGTAAATATATAAATACGTAACAGTTATAGTCATCGTCTGTTTCGACCATCTGTCCACATATAATTGCGCAAAGAATACAAAACCGAATGCTTTGAAATTTAATATATATACATAATCATTGTAAATTTCCTTGAGTCTTTCCAAATATTATGCAAATTAACATAAAACGTTTAAAAAATATACATTTAAAAGATAATACAAAATTTACAATATAATAAATCCGATCATAAGTATTTAATTCAGTGACATCCCATGACCCATAATAATCATAGGTGATTACATCATATTTAATGTGAAGTCATATTGCTTCCATATTACTGAATTAAATATATATACAGTCAATCAGAATAACTTTGACCTACCAGGGTAACTTTGGTTCAAGAGATTAAGAAGATTTAATATGATACATCACTTGAGTTAACTATAAAATTTTGGTCTCAAAATACAGGTAGCAGCACTTGTGTTAATTTGGCAGCTCGTTTCAAATAATTCGTCATGGTTCCACCATGGCAGAATGTATAAAATTTCGTAAAGGTGGAGCAAAGTTGCCCTAATTGACTGTAACATAAATAGATATTGTATCGACGCGCTTTTTCAAAGGAGTGCAACAGCTATTGCACCAAGATTACATCATAACTAAGATGGGATTATATAACTTTCATATTACTGAATTCCATATACATGACAGTAATAAATTTTCGATTCATGCACTTTTGCATAAGAGTGCAATAACTGTTGCACCAAGATCTGACTTTTTATAAAACAAGTTATAGTACGAATGCACCTCACTTCCCATCTGTGAAATTTTGACTTATTTACAAAGACAGAAATTTTAAACACATTTTCATTTATTTATTTATTATTTATAAAAATCGGGATATTAATTTAACAATTAAAATATATATGCTCTCAGTTTAAAAATCGTATCATATATTATACACTTTTAATAATATGCAGGGTGAACTAAAAGTGTTGTCCTGATTAAGATAAGTCATTAAAAGGTAACAGTTTTTATAATAATGTAACTTGCTGCATCATCAGGTGGGTCATTTATTGATTTATTTATTTATTTTTAATAGTTAGACAATTTTCCGAAAAAAGTCAACTGGAAGTGGTGGACGAACACTGTTACCTCCGCACTTTAAAAATAATAAGCCTTTGGATGTTTTCTTTTGTGACTATATCAAGTCTTTGTCACACCACTTGGTGGTACATAAGAACTGAAAAATAGGATACAAGCTTGTATATGTACTGTAACAAAAGGCGTGTTAAAGAACACTTGGCGGAAACTAGAATGTCTCTTAGAAATTGTACTAACTACCAAGAGAGCACTTGTTGAAATTCAATATGGTACATTCCATATGGCCTTATAAAAATGTATAAGATAACTTATGATGTATCTACACTAATATATGTCTATTTATAATAGTTAGAGCACAATAAATATTTATAATCTGGGCAAAACTTTTGATTAGCTTCGTATTCCAACCCTATCGGGTCTGGTGTATTTTTAATAATGCATGTATTTTCGTTGAATATTATTTTGTCATAAAACTTTCTTAGAATACTTCTTGCTTATACCGTCGACAGAAATACTGTCGCCAAATTTTGCGATTAAATACCAATAATGGCCGATCGCTAATGTCATACTCACTTGACATTATACGTGATACACGTGCTTTTTACGTCAGCAAGTGATTTTTAATTTGAGTTTTAATTTGTATTTTATTAATGTTATACTAAAATAAGTGTTCTTCCGTTATTAAAAAAAAACGCCAATTTGTATTATTTGGCTAATAGTTTGGCAATTAGTATAATTTGGCGAATATGGTTGACGGGATAACCAAGTAGCACCTTACTTAGTTATTTCCTATACGTAGAAATAATAGTATATGGCTATGTTTTTCTTATTATGACTTCTTTTCTTATTTTGACATTTAGTAATAACAAAAATAAGAAAAGTTTACTCAATTCTCTTTGCACCTTTTACGATTCCTTTATTTTATACATATATTTCATTCTTTAAATTCAATATAGGCTACTTTTCTTAACGTAATATGAGTGGTGAAAAGCAAAAAAATTTAGAAAGTTGTAATAACTGTCAAATACTCTTATAATACGATGTTCTCGAAACGTCTACAAAAAACAGCTCCTTAACCTACGTTCATATAAATATGAATTGAATAGTCCACAAAATAAGTATTTTCGTTAATTTTAGGACAAGGCAACTATATTTAAACTTAAGTAAGTCTAACTGGACTACCTGATCTACCTATGATTCACATTATATTAATAACTATGACTAACATTATTAAATAAAAATTAATTTTGTTTTCAAAATGGATAACAAATTCGGATCCGAAAGGATTAGGAAATGTTTGGTGCTTTTGTTATTTAGTTTAATTTAAAATGTTAAGTATTCTATTAGTTACTAATTTATTATTTCTCAGGACATTTTAATTAAAAATTTTAAATATTCTATTAGTTACTAAATTATTACTTCTCGGGACATTTTATACTGTACTTAAAATTGAAAATTTCCTAACAATGCTGTGAAGTTTAATTATCTCTGATAATGTAGTCTGTTCAGTGTTACGAGACGTTAAACTTCAGTGTAAATTAATAGAGTACATGATTAAATCATACGTAACTATTCATATTGAGTCAGAAACTGAACTTAACTGCTTTAGAGATAACTCAACAATCCGTGCATTTATGCTGTTGTTAGATATTTCAGCGAGTTTAATAATGCTTGAATATGTCGAAAGATCATTTATTATGAACTTGACCAACTATTCTGTAACGAACCTTTAATTTGAATAAAATCATGCATTTCCAAGCTCTGTGTGATGAAAGAAGTAAAAAAAAAAAAAAAACAAGAATAATTCAGCAGATAACACTTTACCTTATTTATATTTAGAGCATTTTTTTTACATTATGAACGTAAATTGATTTAAATATTTCTATGAATAGATTTCACGCTTTAAAATTCGAGAAAGGTTTATATTCGGATGCATGCACATTCCATACCTGAATAGGCATGCGTATAAATCTGTAAACGTGTGACTGAAGCAATTATAGTTATATCGATAGCTTGAAATTCCTTTAGTCTAATGATTACAATGTTCAGTGTATTTATGTCGTAAGAGAAATTTTGAATAGATAATACTAATTGATCAATCGTAGTAATAAATGAAATCTGTTTTACAGATTTAGAAATAAGTTATGTAGCATAGATATATTATGTGTATTTTCTTTAATTTTAGCTAGAAATATAAATGAATAGATAATTAAAATACGATATATATATATATTAAATCATTGAATAAATATAAATTCATTAAGGACATATTTTCTCATGAATTTGTCAAATAAAAAAGACTTATTATTACTGACAAAAGGATTTATCACATATATATATATATATTTTATCGGTCCACGTTCTTATGAATAAAATTTTGGAGCTATCAGTGTTTTGGCTATTAAGATTAAAGAAAAATTTTTTATTGGTTATACAAACCTTTAAATATATAAGTTTTTTACTCATTTTTAAATTTTTTACAAAATAATAAGAATTAACAAGAAAAGATGTGTACAAGAATTAACCTCGAATTCTAAATTGCCGCCATTTTCTGAAAACTCAATTGAACTTATATGTTCAACCTCTAACTTAAAAAAAATAATAATAATAGTAAAATAAATGATTCAATGGAATTTTTTTATCGCAATTAAGAGAGCAATCAATTATTCTGATCATTCTGAAAGCATTGTTTCGTGAGCTTTAGAAAGATTAAAATAACAATATTTATTTGAAATATATACACATACTTACTGGAATGCAATAAATAATTCCAATATCTTTTTTTTCTATCTATACGCATTGTTTAAACAAAATATGTCCTAAACAAGCAAGACAGAGAAACAAAATAGCCATTAAGATGTAGGCTTAATGTATAATTTTTACTCTGCAAAAAATAATTACTAATTTTACAGTATAATACTGGCAGTTGGGGCGCCAGAATATAACTGTAAACAAGCAGTCATATGTCATCATGAAAATGAATTGAACAGTATATTACAGCTTATTGATATATTATTTGCTAAATTTACTGTTTATTACTGTACATTTTACAGGTATAAACTGGCACCTCAACTACCAGTACTATAATCTAAAATAAACATTTATTTTTTGCAATGTAAACTTATGATTACGCTTTTAAATCTTTTCATTTTCCTTTTTTTTTTTTTTTTTTTTTTTTTTTTTTGCGTTTGAGTAATTTATCAAATGTTTGTTCATTTACACTTACAGACTTTTCTAAAATGAGGAAAAGCTTTTCCACAATTAAAAAGTAGAAATATAAATCTTACAACGGGATTTACGAAAAACTTTACTTGGGAATATATGTAAGTCCACCCTATCAGATAAGTAATGAACGGTTTTTTTTCTCTCCAAAGTTCTGTGTTACTGTGGCATTTGTGATTTAAGGTTATATGATTTCACAAAAGTAAAATAGCCCATGAAAGTTTAATAGTATATCTTTTGGGAAACATCCAAAATATCCCCTTTTTGTTGAATTATGACATAATTGATTTAGTTTACAAACGAATGCTAAATTTCTTGCCGAAAAGTGTATTGGAATTTGATTTTAGAATAATTTATAACATTATTATTCAACCGCTAAATGAATCATAACAGTTGGGTTGGAATTGTGTGAAATTTCCCCACAGTATTCGTACGGGATGGCTCAGTTCAAAGAGCATTGGCAGTTTCAGCCAAATCATCCCCTGTTCGAATCCTTTTCTTGTTCGTACTTTTTTTTTCACCTACATGGAATAATTTATTTTTGAATACTTAAATAAAGATGTTTGCTTTAGTTTATAAGCTTTGTTTTTTTCAAATTCTTAAGGGGGACCCGTAAGAAAAAACCCAAAATTTTTATTATGGATTTTAAAGTAATGAATTTTGGTGTACTATTTTACAATCTTTTTGTAAGGAATAATTAGCAAAAAAAAATTACTTTTTATTAAAAAGTACATTTTTTATAGGGATTTTTGTGATTTTTTTTTTGGTCAAAAAATACACTTTTTAAAATTACTACTCCTCATTCAATTTTCAATATTTTGGTATTACTAAAATTTCTTAAATAGTGTTATAGCATATGGAAAAGACCTAAGGAGAGATATTTTTAATTTTGTATTTTAATCAGCTAAAAAAAAAAAATACGCATGGTACATTTCTTAAATTCGTTATAATTTTCATATTTACCAATTTATGTAATATTTTCAGAAATAGTTAAAAAATATATATCTTCTTACTTTTGTTGCAAATTGTTTTAAGATTCTAAAAACACAAACACTTTGTTTCTAAATCATTTTACCACTGAGCCTTAGTACTTTGAACCTAGGCAAAATATGAAAAAAGTCATTTTCAGGAAAAAACATTTTAAACGGCCGCTAGTCCTTTAAACTCTATAGTGACTACAATTAAAAAAGCTCATTTGCTACCTGTTCCAAGTGTCCCCGAGTTCTGAAATTTTGCATGGATATTCGCAAATATGCATTTTATCGTCTTCTGAGATTTTAAAAAAAAAATTGAATTTTGGATAACTTTTGGACGAAAATGGGGTTCGGGTCTCCCTTAAGCCGAATTTAATAAATAGTTCTAATTTTGAACTCCATGTGGCGGGGCACCATTGAACAAAAAAGTTGGGAGCACGATTAAATATATAAAACTATTAAGTAAAGAGTTGTGGATGCATCTAAATATTATTTTTGGATTTTTTTTTAATGTGGAATGATATTAATTAAGAATGTCAAATGAAATGGAATTACATTATTAACAACTTCCCATTGTTGCACACATAGATTACAACATCTGGATGTATGAGTGATGGGAAGTTTCAAATTTAAATTGCTAGTGGCATTCATGTATTGGGTAATTGCAAATCCCAGATATACAATAATGATTAGTGATTTAGCAGTTTTGTCTATCAAAGCCTGTTTCATTTTCTGTTTCCCAAACATTATTTCTGGCTATATTTCTAACATATAAAACGGAATTTTATGTCATATTTCTACATAAAAGAGTTAATGAAACATTATTATTTTCCAGAAGCATCAGATATCACATTGGTGTATTGAAAGGATACTGTAAAAATGTTGTCACAATGAAACATAACTAGAGAGACACTGTATGTTTTTTCAACAATAAGTATTGACATCAACATTAATAAATTTAAGTTTGGTTAAATAATAAAAAAATATTAATTTAAATAAAATGTTGTTATTTAATGTTATATCACTTTATATTTCTAAAATATATACATTTTTATAATATATTTATATATATATATATAAAAGTGCCAATATTTTATATTTTGTTCATTTGTTCAAAGGTGCTCCTTACTTGTTCAAAGTTACCCCTACATGCAGCAGGTTTGAACAGACATCTTGCAATTTTTTAAAGCATTAGAGCTTATTTAATTTACATTAAAAACATTTAATTTCTAGTTCATATGATGAATAAATTCAATGTTTTTATTATGCAGTCTTTAAAACGCAATAAATATGATTTAAATAAGAAATGTATTGATCTAAAAAATTGTTCAAACGTGCCCCCCTCTCCCCTTCCAACTTCTCTGCTCTCAACCACTACATGAATTCTCCAGTATAGGTTTAATGAAAATTAGCATTAAGCATTATTTTCTTTTTTTCAACAAAATGCTGATAAAATATTAAAATACGTCTCATGTGCTCTGATTTTTTTAAACAACAATTTTCTTACATATGTTTTGTAGTTATTTTCATTCAGCAATACTTTTTGTAACGCTGAGAGAGCATTAAATATCTGGCTTACCTGCAGATTTCAATATTGGAGAATATTTCATATCCATGTATTAAAATTCTTTTCGTTCAGTAACACATCTCCTCAGAAAAATTCAGGAAAGTATTAATACCTGTTTCATCTATAGACCGCATTTTTAATTTGGAACACAAAAATTGTTTAGGCTCTTTGCAATACGTCTAAAAAGTAGTAAGACATTTGAAAAATGTAAATGACTCTTTAATTATCAGGACTGGCCTTTGCCGGCAGAAAGTTATTTATTGACATGCAAGTGGCAGAAAGTGGTTTCAATCTGTTTTAACTCACATAAACTGGCAATAGCTACCATAAATATATTTTTTGAAAAAATTTTAGACTTCTTTGGTACTATTAAATTTTTATCTAGATTTTATTCAGAAAAAAATAAAATATTGTGAATAGTTTTAGTTAAAGGAAAAAATGTATTACAATTTGATAGATTTGAATTCTTTATGATTAATTGACCATGCTATTTGTAAATAATTGAAGATAAAAAAGATGACACTCAGGACATAGCAGTTGTTAAAATTGTAAACAATATCAACATTAAGTTAAAAACATGTTACAAATGTTAAAACCTATTGCTGTCTATTTAGATAAAACTCGAAAACATGACCGTTTAATTGCAGATGCTTGTAAAATTTGGTTAACTTTATTCAATGATGGAAATTTCACATGAAGTCACAAGTGCTGCGTTCAAATCAGATTTAATGCAGTGCTATATTTAATTGTTAACTCTTTTACTTCACCCTAAATAGTCAAGGCATTTGGTCGAAAATAAATGCAAGTTTTTGTGTAGTTTTGAAATTTGGTACCTTTATGTTTTTTGAGTTGCTGAACGCGAATCTGGTGTTATCCTACAAAATTATTCCCCGGAAATACGGGGGTTTTTTGGCAAAAAAAGTGTAAAAAACGTTACTTTTCTTAGTTTTTTCTAAATAACTTCAAAAGTCCTCAGTACATAAATTAAAGACGATAAAATATCCTACATTTTATATATTTAAAGTTTTTTTCTCTGATTCATGGTTTATCAGTGACAGTGCCGCAAAAATATGTGTGAAAAGCAAAAAATTCTGAAAAACGGCAATTACGGTACTGTAAGTCGATGAAACGTGAAAAAGAACCATTCTATGCAAATTTCGACCACTTAATAATACTAAATATAATAATTATTGACTATACATTATAAATCTGATGTTATTTGTTCCTTCATATTTAAAAAATAATTAACAATAAAGATTAATCATGCGTTAAACATAGATTGTGAAGCACTTTCTCACACTTTATGAATTTTTTAACAAAACTTCGTTATTTAAGGAAATAGGTTACTGTATATAGCCAAATGTATATTCCAATACTGCTGAGTAGTCCTAGTAGTTATATAGGTATATATCTGAGCAGTTTTATTTTTTTGTGCTTGAAGTATTTACTTATATATTTTTCATAAAAACCATTTCTATTTGTACATAGTACATAATATATTTTAAATGTTTTAACCATTCTGGCAAAAACTTGTTAACTCTGCTAATTAGGCGGTCTCTTTACAAACAGAGTAGGTTTGTATTCTGATTGATATGCTACGAAAATATTAATTGTAATGTTTGTGTGCAAAATGCTTAAAACTTCTCAAAAAATGTAAAACTCAAATTGACCAAATAAATAAATAAATAATTAAACCTGAAAAATCTAAAATTACGAAATGAAAGGTAATATTCTACAAGAAGTTTGAAAATTTCATCAAAAGATTTTTTTATATATTTGATTATATCACGTAATCTGTTTTCTAACAATTACTTGTATATTTAAATGATGGCGAGAAAAGTTTCGCGTTTTTATTTTGAGTTAGGTGTTTCAATGAATTTCAAACTTCCTTTACAGCAACGAATAAATTTCTCTTTAGACAAATAGATTAACAGTGTGAGATCTTTTTTTGGTCTTAGCCGGTTCTTCTAGTAAATTTATGCTTAACCAAGCACAATTTGTTTAACATACATTTTAAAAACTGTTTAAATGACAGCATTGGAGAACTCAGCAACTAAAAGAATATTTTTATTGTCGACAACAATTTTACCGAATTAAAATTTTACAAAAGTGTATGTAGTTAAAGTATTATATTGCTGTGTAAATTCTATAAAAATAGCGTTAATTAAGATTTCATTTAAAGAAATCAGTTTAATTTTATGTACATATAATAAGAACGTTACTTCAAAGATTATTCATTTTGAAAATGTTTGCGATAAAATTGTTAAATATATAGTCAAAACTATGGAAATTAATCTAAAATAAAATATGATTAAACGTAGCAGCAAATGCGCCCAAGATAAAGCTTGAGATGCTGTTAGGAATATATATTCTTTTATACATACAACACGAGTTTTAAATTTAAGAATTAAAATAAAAGATACGAGTAAATTTAATAAAAGACTTTCGAAGTATGAAAGACTGTTACCATAAAGATAAACAAGAATTTCCCTTTTTAACCGTTTGTAAAATGGTTGTTGCTCTCGGTCTAAAGATATTTGACACATATCTGAATCCTTGTGATACCCGCATTGTATTCATTTTCTCATTGGTTCATGTTTAATCTATGGCCTACGAAACATATGATTCTGTTATTACATAAACCTTTCTTTTCTTTTTCAATAAAAGGATGCAGTAATCTCCTTCACCTTCACTTTCAACAGAAATGGAATATTTATTTTGCCGCGATGACAAAATAATATTAATAACTAAAAAGAAAAAAAAGCGATAAGAAAAAAAAGCGATACAGCTTTTAAAAGATGCATCTTGAAGTGGACACTTTTTCTGTATACCACTATGAGAAAAAAAAAAATGTGATGTTTAGAAGTTTAAAAATTTATAGTACAGAAAATTGTAACATTTAAATTGAATTTAAATTTTTTTCACGTAATATATGACTATGTTTTTACGTAAGCCACGTTTTGTTCATGATAAATGTTATGTTTTTACATTTTTATTATTTTTTTATATATGTTATTTGTAATTTCAAAATTTTAATCTTTCAAAAAATCATTGTTGAAATAGTTGTTGTAATTTGCCACTTTATTTTATTTTATTTTTATTTATTTATTCTTTCTTGTGTGTGTTGTCTGCACACACACACACAAAATATGCTCAATGCTTACAAAAAATAAAATTGAAGAGTTGTTTTCCACCACTAAGAAAAAGTTTCAATCATTCTACTTAATGTTAATGTGACACTTTTTTCTCTCAGTTTACACTTCTTCCCAAAAAATAGTATTTCTAAAAATTTTAAGGGTTACTAGTAGAACAAAAAAGTCCGGGCGAGGATCCTAACCTACCATAAGTTGACTGAAGTTGAAAAACTCTTCCAATTTATCTATTGGAATTTATCTATTTTACTCTTGATTTGAACGAAATTAGAGGGCATTAAATCAACCAGGCGACTTTATTCATTACAGAATATGGTCTGATATATGAATATAGCTAAACAGAGTTAACCATAGGCTATAAAACTCAGGTAAACGCGGGATACATAATTATACGGGTAAAAATTTAACACTAATATTCTAATTGATGCAGAATTAATGTAAATTTTTATTTTACAACCAGATGAAAAATAACCAACTACGGGTAGCTTGGCTATGTTGCCAATGTACTGCTATATGAGGAATCTCGACGTCGGATACGTCTTCCGGCACAGCACGGACGGCGAAGAATTGGCCTAAGTAGATAATAATGGCAGAGCAAAGCCGTTCTTTGTTCACATCCTGACCTGAACATTTTTCAGCCAGTTAGAAAAATTACATTTTATACCAATCACTTACCAATAAGAATAAATTGTGTTGAAAATAAACTGGAATTTTTAGAATTGAAAAATGCATGTAATTTTTGCTTAGTTTTCAGAAAAAAAAATCATTATATTACTGAGACTCTAGTTACAAGTTAAATATATTTATATTATCGAAAAAGAACTGGAATAAATTATATTCTGTAGTTCTTACAAATTCCGTCATATAGTAACTAGTAATAGAAGTAGCTTTGTTTATTATATTAAAAAATTTCCAGATTCTGTAACATAAAAAATCGTAAGAATACTTGAGCAAAATATAAAATTTTAATAGTTATTCAGATAAATGTAGAGATTCAATAATGACATTTGACGAATGAAAGATAAAGAATTTTACCGACAAACATATGCCTTAATGCATTTTAAACAAAATTTAGAAATACGGAACATATGTAATATTAGAAGTGATATATCCAACTACTTATAAATCCATTGTATTATTTTTAACAAACGAAAAATATCGCATAACCTTTCATAATATTTGATACTGTTTTCATTCTTTGTATTTACATATCAAGTTGTTGTAATTAATATATTAGAAACAACTTGAGTTTTATAAATATTTTTTTTCACTATCATATAAAAATATCATAGTGATGTCTATGTTTAATATTGTTTTTTTTTTTTTTTTTTTTTTTTTGTAAATTATTTTGTTTTCACACAACTTATTTTAAGCTTGTTAATAATATAAGAATATTTCTAGTTATATCTATTCTTTAAAATTAAAAAATATGAATATATCATTCTGAAAAGCCTTAAAAGCTCACATTTTGCACATATTTAACAGAAATATTATCGCCTTCTGAATTTAAAACAATTACCTTCATTCAAAATATAAGCTATTGCTGAAATTTACTTATATTGTGATGTACTGCATTTAATTCTAGATAATTTTACAACAAGCACTTGTTTTCTAAAGATTTTTTCATAATTAGGCCATTTTTATAATAAATACAAAACAAAATCAATTATTATTATTATTATTATTATTTTGACATCGACAATATACCAGTAGTCGGGGTTCTGATATCCCTTTATAATGTGAATAGCGCCACATCCTTCTAAAAAAGTATGGTTGAACAACAACTGATGGCCGCTTTCAATTCTTATCATAGGGAAATCGGCAAATTATTCCCTTATAACTTAGCCTCCTGGATGCAACTTTTGCGATGATTGCAATTTTTTAGGAAAAGAGATGCAATAACAAGTACAGAATACGTAGAATCGATTAGTGAAGCGAATCCAGTGTCCTTCCAGTTTCCGGATCACTGAAATTGTTCATCGCCACCGCAAAATCATTCATAGGGATTTCCGCAGCAGTATTTCGACTCATAGACCATTAAAATTATCTTTTTCGTGGCCAATCCTCGAAAGAACTATTGTCTTTAAATCAAATGATAAGATTCGCTATTCCATGATACAATACGGAAGCATTTTCTCCTTTGTATCTCTCTGTGTCTCTTTCTCTCTTCCTCTCTCTCTCTCTCTCTCTCTCTCTCTCTTTTACTTTAGTATTTTACATGCGAATTTTTCGCAGCGATGCTTTCTACAAAATTTTCGAATTTAGGTTCAATTACACTTATATCAACACAAGTGCTCGATGAGGTAATAATAATATTCTGTTAGCGAATGATAGATAATCTTATATCTTGGTCTTTCATTGCAAGAGAAAGTTACACAATTCTGCTGAATCCCTCATATGTCAACGCCATCTGAGCGACCTCTTTTTTAAATTTGTTTATTTATTTATTTGTTTATATATTTTGCTGAAAAGGTTTGGCAGCCTTATGACCCTTTTCTTTCAAAAGTTACTTCTTTATCATAAATTTTTCCTTTTTTAATGAATTCTTAAATTTGTAACAAAATTTTGGCTCACCAGTATATATAATAGTAACATATATACACGTAATATATATGCATTTTTCGAGACAATTTTGTTTTTGCTGAATGCATTATGTACACCTTTTGTGTTGTTTCATACATTTTCATTTAATTAAATTTAGTTTATTATTATCTTAGCTGTGGTATTTAACAGAGAAAGATGCATCTAAAAAAACTGATATATTTATAGTTGATAGCATCTGAATTTTTACATGTAAGAAAATTTTAAGCTATTGCATAGCTTTTATCGCGGGCTTTGAGCGTGGCGACCGAATCCAAAAATTCCGTAACGCGAAAATTCCTAACACATCCCTAACGAAAAAACCTAACACTCGGCTAAAGTTGTTTCAGCTCAGCAGACTTCGGCATGGTATCCTTCGGTAGACTTCGGCAGACATTCACGCGGTATTTTTCAGATATTTAAAGGATATCAAGTTTCAAACTTATATTTCTTATTTCAGTTACTATAAATCTAAAGTTTCAGAAAATAAAAAGTCCTGATAGAATGTGTATAGAAAAGAATCGTCTTAAGATAAAACAAGGTAGGATAATGTAGCTGTTGGTGATTGGAGACCCGCCCAATGGTGAGGATCGAAAAAATTAAAATGCTTATAACTCGCGATCTAATTTTCGTAACGCGGCCAAATTTTGTTTGGTAATTTATTATGAGACAGGGTTAATTTCTGGTGACAGGAGACCCCCACGGTGAGGTTAAAAAATATTTAAAATGCTTATAACTCGTGATCTAATTTTCGTAGCGCGGGCAAATTTTGTTTGATAATTTATTATGAGACTGTAAATTTTTGGTGACAGGAGACCCCCCCCCCCCATGGTGAGAGTCGAAAAATTTAAAATGCTTATAACTCGCGATCTAATTTTCGTAGCGCAGCCATATTTTGTTTGGTAATTTATTATGAGAGAGTGTTAATTTTTGGTGACAGGAGACCCCCCCCCCCATGGTGAGGGTCGAAAAATTTAAAATGCTTATAACCCGCGATCTAATTTTCGTAACGCGGCCAAATTTTGTTTGGTTATTTATTATGAGACAATGTTACTTTTGGTGACATGTGACCCCCCACGGCGAGGGTCGAAAAATTTAAAATGCTTATAACTCGCGATCTAATTTTCGTAGCACGTCCAAATTTCTTTTGGTAATTTATTATGTGACAGTGTTAATTTTTGGTGACAGGAGACCCCTCCCCCACGGTGAGAGTCGAAAAATTTACAATGCTTATAACTCGTGATCTACTTTTCGTATCGCGGCCAAATTTTGTTTGGTAATTTATTATGAGAGAGTGTTAATTTTTGGTGACAGGAGACCCCCTCCGGTGTGGGTCGAAAAATTTAAAATGCTTATAACTCGCGATTAATTTTCGTAGCGCGGCCAAATTTTGTTTGGTAATTTATTATGAGACAGTGTTAATTTTTAGTGACAGGGGATGCCCCATGGGGAGGGTCGAAAAATTTAAAATGCTTATAACTCGCGATCAATTTTCGTAGCGCGGCCAAATTTTGTTTTGTAATTTACTATGAGACAGTGTTACTTTTGGTGACAGGAGACCCCCCCACGGTGAGGGTAGAAAAATTTAAAATGCTTATGACTAGCGATCAATTTTCGTCGCGCGGCCAAATTTTGTTTGGTAATTTAATATGAGGAGACCCCCCACGGTGAGGGTCGAAAAATTTAAAATGCTTATAACTCGCGATCTAATTTTCGTAGCGCGGCCAAATTTTGTTTGGTAATTTATTATGAGACAGTGTTACTTTTGGTGACAGGAGATCCCCCACGGTGAGGGTCGAAAAATTTAAAATGCTTATAACTCGCGATCTAATTTTCGTAACGCGGTCAAATATAGTTTGGTAATTTATTATGAGACAATGTTACTTTTGGTGACATATGACCCCCCCCCCCACGGCGAGGGTCGAAAAGTTTAAAATGTTTATAACTCGCGATCTAATTTTCGTAGCACGTCCAAATTTTTTTTGGTAATTTATTATGAGACAGTGTTAATTTTTGGTGACAGGTGCCCCCCCCCCCATGGTGAGTGTCAAAAATTTAAAGTGCTTATAACTCGCGATCTAATTTTCGTAGCGCGGCCAAATTTTGTTTGGTAATTTATTATGAAACAGTGTTAATTTTTGATGACAGGAGACCCCCCCCCCCCCACGGTGAAGGTCGAAAAATTTAAAATGCTTATAACTCGCGATCAATTTTCGTAGCGCGCCCAAATTTTGTTTGGTAATTTATTGTGAGACAGTGTTACTTCTGGTGACAGGAGATCCCCGACGGTGGGGGTCGAAAAATTTAAAATGCTTATAACTTGCGATCTAATTTTCGTAGCGCGGCCAAATTTTGTTTGGTATTTTATTATGAGGCAGTGTTAATTTTTGGTGACAGGAAACCCCCCACGATGAGGGTCGAAAAATTTAAAATGCTTATAACTTGCGATCTAACTTTCGTAGCACGGCCATAATATTTTTGGTAATTTATTATAAGACAGTTTTAAATTTTAGCGACAGGAGATCCCTCATGGTGAGGGTCGAAAAATTTAAAATGCTTATAACTCGTGATCTAATTTTCGTAGTGCGGCCAAAATTTGTTTATTAATTTCTTAAGAGACAGTGTTAATTTTTGGTGACAGGAGACCCCCACGGTGAGGTTCGGGAAATTTAAAATGCTTATAACTCGCGATCTAATTTTCGTAGCGCGGCCAAATTTTTTTGGTAATTTATTAAGGTATTGCATAGCTTTTATCGCGGGCCTTGAGCGCGGCGAAAGAATCTAGAAATTCCGTAATGAGAAAAAGTCCTAACACTCCGGCTAACGTCGCTTCAGTTTGGAAGACTTCGGCACGGTATCCTTCGTTAGACTTCGGCAGATATTGACGCGGTATTTTTCAGATATTTTGAGCATATCAAGTCTCAAACTTATGTTTTTTATTTCAGCTACCATAAACGTACAGTTTCAATGATAAAAATTCCTGATTAACCTACATGTATTGTAAGGTAATAAAAATATTTTAAACGATATTACTTCTCATTTGTTCAATAACAGAAAAGAAATTTGTTATCGGTCCTCACGCTCAAAAAGTGTAACTTGAATTAATATAAAAAAAACTGCATAAATAAAAAATAAATAAATAATTATAATTGCATAAGTTGATAAAAAATGCAATGCAATAGCTTTACCGCGGCAGTCCCCGAGTGCCACACTTTTTTTTTTTTTTAATTCTGTATCAGGTAAAAATGACCTACATTTCTTAAAGTGTTTGCTTCATAACTGTATTTAAAAATAATATTAATAGGCATAATAAAGGATAAAACGTTACCTTTGTTTTCTGTCATTTTCATGATATGATCATCATTCCTTATCCAAGAATCTACAACAACATATTCCTTTACAAATGGAGGTAAATGACACTTGAGCACTGCTGTGTTTCCACGCACTACGAATTCGTCGTACACTTGTGGGTTAAACCGTTGCTTCAGAACTAAATAAACAATAAAAACAATTGTATAATTCGTTACACATTCAACATTAGTATTATGTTGTAATAATAAAGCACAATTCTTTGAGAGACCAAAACATAAATTATGGTAAATTTTTATTGGTAACATAGCAGGATATATAGCATGTCAAAGTTAAATATCTTTAAAAAATGAATAAATAAATTAAATTTTTAAAAAATGCGAAAAGTTCTTATGGAACTTTTATTTATATAAAAAAATATTATTTAATTATAGAATGCTGTATATAATCGTATAGTATTTTTTTAACTTAAAATAATTACATTTATCTCAAATACACAGGCCTTTTTTTTCAATTTTTACTGCATTTACTACATAGAAAGAGGGACATTTTATTTAATACATATATAGGCCCTATAATTGTACCACATGAAACATGTAACATACATCAATATAAATACGCTATATTCGATTAAATATACTTTAAATTTTTGCGGTTTCATCTTCGACTTTGTTGTAACAGCCACATAATGAAACTACGCTCTAATATTATCAGAAAAAAAATGCTGTTGTAAATAACAAAATCTTTCGCGATAACTTTGCTAATAATCATCTGTCACGCAACTTACACTTTTTATAAACTTTAAAAATTCTTTTGAATAGGTAATTGTAAATTTTGCACATAAAATGTCTTTTTCTTAAAATCTTAGCGAACAATGTAAAAAATAGTAAAATATAAAAAAGTATGCTAAAATGAATGCAATGGAAAACATTTCTATACATATTCTCTGAATATAGGGTGTAATTCTGAGTGGCAAATTTTTAATACCGTAGTATTAAATTTTTTCTTAATTAAGATTATTTTTTTTTTGTGTGTGTGTGTGCGATAATGTAAAAATCATTAAAATGTAGACCTAACTCACTTTTGATAGATTTGTGCACTGAAATATATTTAAAATGATTAAACGAAAATAATGTTTTGTTTACAGCTTTTGTTGTCAGGAAAACAAACTAGTCACTTGTGCTAATCCAAATTTTTTTCTTTCTCATACATAGAAAGATCTCGTACATATACATCATATGTATGAGACATACACATCAACATATACATACTTTCTCATACATATACATCATAATATTTAAAAAACCTGTTGCACATGTTAATCTGTCAGTGTTGTTACATTATTGTTACATAAACTATTATTTTTATCCAACGTTCCAGCTTCATTTTACTAATTGGAGTAAAAACAATTTAATTTCTGACATAATACTTATTAAAATCACAGATAATAATTTGGTTGTTCATCAATCGGTTGACAATAGCAGGTTAGGGGGAATGAGAATTCCCCGCCATTGCATGAACAGTCGATGTACAACTGTCATATCAAGAAAAATCGTCATTGCTGTGAACTCTTTGGGCAGAGTATTTACAAATTCAATGAGGACCTGTATCCATAGCCAAAAAAAAGTATACATGAAATTTTGTTCAATTAAATTAAAAACGTCGTGCAATTTTCTATGGTAAAATAATGCAAAGGATACAAAAATCAGTATATTATCGCTGTACTCCAATGGAATATTTCGTAATTCTAGGATAACTTGCTGGCCATAGCAAGAAACATACACACACACTTTAAAAAAAACTGGTTAAATTCTATTTATAACTTTACACTATTTCCGATGGTAAAAATTGGAGTATACACACAGGCATGCCGAGAAAAAAAAAATACAATATTTGAAGTAAATATATTTTTTCATCTTTTTCTAATTAAAAAAATAAAATAAATAAATAAATCCATTAAAAAATTAAAAGAAAAAAAATCTATGATAAAAAGTTAATTAAATCCAATTGATTTTTTAAATCATCAGATTTTAAAGCATTCACCTTTTATATAAACATTTTAATAACAATTTTAATTTTTCTTAAGAAAAATTGTTATTAAAATTGTTATTAAAAAGAAAAAAATCTATTATTTATTTTTTAGGAAATGGTATGAAATATATGAAGATTATAGATTTACTGTAAAGAATAAGGACGCCTAAATATATTTTAGAAAATTGAGTCTCTTTGATTGAAAATCACGCTTAAGTAGATAAACAGCTGAGTAGACTATACAGCATGTCTCTAGAATAATTGATATGTCGTAACGATTTACGATAGATCAAAATTGACTGCTGTATCTTTAACATGTGTTTCGAAAGATGGATTTAAATTTCATTAAAATGCCTTTAAATTATATCAGCTTCAAAATACAACCAGTTTTACTATACATCGTATGGATAAAGCTTTAAAATATTTTTAGGAAAATATCTAAAATACGTAGTATGTTAAATTATGAATTTTAAAGTTACATTAATTAATAAAAATCAAAATCGGTGAGGCATTAATCAGCTTAATATTTGAAAATATTTCCGCAATTTCAGATTTATTTATGATGAAAGTCAAAATAACCACTTGAGATTATTTAAACACGAGAAATGGAAAATATTTTCTAAAACTTTTGCAGTTATTTCAAAGGCAAAATTTTAAAATTCTTTTGAAAGACAAGTTTATTTCACAATTTCCATTTCGTCTTTTGTTAGCATATAAAAGATAAATACTTCTATCTTAAATCGGGAAAAGTTTAGCTATATTTTTGTTTCTTTTAATAATTCAGTTCATTAAACTGTTAAAAAATAAGATTAAATTAACTATTGCACGCATGATTATATATATTCGGTAAAATATGTTTGATCATCAAAATTACAGCATTTCGTTTATTTAGAAAAGGAAGTTTTCATTATAGGAGAAGACTCTGATTCACGTTATGTATTTGATATTTAAGTGAGTAAGGATTTACGTTTAAAAGGCAATTATCACATTTTAACTGAATAAAGGTAAAAAAAAAAATCAATGCAGTTTTAATAGCATTATATGAAAGCACGGGAATTCTGAAAATTTTATATTTATATCCAATGTTAGAAGTCGTATTTAACGAAGTTTGGAATAAATAATAATCATTTCGTGCCTGGTGTACTATTAGTCGTACATGTGTATCTAATATAAGCTGTCTTAACCATTACTTTTATTACTATTGACATGCGATAACGGTAGTATTTATGCAATATTTTTTACGACTCCAATTATACTGCAGTACTTATTAATAATATTCACAATAATAAAAGTTTACTTAATTTTCTTTGCGATTATGGTGATTATTTTATATTAAATATACCTTTTACTCAAAAAATTAAAATATAGTTTTTTTTTTTTTTTTTTTTTTTTTTTTTTTAAACGTATGATGGGTGATGAAAAGCAAAACACATTAGAAAATTATAATAACAATTGTCAAACTGTGTCAGTACGCCATTTTCCAAACGTCTCCATATTCTCTTTCTTATTTTATTTTCCTATAAATATGATTTGAATATTTCCCAAACTAATTATGTTAGTTATATTTCAGACATTTACATTTCATTTTAATTTTCGTAAATCTATTTTAAGCGTTAATATTAACATTTTTAACATAAACGTATTTTACTTCTCAAAATTGAAAAAGAAATCGGAATCGAAAGGGTTAAAACGTGTACTCATAATAGCATATTGCTTATTGATTTGTATAGACAATATAATGGATCTTCTTTTGTGAATCACTCGGTAGTAATATTTTTACAGTGAAAATTAGAAATTTAATTTTGTTGATAAGTGAAAACCAATTACACCTAACCCTATGTACTCCGCGTCATTTAGAGTATGGGCTACCAGAACTCCTTTTTATTTTGACTGAATTACCAGAAAATACACCTCATTTTACAAATTTTATTTAAGTTTAAATCATCCAGAGACTTCTTTTTAAAAGAAGTGTCCTTCAGGTACACCATTTCTAAAATATTTTAAATAAGGCAATTTTTATTTTCCTTTATGACTGGTGCTAACTCAAATTTTACAAGGAAGAATGATGTCGTTCATGAGGATTGAAATTTGTTCAATTCAATTCATAACATCAAGCAATTTCCGATGGAACAATAATACAAATGATACAATATTCGGTATAATATTCTATTTCAATGAAATATTTCGTAATTGAAGAATAAATTACCGGACATACCAAAAAACATGTAAAAAAAATCAGGTTCAGATTCATTTATAACTTAACATTCATTTACTCTTAATGTTTGTGATTAGAACTTCTAAACACATTTTTATAAAATATGTCACTTTGACAAGTAACTTACGCTTAAGTAGATAAATAGTTGAGTAAACTATACAGCTTGTCTTTAAATAATTGATATGGTTTAACGATTTTCGATAAGTCAAAATTTATTACTGTCGCTATAACATTTATTACGAAAGATGAATATAAATTATATTAAAATGCCGTTAAATTATATCAATATCGGAATTCAACCAATTTTACCAGGCATTGTATAAATAAAGCTTTAAATAACTTCCAGGAAAATATCTAAGATATGTAGCATGTTAAATTATGAATTTTAAAGATACATTAATTTATAAAAATCAAAATCAGCCGTTTTCGAGATATCCTAAAATTTATGTCACGTAACTAGTACATACTTAATAGGGGACCGCAAAAAATTTTAGTCTCGATTGTAACGAAAGTGGTATCGTAGAAAAGATATCATCGTGAGGATTAAAAACTCAATGGAATCACCCGCCTGAAATGAGACGTTTTCGAGATATCGGACAATTTGTGTCACATTGCTAATGCACACTGCTGGGAAAGTGCATTAAGTGACATAAATTGTCGGATATCTCGAAAACGGCTCATTTCAGATGGGTAGTTCCTTTCAATTTTTTACTTCTCACAATGATATCTTTGCAATAACACCATTTTCATCAAAATCCAGAAAACATTTTTTTTTGCGGTGCCTCAATAAGTGTGCACTAGAACAGTATACATTAGGAACGTGGCGTAAATTATAGGATATCTCGAAAACGGCTCATTTCTGACGGGTAGTTCTACTCAGTTTTTTCTCCCTCATGGTGATATCTTTTAAATTATACCACTTTCGTTAAAATCGAGACTAAATTTTTTTGCGGTCCCCCATTAAGTATGTACTAGTTACGTGACATAAATTGTAGGATATCTCGAAAACGGCTGATTTGCGACGGGTAGTTCCATTGAGTTTTTTGCTGCTCTCGATGAGATCATTCCAACGATACCACTTTCGTCAAAATCGGTGACTTACACTTCTTGCAGTTCCCTAGTTAGAGTCGCAAACCCTTTCACGCGAGCGAATGATTTAATTCGGTTGTAGGTTTTTGTGCTTGTGCTTTAAGTATTGTTTCTATGTTCTCTTATTACTAGTAAATCTGCAGATCAGGAGCCTCAACGTGAGATTTGCACATCATCATTTTTTTAAACACACTTAGGGTAATATTCAACTTCCTCGAAACTGTAACTTAAAATTTTCGAATTACGTAATTATTTATAAGAATAAAATAAGAATAAGAAATTTTCAGCCATCAAAAGCATTAAATTAAAGATTTAGTTATGTTAGGATATTCTAAAATTTTCATGATCTATTTTTTTATATCATACCATAGAAGTTTTCTTCAGGGGGCTCAGCCCCCCTGAACTCCCCGTAGTCTCATTAAATTTAAATTTGTAACTTTCTATCAATCTGCTAATGGTTATCGTATATCTTGTATTTCTTTATACATTTTGATTTATAAGGATAAGTAACAGTTTTAATAAGTATTTTTCATTATCCTCATACTTCTACATACCTGCGCACCACAAACACCTAAATCTGATGTATCAGGAACTTTTGAAAATGTAAACTCAGTAATCTAGGTTTTTACAATTTTGTTTCCGAAAAAAGAAACTTTAATTGCATTTTGAGGCAGTTATCGGAGACTGACAGAAGAACAGACTGACAGACGGAAAACAATAAATTTTGTGTCGCTAAAATTAGCCTTCACTGAAGTTTCGGCAATGACGTCATTATTCATGAGTTATTGCTATCCATGTTTCTTATATTTTTAACGACTACTATAAAATACCTCTTTTATTTCAACTATGACGTCAAATTTTACCAAGTAAAAAAATTTTTAAAAAATAATTCTTTTTTATTTCTTTTACTTCTAATTATGCCCCCATTTTTGTCAGATAGATTCTTATTAACGAAACAAATTTCCGTGTTTAATATTTAACAAAGTGCTATATTTATTTTTATGTTAATTCTAACGTCATTTTTATTTTTTCTTAGTTTAATTTTTCGAATGGAAATTGTTCATTTGAAACTTATTGCCGTTGAAAAACTTTTCCATATTTTGATTTTTTTGGCAGCAATAAAGGAAATTGGTTAAATTTTACCTAAAAAATCGCTATTGATTCTGTGTGAAAAAGAAAGAAATTTTGAATTATTAAGGAAAATATTTGAATAAAATTAATAAAACATACTCTATGTTCTTTTCTGGGCTATGTTATATTTATACTCAAAAATACAAAGACATCAAATAATTCATCTGTTTTGAATTATTTGAATTATTTCATTTAAATTTTGTACACGCATTCAAATTTATAACATTATAAAAACTAGTCGTTGGGGGCCACCGTAATACTTACCCATCATGGATATGTATATGAAAATAAAACATGTGAAAACTATTTATACAATGCATTGCAATTCATAAACAAAATTTAAATATTGTTAATATACATAGTAATGCTTTATTAAAGAACTGCTGATGTACTAATTTCGACAAATTATATAAAACGCCAAACTACTCAAGTAGTACCGAACTGCGTAAAAGAAACATCCTTATAACTCCAAAAATAATAATTCTATTAACTAACAACTAACTGCATCGGATTAAGCGTCTCATTTCCAACTAAAATATACCTCTGAATTGAAATTTGAATGAAATACAGGGTCATGAAAAATCGAAGAATGTGGAAAACATGATTACAAATATCTCGGCAACTAATAATCCTATCGACTTCGTTCTATATGCAAAATGTGTGTTATTTTATTGCCTTTTACGTCCATTCCTTAGAACAAAAAAATTCGAAAATTTTTATATACCTTTCATCAGAACGAATTTTTCGAGAGTCCGAAAAAAATAGTTCCGGATAATCGAGGTTGCTGATATTAAATAGGGTTCGTCCCATTCTTACATACTAACTACATACAAAATTTCAAGTCTCTATCTCAATTCGTTCGGGAGATAGAGCGTTTACAGACAGACAGACAGACAGACAGACAGACGGACGGCAAAATTTTTTTTCTAAAAATATGTTTTTCGGAATCTCCACTATCTAAAACGTGTAAATCCGTCAAAAAAAATTTTTCGATTTTCAAAACGATTGCAAGACTTACCCTATACTACGTATGATGGGTAAGTAATAAGGATTCGCATGAATGGTTGCTTAGCAACCATTAAGAGAAAATAAAGAAAGTGAAATAAATACATTTGAAATAAGTAAATCTCTAAAACAAATTAGTTTATATTATTGGAACACATTTATAAAAAATCTCCAAAATTTACAGTGATAATTTTAAAAATCTGACAAATGCGTAGACAAAATTTCAAAACAATACGAATAATTTAACTGGTAAATTTTAGTATCCATTTATCGTTGAATTCCATTAATGAAATGTGTCATTTTCTCTCAAGAAAAAAAACATCGAAAATCATTGGATTTGCCCATAGAAAAGCATTATTGCGCAAAATTAAATATTCTATATTTTACGAACGAATGAATCAAATCTAACAAAATACTATACAGCTTAATCTCAGTGTCTCACTAACATACCCACATAATTTCAAGCCAATCGTATGTTTTTCCGTCAGTTATCGCGGAACAGACAGACATACTGACAGACAGACATACTGACAGACAGACTGACAGACAGACAGAAACCAAAAAATTTCGTGTCTCCAAAGTAAGCCTTCACTGACGTTTCGGCAATGACGTTGTCAAATACTAAAACTCCTTATAAGTCATTAACATTAGTTCAAAAGGTAGCGGTGATAAATGAAGTGAAATAAGACTTTAAAAAGAAATCGAAAATCGTCAAGGAATTTAGAATTCCATCCAATACAAATTAGTGCCCCTATTATGAGAGCCAAAGCTGCACAGTTTGCCGCTGCATTAAAATTTCAAAGCCAGCACAAGTTAGCTGAATGGTTTCAAAGATGGAAACTCTCTTTCTTTCAAAGCAAAGTGTTGTGAAACTGGTGCAGTGGATTTTAAAGCAGCTGATGAATGGAAAAAATACTTAAAAGAAATTATTAAGGAATCAAAAAATATTTTTACCGTCGACAAGAGTGGACTTTTTTATAAGTGTAATTCAAATAAAACTCTTGCTTCCAAAGGAGAAACATGCAGTGGTGGAAAACTAAGTAAAGAGCGAGTAAGGTTGCTTGTTGGAGCAAATATTGACGGGTCCGGAAGGTTGAAATTATTAATGATTGGCAATATTCAAGTTGCTTTAAAAATGTTAAGACTAAGCCTGTGTCCTACGACTCAAATACAAAAACATGGATCACGTCCAAAATTTTTCAAAAATGGCTTTTAAATATAAGCAAGAAATCTGAAAAACAAAAGCGACAGATTATCCTTTTTATTAAAAATTGTTAGGCTCGCAACAGCATTCCCAAAATAAAATTATGGAAGTCTTTTTTTTTTCTCGGCCAACATGATATATGTGGTATCTATATAGTTTTTATGTGTTATGGATACGGTTCTTATGAATGAACCGAAACATGTCAACTTTTTAATTTATTTTTTTATTTGTGACACCTGTTCTAAGTAAATAAATATGAAATGTTTTTATATGATATCTGTAGTTCAGCACATGGATCAAGGAATCATCAAAAACCTTAAACATTTCTACATGTGTCTATTGGTTGAAAGCATCCTTATTAGAAATTTTGACATAAAGAATATCAACGTTCTTCATGCTTCAAGGATGTGTATGCAAAATGGGAAGAGGTCAGTGAGAGAACGATTATGAAATGCATTCATAAGGTGGAATTTGTAAAGAAAGAAAAAGAAGGAGTAAATGTTGTGGAAAACTTTGATTCTGAGCTTACTGTCGATGATTGGGAAGATGTAAAATCTGATCCATCAGTCTTGTATGAAGATTACGACAACGTGGGCCAAAATGTGGCTCTGTGTGGCGAGGTAACTGATGCGGACATTGTTGCTCAACTGGCGGAGAACAACCAAGCTGAGGACGGACTATTTGAAGATGAACAGAGCAAGTAAATACCAGAGAAGACCTTACCTAGTTCCTTGGAAGCTATGGTGCATATACATGAACTTCGATGTATTTTTGAAGGTCATTCTAATGTAAAAGATTTTATTTTTGTGTCAATTGATAGGTTGGAATCATATGTTATGACACAAAGATTGCATTAAAAAAGTAATAAAAATATCCGATTTTTTTCTTAAATATCATGAATTATAAGGCTAGTAAAAAATGGGAAATGAAAAAACTTTAATGAAAAAAGTGTAGCAGTATCATTGGATAAAGTTTATGTGTTAAATATTTCATTGAGGAATTAAGCTTTTTCTGCTGATATCATCTTATTGAGCGAATATATTTATTTCGAATTTTTGGATATTTCCTTTTGGTCCCTTGAACTTCGAATTATTCAATTCGACTGTCTGTATATATCTGTTTATATAAATATTTAAGGACACGATAGCTTCCATAATTCTGCGAAATCTCGACCAAACTGATAAAATCCAGGTGCATAAAATCTCGGTCATGTTTGTTAAAGGGAAACATGGGACCAAGTGGTTTGAAATAATGAAGGGTTTTGTGAAAACTGAAAAAAATGTCCTTCTGTTCAGGACCAGGAGGAATAGGTAATTTATACAAATTAATCAAGCTGGTTTTATATAAAGCAATTTATATTTTATCACCGAAGTTGGTGATATAATGCAGTGCCTGCCGTTTTAAAGCAACATGTTGTGTGAAATTACCCAATGATCTTGATCGAGATCTTAATAAATCATGTTCACGTGCCTTCTCACATCGAAATCAGTTGATATTTGTGTGTTCTTTCACAGACAAATGGATTTTTTTTTTACCCACTTTAGAAATTTAAAGTGTTATATACAAGCCATTGTTTTAACACAAAGACAAAACAAAAAATACTCTGTAATCTTTGTATTAAGAATAAACATTTCAGAAAAAACCTTTTCTTTATTTCTATCTTTATTCACAAAATTATAAATTAAAAAGTTTTTTGAGAAAGTTTAATGGCTACCGTTTTGAAACAAGATGGCGGATGAAGATGAGCAACGAACTCGGACAAGACATTCATTTGTTCGATGTACACACCATGTTATATCCAAATCGGTTCATAAATGTGCCTATAATAGTGTGACAAAATGCAGATCATTTAAAAATGTCAGCCACATTATAAATTCAAAGTGCTATAAATCATCCGATTGTTTAAGATACAAGCAAAACAAAAAATGCTCCGAAATCTTTGTATCAAGCTCAAACACATCAGAAAAAAAAAAACTTTTTGAATGTCTAGATTTTTGTGCCACATTATAAATTCAAATTTTTTTAAAAAGTTCAAAGGCCTCCATTTTGAAACAGCGCGGAGAATGAAGTTGGCCAACAAACTAGGTCGGACATCTGTATGTACTTTATACACACCAAGTTACAATCGGTTCCTTAATACACATGTTATAACGTGACGAAAATCAGATCATTTCAAAATGCCAGCGATACTAAAAATTTAAAGCGGTATAACTCCGGCATTTTTTTAAGATACAGACTAAACAAAACATGATCAGGAATTTTTGTAATCAAGCTAAAACCCAATAAAGAAAAAATCTTTCCTAATTTTAATTAAATTCTTTAAATTAACTTCTTTTTTAACTTTTTTAATTTTAAATTTTAATTAAAAAAGTAAGTGGCTCACATTTTGAAACAAGATGGCGGATAAAACTGGCCAACGAACTCGGTTTATGCATCGTATATACTATGTACTTGTCAAGTTACATTGAAATCGGTTTATAAATATGTGTGTTATCACGTGACAAAAATCAGACCGTTTCAAAATATCAGCCACACTAGAAATTCAAAGTGTTATAACTCAGTCATTTTTTAAGATATAGACAAAACAAAAAATGCTCTGCAATCCTAGTATCAAGATAAGACTCAGAGAAGAAAAATATTTTTCAATTTCTAATTTTTTTGTACTTAATTTTTAATTAAAATATTAAATGGCCGCCATTTTGAAACAAGATAGCGGATGAAACTGGCCAACGAACTCAGTTATAGTACTTGTGTATATTATGTACACACCAAGTTATATGCAAATGAGTTCATAAATATGCATGCTATTACGTGACAAAAATCAGTCCTTTTCAAAATGTCAGCCACACTAAAAATTCAAATGCTATAATTCAGCCATTTTTTAAGATAAAGCTCTAGTTTATACTAGGCCAAATAAATTTTGCGTGATTTTATTGAATCCAATGACAGCCTTAGCGCCAATATTATAGTTTGTCCTAGGCTGATCTAGTTTATCCTAGGCCAATGTAATTTTACCTGTTTTTAGCTCACAAGCGTGAAAGCATGAAAACTTGCGAGTTTGCAGGTTCCTTATGTATGTATATTTGCATTTATGTACGTAACGCAATAACTTCTGATAGAAATAACCGACTTCCTTCAAATTTCGGAGATAGGTTTATTCTAATAAGGCGCTTTCTCGATTACTTTTGGGAGTTCATTGGATAATAATATGGGAGAGTGAAAGGGGCGTTAATACCCTTCACCGTTAATTTTGATAAATATGTTTTTCTTGGAGAATCATCAGATTTCTTTCAAATTTTAGATATAAAATCATTCTTACAATGCACTTCCGGCATTAGTTGTTGGTGTTTAAGTGTGTAAGTGTAAAATAAAGGGCAATGGAAATACCCCCCCCCCCTCTGTAAATGGTACAGATAAATGTTTTTTGCGAAAATTGAATCGAGCCAAATCGAGGTGGAACTGGCCTCTCTTCACTGATTTCTGTAAAGGCAGGGCTTGGGCTGAACTTTTAATTTTTACATTTGGTCGGGCCAAAACTATATCCAAAATTTGCGGCAAATCTGCATAAAAAATCATTTATATAATCTAAGAATGGGATAAATCGTCCACTACCAAATTTTACTTATCCAAAAAAGAAAAAAATAATAATCAACGAAACGCGTCATCAAAATTAACGTATGCTAAAAAGTTTCAAGCAAATACGATAACCCTGCATTAAAACACATGCATCAAATTTAAGGAAGGAGATAAATTGTCAGTTTTTCCTTTATACTTAACCAAAGAACCATGAAAATCAATCAGTGAGGAGTTTCATCAGAATGAGCATTTCCAAAATTTGCAGCAAATTGGTTAATTCTGCCTGTAAAACCCATTAGCCAAAATTAGTTGGCAGCCCTCCGTTCTTCCCTTTGTACTTAGCCAAAGAACATCCATAACTAATTAGGGAAGAAATTAGCATTACCAGAATGAATCTATTTCTAAAATTTTAAGCAAATCAGCAAAATTTGCGTGAAAAAATCATTGACCTAAATTATCGGACGTTACCCCCATTCCCCCCTTGCTTTATGCTTAAAGAATTATCACTCAGAACAAATCATGGAAGCGCCCTATCAGAATGCTGCTATATTTAAAATTTGAATGAAATTTGCTAATAATGCGTTAAAACCTATTTATTTGACTTAAGGGGGGGGGGGGCGAATTGGCCTCCCGTTTTGCCTCCCCCTTATACAATGACCTCCCAAAAGTGATCCGAAAAGCGCCTCAGAAGAATAAACCTATATTTAAAATTTGATGCAAATCGGATATTTCCATCAAGAATTATTGCGTTACGTACGTAAGTGCATACATAACATACATACATACTTACATACAGAACCTGTATTTAAGTATGCACGAACCACAGAACCACATTAGTTCTAGGGCTTTGATAGCTTGATGAGATAAAGACACGTCAATTTACATTAGCCTAGAATAAATTAGATCAGCATAGGATAAACTAGAAAGTTGGCGGCGAGGCGGTCTTTGGGTTCGATAAAATCATGCAAAATTGAATTGGCCTAGGATAAACTAGAGCGGTCTACGATAAACTACTTCAGACCGATGAATAGCAGGCTAAACTAATTTATCCTACAAGCGTTAGGCCAAAATAGTTTTGCCTCGGAAAAATTAGTCTGTCCCATGGGCCTTAGGATAGACTAGTTTGGCCTATTAAAAACTAGTTTATCCTACGGGCGTTAGCCTAGTTACGGGCGTTTGGCCTAAGAAAAACTAGTTTATATCCTATGTGTGTTAGGATGAACAGGTTTGGCCTATAAAAAACTAGTTAATACGATAGGCGTTAGAATAAACTAGTTTGGCCTAAAATTGGGTTTGGCTGGCAACATATGAGGAGGATGTTTTTGGGGTCTGGGTGTTATGATCGGTGAAAATATACCAAAATTTTGCGAAGGTGCTCTCCTCCAGATGGCTGCAATTGGTAGCTTTTTATATTTTGAAATGAAAGATACCTAACATAATTTCTGAAACATAATACCTATTGAAACTGTTTAAAGTTGTTATTACGTTTTGAAAAAGAGCCAATTTCTTAGGTATGATAGATTTTTTTTTAAATATATATGAGATCAAGAGACAACAAAAAAAGATTTTATGCGGAAATAATATATCGTAACATCATCAATTCTAAAAATATCAAAACAAACTAATTTTAATGCATATTTGCTTAACACTATGCAAAACTGTTATATTCATAATTTTTTGATAAGACTAATCCTTACAACAAAAATTAATAAAAGAATAAAATAATAACCGAAACAAAAAGGGAGGTAGTGATAATAAAATCCAGATATTGGTAATAAAATCCACAACTTCATCAATCCTCAAGAAATAAATCAGCATGAATTGGTTGTGAATCATCTAAATATTATCTACAAATTTAATACTGAAAAGTTTTTGATGGAAGAAATTCTTATAGAAAAATAAAATAATAATAAATAAAAATAAAAATAAAACACGTAGCTGTTGAAAAACAAATGTATCCTATTAAGGATATTATCAAATTGAATCTGCTTATTTTCTGACTAAAAAAAGTGGTCCTACTAAGAAAATATTCATCTTTAAATAAAGTTCTAATATATTGAACGAAAAACGAACGTCTGCAGCCAACTTATAAAACTTTTCAAAAATCACATCAACAATGTCTTTTATTATTTTTTTTTTCAGAATTTAATTTGAAAATGTGTCAAGAATTTCAGATTGTTTAGCAAAGATTTTTTTTTAATATCGTTTTGAGGTCATTCTAATAAAACCAGCTTCTATATGGAAATAAAATAAAAAAAATTGTCAAAAGCGGTCAGATTAAATAGGTAAACTGTGTTTAGGTTCAATCATGATTTAGATAATTATTGGTGAAATCAGTACTTCGAAATCTACCTGTGTCTATAGGCCAAACCGCATTTTTTTCTTACAATACGATAAAATAAAATTTAGGTTTTATGATCCTACATGTTATCAATTAGAATTTAAAAAATTATTTCAATTAGTATTAAAAATAATATTTTTGCAAATAAATACACTTTAAACTTACACTTTTAAACATTAAAAAAAACTTAATAAATAAACAAAGATATATCAGAAATATAAGAATTCACTTATGTACATTTTTTGTGAAATTTGTATAGATTAGGAAATACTTTAAACTAGTACTATTCTTGTCAACTGTTTAAAGTCGATTACTTAAAATTCTTTATTTAAAGGGCAATATGAAATTTCTAAATTTCTGTGCAGGCAATAGTTCAGTAAAATACTGCAGTAATTGTGCATCTTATTTTTTATGAAATGTAATTCCAACATTTATCTGAGAAAAATTCGAGATATAGAAATATAAAGATGGATTCTGGTTTAATAATCAATATGCATTGATATGAAGGAAATCTTAGTGTATGAGTGCAAATGCTGTGTGATCAAGTTGAATGAAAATGCTCAGATATGCTCATTTATTGATGGCAAAGATTAATTGCTTCCAGCATACGAAAATGACTACGAGATGATAGAAATGAGCTTATTTTCTTTTAATCATGCTGGGTTTATGAATGGTAAAAATCAATTAAATCGAGCAAATGCCGTTTTACGCAGTATTAAAAAATTATAGTCATAAAAATAAATTCACAAATTGTATATAAATTTATAATGATTTTTTTTATAGTTTTTTTAATAGAGTGATATTAACTGAATCTTTATACTGATTTATTTTAACAGAAAAACTCGTTAAAAATGGCCAGATAAATCTATTAAACAGTGTGTTATCGGTAATCATGATTTAGCTTTTGTCAATGAACATAATACTTCGAATTCTACCTGTGTATGAAGAGAATTTTTATTAAGTATTAACATGATAAAAGAAAATTTAGCTTTTACGTTCCGACAAGTTATCAATTAGAATAATATTAAAATTAATATCTTAGAAAAAAAGTAATAAATAAACAGCTATTCAAAAAAAGATAGATTAGAAATATAAGAATATATTTATTTATAATTTTTAATCGTGAAATTTATGTAGGTTGTGAGATGTTTTAAACTAGCGATATTCTTGCCAACTCTTTAAAATCAAATACTTAATGTTCTTTCGAAAAAAGGCAATATGAATATTATAAGTTGATTTATATAAAATACTGACATAAAATACTGCAGAAAATGGGAATCGTACATTTTTAAGAAATGTCATTCCACTTTTGTCTGAGAAAAAATCGAGATAAAGAAATATAAAGGAGGATTCTTGTTTATTAATAAATATGCATCGGTATGAGGGGAATCTCAGCATATGAAAGAGAATGCTATGTGCAATTCAAGTTTAATGGGAATGTTCAGATATGCTCATTTATTGATGGGAAAGATTAATTATTTCTTCCATACGAAAATCCCTACAGGATTTTATAGAAATGCGTTGGTTTTCTTTATTCATGCTAGGTTTATGAATTGTAAACATGAATTAAATCGAGAAAATACCTTTTTAGGAAGTATTAAAGAATAATAGTCATAAACACATAAATGGTATATAAATTTATTGTGATTTATTGTTTTAGATTTTACAATACTGTGATATTGACTTAATCTTTATACTAATTTATTTTAACATAAAAACTCGATAAAATTGGCCAGATAAATCAATTAAACAGTGTGTTATGGCCAATCATGATTTAGTTTTTGTCGCTGAATTAATACTTCGAATTCTACCTGTGTATGAAGACTAACCCATAGGGAAATTTTTTAAGCATTAACATGGTAAAAAAAAATTAAGTTTTGGGATCCGACTAGCTATCAATTAGAATAATATTAATAATAATAAAAACATTTCATTCAAACATTACAAGATTAATTATTTCTTCCATACGAAAATCCCTACAGGATTTTATAGAAATGCGTTGGTTTTCTTTATTCATGCTAGGTTTATGAATTGTAAACATGAATTAAATCGAGAAAATACTTTTTTAGGCAGTATTAAAGAATAATAGTCATAAACACATAAATGGTATATAAATTTATTGTGATTTATTGTTTTAGATTTTACAATACTGTGATATTGACTGAATTTTTATACTAATTTATTTTAACATAAAAACTCGATAAAATTGGCCAGATAAATCAATTAAACTGTGTGTTATGACCAATCTTGATTTAGTTTTTGTCGTTGAATTAATACTTCGAATTCTACCTGTGTATGAAGACCAACCCATAGAAAACTTTTTTAAGCACTAACATGGTAAAAAAAAATTAAGTTTTGGGATCCGACTAGTTATCAATTAGAATAATATTAATAATAATAAAAACATTTCAATTAGTATTAAAAGAAATATCTTTGAAAAAAGTAATAAATAGACAGCTATTCTAAACAAAAAACGATAAATCAGAAATATAAGAATATATTTATTTACAATATTTAATCGTGAATCTATATAGGTTGTAAGATTTCGTAAACTAGTGATAGTCTTGTCAACTCTTTAAAATCATTTACTTAAAGTTATTTCTATAAAAGGCAATATGAATATTATAATTTCTTGTATATGAAATACTTACATAAAATACTGCATAAATTGTGAATCTTATTGCTTTATGAAATGTAATTCCACTTTTTTTCAGAGGAAAAATCGAGATAACGAACTATAAAGATGGATTCTGGCTTATTAATGAATATGCATTAGTTTGAGGGAAATCTCAGGGTATGAAAGAGAATGCTGTGAGATCAAGTATAATTTAAAATGCTCAGATATGCTTATTAATTGATGGGAAATTTAATTACTTCCTCCATACGAAAATGACTATGGGACGATAGAATTTTTTTTTCTTTTATTCATGCCAGGTTTATGAACGACAAAAATTTACTATCCATATATATATATATTTATTTTAGAAATAAGACACTTTATCCGACGCAGTAAACTGTTAGCTTATTTGTTTATCATTTTTGGACTTCTAAGAATGTTTCTCTTACTACTTGATTATTTTGTTTACGAAACAACTATCGCCAAACTGTAAAATTAATTACGGTAATAAATATATTGTGATAATATTAAAAACGGTAATAAATAAAGAGCTATTCCAAAAAAATTCGAAAGAATATTTTTATTTACAAGTTTTAGTTATTGTATCTACATAGGTTATGAGAAACTTTAAATTAGGGATATACTTGAAAACAATCTATTTAAAATTGATTTTTTATTTTTATTTTAAATAAAAGGCAATATTAAGCTTATAAATTTCTGACCATGGAATAGTTCAAAAAAGTAATACTGGACTGATACAGTGATACTAGTGCATCTTACATTTTTGTGAAATGTAATTCCACCTTTATGTGAGAAAAAAATCGAAATAAAGAGAGATGAAGATGGATTCTGGTTTATTAATGAGTATGAATTGTTATGAAGGAAATCTCAGCGTATGAAAGAGAATGCCACGAGATCAAATGTAATGGAAAAGCTCAGATATGCTCATTTATTTATGGGAAAGATTAATTGCTTCCTGCATAGAAAAATGACCACGGGACGATAAAAAATGAGTTTCTTTTCTTTTATTTATGATATGTTTATGCAAGTAAAATCAGTATTAAATCGACCAAATATTTTTTCATGCAGCATTAAAAAGTAGTATTTTTAAAAATACACACATAAATGGTATAGAAATTTACTATTATTTAGGTTTACTATTATTTACTTCTTATTTAGGTTTTTCAAAACTTTGATACAGCATTCAGTACAGGATTCAGTAAACTACTACAGATATTGTGGCATCTTACTTTTATATGAAATGTAATTCTACCCTCTCACTGACAAGCCCGTCTATAGACGTTCCTTAAGCTCCAGGTTTCACTGCAATGCAAGCAATATTTAAAATGGTATAACTCAGTTGTTTTAATGGATTTTTAATACATTGTGCAATGATTAACACACTCAAGGATATCATTCATATTCGTAAATAAGATTTTTCTATAATTTTGAAAGAATCATATTTTTTAGCAATTAAAACAAAATGCTGAGAAAACAACATTACAATTTTGCCCTTTTGCAAGACTGTCAGAGGGTTATGTGAGAAAAAATCGAGGTAAACAAATATAAACATAGATTCTGGTTTATTAATCAATATGCATCGGTATGAAGGAAATCTCAGCCTATGAAAGAGAATGTTGTGAGATCACGTTTAATGAAAAAGCTCAGATATGCTCATTTATTGATGGGAAAGTTTAATTACTTCCTCCATACAAATTTTCCTACTTGATTATAGAAATGAGTTTATTTTCTTTATTCATGCTAGGTTTATGTATGGTAAACATGAATTAAATCGAGCAAATACCTTTCTGTGCGGTAATAAAAAATAGTCATAAAAATAAACACATAAATGGTATACAAATATATTTTGATCTATTTTTAGATTTTTCAATACTTTGATATTGACTGAATCTTTATACTGATTTATTTTAACCTAAAAACTCGTTAAAATCGGCCAGATAAATCTATTAAACTGTGTGTTATGGCCGATCAGGATTTATTTTTTGTCGTTGAACTTAGTTCTTCGAATTCTACCTGTGTATGAAAGCCAAACCGTAGAGAGTTTTTACTAAGTGTTAACATTGTAAAATAATATTTAGCTTTTAGGAAGCGACTAGTAATAAATTAGAATATTAATAATAATGTTTAAACATATTATTTAGTATTAAATGTAATCTTAGAAAAAAATAATAGATAGACTTCTATTCTAAAAAAATAACGATAGATCAGAAATATAAGAATATACTTATTTGAAATTTTTAACTGTGAAATTTATATAGGATGTGAGATGTTTTAAACAAGTGATACTCTTGTCAACTCTTTAAAATGGATTACTTAAAGTTCTTTCTATAAAAGTCAATATGAATATTATAAGTTTCTGTATATAAAATACTTGCATAAAATACTAAATAAATTGTGCATCTTAGATTTTTATGAAATGTAATTCCACTTTTGTCTGAGAAGAAAATCGAGCTAAAGAAATATAAAGACGGATTCTGGTTTGATAATTAATGTGCATCGGTATGACCGAAATCTCAAAATTTCAAAGAGAATGCTCTGAGATCAAGTTGAATGGAAAAGCTCAGATATGCTCATTTATTGATGGGAAATATTAATATCTTCCTGCATGCAAAAAGGAGTACTGAACGATAGAAATGAGTTTATTTTCTTTTATTCATGCTAGGTTTATGCATGGCAAATAAGTATTAAATATAACAAATATTTTCCCTCTGCATTAAAAAGTAATATTTATGAGATACACAATTAAATGTTATATAAATTAGATTTTTTTCTTTTTTTTTTTTTACATTTTTTGCATACATTTTTTTTTATAAACGCCTATTAGGAATTCGGGATATAATAAATACGGAATTTTGTCGAAAATTGTAATGTTTTTATTTTCGAGCCCGTTTTAGGTGCATTCGTAAATATGATGATTTAGTTTTTCTTCTGAAAATAGTGCTTTAAATTCTATTTGTATGTTGGTCAAACCATAGAAATTTTATACAAAAAGGAAATTTTGTTTTAAGACCGATTAAATCTCTATTAGAGTTTAAAAAATCGTTTTACTTATTATTAAAAATAATAGCATTAAAAAGTTAATAGATAGACAGCCATTCAATGTATATATATATATGTATATATATATATATATATATATATATATATATATATATATATATATATATCAGAAATATAATATTTTATTTATTTACAGTTATTAATTATGAAAGTTTTATATGTTATGAGAATTTTCAAACAAGAGATACTTTTTCAACTGTTTAAAATAGATTGCTTAAATGTCTTTCTATAAAGGATAATATGAAATTTTTATCCTATACATGAGTTCACACATGAGAAAACACTGCAGAATTTGTGCATCGCTTTTTTTAATGAAGGGTAATTCCGCTTTTTTCTGCGAAAAAAATATCGAGGTAAAGAAAGAAAAAGACAAATTCAGTTTTTTTTTATTATTCATATGTATTGGTATGAAAGAAATCTCAGCGTATGAAAGAGAATGCTGCGAGATCAAGTTTATTGGAAAAGCTCAGATATGCTCATTTATTGATGGGGAAGATTAATTTCTTCCTCCATACGAAAATGACTACGAAACGATAGAAATGATTTTTTTTCTTTTATTCAAGATAGGATTATGCATGACAAATAGGTATTATAAAAAGAACAAACACTTTTTCACGCAATATTATAAAATATTACTTTTAAAATTACATATAAATCGCATATAAATTTATTTTGATTTATTTTTGGAATTTTGAAAGCTATGATATTGACTGGACCTTCATTCTGATTTATTTTCGCATAAAAACTCGTTAAGATCGGCCAGGTAGATCTATAAAACTGTGTGTTATGGCCAATCATGGTTTAGTTTTTGTCGGTGAACATAGTACTTCGAATTTTACCTCTGTATAAAGGCCAACATTTAGGAGATTTTATCAAGTATTAACATGTAAAAGAAAATTTAGTTTTTGGGATCCGACTATTTATGAATAACAAAAATAATAATAACAACATTTCAAATAGTATTAAAAGTAATATCTTATATTTGAAAAAAAAATAATAGATAGACTGTCATTTAAAAAATTTAACGACATATCAGAAATATAAGAAAATATATATTTAATATTTCTAATTGTGATATATATATAAATGTTGTGAGATATTTTAAACTAGTAATGATACGCTTCTTATCACTTTAAAAAAGATTACTTAAAGTTCTTTCTATAAAATGCAATATGAATATTATAAATTCCTGTATATGAAATACTTCTTAAAAATACTTCAAAAAGTGTGTATCGTACATTTTTAAGAAATGTAATTCCACATTTTATGTGAAAAAAAATCGAGATAAAGAAATATAAAGATGAATTCTGGTTTATTAATTCATATGCATCGGCATGAGGGAAATCTCAGCGTATGAATGCGAATGCTGTGTGATCAAGTTGAATGAAAACGCTCAGATATGCTCATTTATTGATGGGAAATATTAATTACTTCCTCCATACGAAAATGACTACTGAATGATAGAAATGAGTTTGTTTTCTTTTATTCATGATAGGTTTATGCAAGTAAAATGAGTAATAAATCGAGCAAATACTTTATCATGCAGCATTAAAAAGTAATATTTATAAAAATACACACATAAATGATATATAAATTTGCTATAACTTATTATTTAGGCTTTTCTAAACTCTGGTACAGACTGAGTTTTCATGCTGGATCATTTTAATTGTTTTATAACAGATTTTAGAAAGGTCTAATGACATATTGGGATAAGAAATAAGGAATTTTGAAGCACATCTTACTTTTTGTACTTTTAATAATTTAAAATTTTATTTTAGTACAATTGCTCGTGAAATTATGATCTTTTTAAAGCCAAAAATATTTGGCCATGTCAAATAATTCTTCATACATGTAGAACTAAACAATAATTTTATTAATATAAAAAAAAAAATTCTAAAGTTTTATTTTATATATATATTCCTAAAATGTGTCATAAAATGTCAAATTTTTCAGCATAGAAAGCTATTTTTTTATACGGGTTTAATTTTATTCGTATAAAACCAGCTCTTATGGAAAATAAAACTAAAAACTCATCAAAAGTGACCAGATAAAATTTGTAAATGATTTGTCATGATTTAGTTTTTGTTGGTAAATTTGTATTTTAGATTGTACTCGTGCCTGTAGACCGAGTTGGCAAGAATTTCTTTGAAGTATATATAAGATTAAAAAAAAAGTTTTGAATTTTAGGATCGACTGGTTATCAATTAAAAGTTTTAAAAAAATCGTTTCATCAGTATTAAACGTAATATCTTTAAAGTTAATGGGTAATGTTAACCGGTAGACATGAAATATAGTAATTTCTGTATATTAAATAGTTCAATAAAATACTACAGAAATTGTCCATCTGATTATTTAATGAAATCTAATTCCACATTTGCCGGAGCAAAAAATCAACGTAAAGAAAGATAAAGATGGATTCTGGTTTATTAATCAATATGCATCGGTATGAAAAAAAAAATCTTAGCGTATGAAAGATAATGCTGTGAGATCAAGTTTAATGGAAAAGCTCAGATTTGCTCATTTATTGATGGCAAAGATTAATTGCCTCTTCCATACGAAAATGATACTGGACAATATAAATGAGTTTATTTTCTTTATTCATTTTAGATTTATTTTCGGCAAATAAGTATTAAATCGGTCAAATACGTTCATGCAATATTAAAAAATTATAGTTATAAAAAAATACACACATAAATGATACATAAATTTATTATGCATTATTTTTAGATTTTTCATTTTACTGAGAAAGTCATTTTACTGAGTCATCTTAATTGTTTCATAACAGCTTTTATAAATGCCTATTGTGATATTGGGATAAAATAAAGAACTTTGACGTACATTTTACAGTTTCTTTTTCTTTTTACAAATTAAAATTTTACTTTAGTGTAAATGTCAGAACATTATACTTTTTTTTACCGAAAAATGTTTTGCCAAGACCATTTATTCGTCATACATGTAGGATTAAATGATAATTTTATTGATAATAAAAGGTCTGGAGGTTTTTTATTTATTTATTTTATTTATTTATTTATTGTGTTACACCATTGTATAAGTGTTTTTTAAATTGTTTTCTGTACATTTTATCAATTCTATCAAAATTTTATTAGGTTTAATCAGAACATATTAGCAATATTTCATTAATTATTTTTCCTTATTTAGAAATTTTTTGAAGAGAAAAGCAAGATGAAGAATACACAAATGTAAAATTAAATAACTTTTAAAGTTGCTGTTTTAATCAGCCTGACAAATGCAAAATAAAACATCCATCGTCATATATCTGCTTTCTTGTAGCATTTCCCTGAATTGATTTGGAAGTCTATTTATTAAGTCTAAAATGGGGAAATGTGATACCCCCTCCTTAATTTAGATAAAAGCATTTTCATTAAGCACTTTTAATTTACTTTTTTAAAGGTTTATCCTCATTAGGAGTTTTTCTGGTAAAATATAGAGATTCAGTGGTTAAGTATAAAGGACGAAAGCGAAATGATTTCCTCATGCAGAATTATCTGATTTATTTTCAATTTAGTATACAGGTAAATTCTCAGAACCTTTGTCCCCGATTAAATACGGAGGTTCATTGGTTAAATATAAAATGAGGAAATGTGGGGCTAATTCTTTTTAATTCTTATTATTATTCTTATTATTCTTATTGTTATGAGGGATATTATTTACTGAAATATGTGTATTATATACAATTAGTGAGAATGTACTGTGAGTTTAATGTCATGAGTTTAAATGGGAAGTTTCTTTTTTTTTTAAGTTGCGTTAAAACATTGACAGAGAAACGATGAACTTTTACTAAATATGTGATTAGGAACTATTTTTATTACATTTTGTGTGTTTTTCTTGGCTTTTATAAATTTTGTCCTTAATGTTATGCAAAACTAACACAAAAGTCTAAATGCTTATTTTTTCATGCATTTTTTTTTTAAATATTGTTTGAAAAAACTTTTCAAACTCAGTATTGGTAAAGTGTTAATTTATGATACTAAAAATAACAATATACCTGATAACATGAAATGTATAATGAATTTTCAAACGCTATTATTCACTTTTGTAAGATTTTTTTATATAATTTGTTTTAAAATAAATTAACATTTTATCTTGAAAATTGTACATAATGTTTGTTTTAAAAACAGATTGTTAATTATATTCAGTTTGAGAATCCATTTGATAAATTTTCTTTTTCGTTTTCTTTTTCATGTTTTTTATTCTCATTTTAAAACATTTTATATACAATATAGTTTTTTTTACTCAATGGTATCTGAAAGAGAAAATAAGACTAAGATATTTCTGACAGACAAAAATCGAAATGAATTAATGAAACATGCTGTTGATCACAAATAAAAAAAATGAACAATCAAACATTAAAACAGTAAACCTCCTCTCTCCTCCCGAAAGCAATACATAATTTTTATCATTTAGTATTCTGTTATATATATATATATATATATATATAAAGAGTTTGTTTTTTATTTATAAAATACGCACTACATTTTATCAAAAGAAAGAATTGATGTTTATTATATTAAAATATATGCTTGATGTTTTCCTTTTCATTATTTTTTACTCTTCCTTTTAATGCGCTTTATGGATTTATTTTCTTAATTTTCACTCCTTAATTTAGTTGTAACGCTAAAAATTTATCCTGCAAAGATAGGAGAAAAAATCGAAATTCCGTAGAAGTAATTTGCATTCAATTTATTATAGGATAAAATATTTTTTTTACTAGATATTTGAAACGTAAAAGAAGTAGTCAAACACGAAAATATTAATAAAACGTCTTAGAAAGAATACATTCTTAGACTTAAATACATTTTTTTTCTTTATATATATATATATATATGTTATGTTATATATATTATATATATAATTATACATAAAAATTGTTAAATTGTCACTTTAAATATGAAAAATACTTACTAGATTTGATTAGAAAAAAGAAAGAACGATTATTATGTCGATGTAGATATCTGATATGCGTTTAATTTACTTTGAATTTTCTTTTATAAAATGTGATCTATAACTATGTTTGCTTAGTGTACATTCCTAATTTTATTCCCTAGAATATAATACTATACTGTCCATTTAAATATCTTTTATACTTTAATTTAATATTCCTTTTATCTTTCACGTGCTTTAAAATTTAAAATATTTGATAATCTCTAAACCTTTAAGCCCCAGCACATCACCACATGTTTAAAAGAACACCATTTTTTGTTTCTACAGTTACATATCATGAATATGAAAATAGATACCACGCGTCATTTGAAAATACTTAAAAGGTGTGATAAAAACAAATAAAATACTTAAGATATTTAAATCATATGCAGGTTTTTTTTTCCATTTTGATTTATATAAAAAAAAAATATCTTTTCTTAATATCATTTCAAATAGACGCTCCTCCAATTTATTGTTCTACTGCGTTTTTTAACTGCATTTTTTAACCCTTATAATTTAAAAAATAATTTACATGGATTCAAAAAAAATTTCGTTCAATACATTTTACTCAATAATAAAAGAATATAATGTTGTATTCCTTTAACAATATAATACCCTATTAAATCTCTTGGATGTGTAACATACCCTCTCTAATTATTATTGTTTTTTTAATTGTCCTATTCATATATTCTTCAATAATTGAAATTTTTTTACTTGAAACTTACTGAAAAAAATCTAATCAACAGGAAAAAAGCCGTTATTACTATAGATGTATGTTGAAAATTTTATTGGTTGCTGTCTCTTTTTTTAATTATGTCTGTTTCATAAATGTACATCTAACTTTTTTTCAGTTAGTTCTTTTAATCTGACATTAAATGGCCATTAATTATAGTAAAAGTTTCTTCTAGTTGTCAGAGCACAGCTTCAAATTTCATCAAAAATTACAAAAGATTTGATACTAAGATATAAATTGCATTCGCACAAAAAACAGTGTAAAAGTCGAGAATTTCTAAGGTCGTCGAATAAACCAAAGTGTCTTGAGTTGCCATACAAAAAGAATTACACCACATATATTTTAAAATGATGAAAATATGTTCATTAAAATAGTATTTCTATATTGTAAAAGGAAAAAAAATGCCATTGATTGCGTAATCATTCGTTTTTGTTTTGTATACGTTGCATTTTTTAAAATCCCTGTCGGCTGGGCCTATAGGCGTAGGTAGATTTCGAAGAGTGCTCATTTCAACAATATATATATATATATATATATATATATATATATATATATGATTAGAGATAAACCCAGTTTAATAACTTCATTTGGCCGTTTATGAAAAATTTTTAATTTCATTTTTCTGCAAAAACTGGTTTTATCAGAATCATCTTAAGAAAAATTCAGCTCAAATGCCCATTATGACAACATATTTTGAAATAGATTCTAAATTTATTGAAAAATTGACCAAAACAGCACATAATACAATTCCTAAATAACAAAAAACTGTCAGTTGAAAGCATTTGAGAAAAAAATTGAATTTAAAAATGAGTCATAAAATAACCGATTTGTTGTTTGAATACATCCTTAATACTTTAATCATGATTGCTTCGGAAAATTTTGTGCGAAATACTCACTTTAACAGAATTTTAAAAAATATTTTCTATCTTTATCAAAAAACTGGCCAATGCGTCACAGTATACAGTTCCTAAATAAGAGGATTTGTAAATTGGATGCGTTTGAGAGCGAAAATGGATTTTAAAACGAGTCATAAAAAACGTAATTTGCTATGTGAAAACTTCCTTAAATTTTCAAATAGCGAAGACTTCGGGAAATTCTGTTCAAAATACCCTTTTTGGTAGCCTTTTTCAAAATATATTCTGTCTTTATCAAAAAACCGATCAATGTATCACATTATATAGTTCCTAAATAACAGGATCTGTAAATTGGATGCATTTGAGAGCAAAAATGGATTTAAAAACGAGTCAGAAAAAAACGCATTTTTTTATTTGAACACTTCCTTAAATTTTCAGTCACGATGATTTCTGAAAATTCTGTTTAAAATACCCTTTTTGGGAGCCTTTTTTGAAATATATTCCGATTTTATCAAAAAACTGACCAGTGCATCACATTATATAGTTCCTAAATAAGAGGATCTGTAAATTGGATGCGTTTGAGAACAAAAATGGATTTAAAAACGAGTCAGAAAAAAACGCAATTTCCTATTTGAATACTTCCTTCAATTTTCAGTCCCGATGACTTTCGGAAATTCTGTTCAAAATACCTTTTTTGGTAGCCTTTTTTGAAATATATTTTGTCTTTATCAGAAAATTGACCAGTGCGTCACTTTATACAGTTTCTAAATAAGAGGATCTACCATTTCGATGCGTTTAAAATCAAAAATGAATTTAAAAATGAGTCAGAATATAAGCCGTTTGGATTTGAGGTTTTTTTCTCCAACTCCCATTTTTGTTTTTAATTTCTTTTTGCTATACGAATTGGTCCTATGAAAAACTTGTCAATATAAAAGTTGTAGATATTTTTGAGAAGATGTAAAATAAATTTAATCAGATTTGATATCTTAAAAATTGACGGAGTTATGGATTTTTCTCTTTTTTCAGCGCCCTTTTTCCTTTCGATTTTAATTTTTTTCATCAGTAAAAGTTGGTCCTATCAAAAACTTGTAAATAAAAATGTTTTAGATACGTTTAAGAACATTTATAAAAAATTTAGTTGTACTTTATATCTTGAAAATTGACGAAGTTATGAATTTTTTTCTCTCAAAATCCCTGTTTTTTTTCGCCCCTTGAGCCCACTTCTAAATTTATCAAAAATCTGTCATGTATATACTTTTGGCCCATTTTTAAGAAGTAACATAAACTTTAAAACGATTCGATATCTACTTTAATTAAGAAATTATGACGTTTTTTCGGTTTTCACAAAAACGCCCCATATTCTGACCCCCTTGGTCCGATTTTGCCCATTAACGAACTCAGCCAAGATTTTATCCCCATTGATTTTATGTACCAGTTTGGTGGAGATTGGTGAAGAATTATAGAAGTTATCGTGTCCATAAAAAAGTGATATATATATATATATATATATATATATATATATATAGATATATATATATATATATATATATATATATATATATATATATATATATATATATATATATATATATATATATATATATATATATATATATATAGATAGATAGATAGATAGATAGATAGATAGATAGATAGATATATAAACTGGTGCGATTGCAATAGGTAGTATTTCTTACGAAATCTACCTAAAATGATGCAGTATTTAAATAAACATTCACGTTAATGACATCCTTTTAACAAGGATTGCATGTTTAATTTGCGAAACCACGACACCATTGCCATCGCATCTTAAAATAGTTCATCATTTCTTTCTTTTATAGATATTAAATACATGTATTTTCCTGTTTTTTTAAATGTAATCATGAACTTTAGCTAATCTTTTTCAAATTATAATAAACCTATCTTTCCAAGCTTTTTATGAGCATAATAAAATGCATGATAGGAATCGATACTGCATGATACGATGGATATCGTATGGATTACATTTCCAAATTATGCGTTCAAAAAATAAATAAATAACGCAGGAAATTATGATTGAAAATATCAATAAATGTCATTTTTTCAGGTTCAATTTAAAATTAAAATGTGTTAAGATTACAAAGTAATAAATAAAATAACACATCTATTTGTAAAAAATAAGTGAAATTGAGGAAAATCAGATTCATTTGACGCTATGAAAAATAATATTAGGCACTTCCATATATGCAAATCGAGTGACGATTATTTAAGTTTTTATTGCTAACGTAATGATTATATTTCTTAATCCAGAACTATAATGCATACAGCTATATCTGAAAATTGTCATTCGTCTTTTCCCATTGAACAAGTAAAATTTCATAAATGAAGATTAAATTGTACAAAAATATTACATGGCACTGTCGTAGAAAAATTATCTAATAATAATATAAACCACAGACAGAAAGAAATGACAATTGCTATAAATGATGAAATCAGAAAACATTTGTATCTGTTTTGCCAAAATGCTGTAAAACTACATTCTAATGAGATAAAAAAAATCCTCAGCTGTAACTGATAAATTACCTTTTTAAATAATAAAACTTAAAATATAAGATAACTGTGATAAAAAGCACTTTCAAGTATGAGAAAATCGACGTATTCATTTTGTTATATATATTTTTTTCTTTTAAATATGACGATTCAAACTGTAAATGCTGAAATACCGGGAATACTCAGATTTAACATATATAATATATAGGGGGAACTGGGGCACATTGATACACCCCCTTTACTGCTCATAGGGTCATTACAGGAAGTTTCGCAACAGCTCCAAAATTTGATGCTAGTGCACTCAACTACATACAGAATTTTTTGGGATGATTCAGTGGTTTGATGAAACGGGATGGGTTATTTATTGTTTTTGTAGATCAAAAGTAAATTTGAGTTGTACAATTGAAATGGTATTATACAACTGTTCTAGTGTTGTTGTTCAACTGAAAAGAATACTCTCCTTGGCAAGTAAAACTATTCTTTATCAGTTTCTCATTCTTTTTTGTTAGATAAATTATGAAGTATTGGATTTAAGACTCATTTTATTTAAAATGGCTGTATGGGACACATTGATACAGTCTTCCTCGGTCCACATTCATACAATCTAAATAATTTTCTAGTTCATTTTTTCATTACCTTTTATTATTTTTTTTACAATGCGATCCTTAATCCAATAATTTTTCGCTAAAAATTTCAAATATTAGTTTTATTTAAGTGAAATAGCTTTAATTTTTTTTTTTTATATTAGAACATTTTATAGTACTTTTGGAAAGAAAAGACGTATGACTTACTTACTTACCCAACATATTATACTAGTAGAACTAATTTTAAAAAAAGTACGGCAGCCTGGAAAATCTCAAATTTATCTCAATTCTCCAGAGAAAAAAGTATTTTCTACATGAAAAGTGCTACGTAAGAAAAACAAGCTGCATAACGGCTCAGGATAATTATATTAAAAACAGAATTTTTAATATAATTATCATATATTTTCTGTTTATAAACCGATTTATAAACAGAAAACTTTGTAATTTTTCATCTTCCCTAAGAAAGAAGATAATGCTGGGGTATAAGTACCAGATTTCACAGAGTTACCAGAGACAACAATCAGACAAGGGGCAGCCATAACATCAGGTCATTATACATTTCATATTGATTGCTATAATATTGCTTACAAATAAAGTGTGGGATATTTGAATTTTTATAAATAATATAAAATTGTTTGCTGGCTATTTTTCTATGAAAAGCATGCATTGGTGTTATTTTGTCTCCATTTTTCCCAGACGTATCAAAGTGTATCAATGTGCCCCGGGGATGGGGCACATTGATACAAATTAATTTTTTTTTAATTACATGCAAAAATAATATATAAAACAACGATTGTACATTTTTATAACACACTACAGAGGTTTTGCTGACATAGCATAGAAAAATAACTTGAAATTTATGCTCTCTAGACACCAAATTTTTTTTCAGAAAAAAGCTTTATCAATGTGCCCCGGTTTCCCCTATTTATTCGCTAAATTTAAAAACATCACCAGGTTTCTTATATTTATTCATATTATAATATTCGATATGATTTGGAACGAAACGATTCATTCAACTATTTTTTAACATACGAAATTCGGCGTATTACATTTTTATCGTGTTTGCAGAAGGTCACTTAAAAGTCGTCCCAATATAATATAACAAGCGAAACATTTGTTTTTCAAACTTCGAAACAAAAAAAAAATGGATGAATTATTAAAAGAAATACTTCACAGGCGAAATTTGACAATCATCAACAATATATAAATGCAAGCATCATATGTAATCATAAATAAACATTATTAATGAAGCGTCATGTGCTCATAGTTGAACATGTCCATGATTTTAAAAATGGGTATATACATGTTTCTAACTTCAGTAATTTCGATTTGAAGCTATTTTGACTACGCGACATACTCAGATTTAAGTATCTTGTGTTCAGTTTAAACCCTAATAGTACAGATTTAGATGGAGTAATATTTTGTTTTAAAAAACACTTTTTCAACTATCCACACGTAGTAACGTTAATATATGTCTTAGCATTAAATGAATTGGCTTCGTTTGTGTTTAGGCATTTAATAACAATAATAATTATTATTATTTGCACTGTTTGCAATTAGTTTATTCTAATCGTACATTTCAAATTTTACATTTACAATAAAATTAACTTTCCTGAAACTATCATGAGTAATAAAGCGGAAAAAGTACAGAAATTTGTAATATAAGTAAAATCTTATTGTAATACATTATTTTCTAAGTCTTATAGCGTAGATTTTTGGGTATCGTTTTAGGGGCAGCTTGTATGAATATCTTTTTAGAAGAAAGAATTTACGTTACGTTATAATCCCAAGATTGTGTAGCAATAACACAGGTCCACAGAAGTAAATGTGAAACACCAGAAATGTCTCTTCTTGGTTTGTTTATTGAGAGATGCAGGAATATAACCACAGAAATACATTCCTCTGGGAGTGACCCTTGGAAACACAGTTTTTAAGCGCTACATGAAGAAATATGTCTTTTCTGGACAACAGACAAAATCCAAGTGGCATTATAATCAGTGCAGATGTTGAATAGCGATTTGGCTTGCGGTTTTCGCCAAAATCCTTTGTATAATAGCCGACCTTGGCGATAAATATGCAGAGAGAGACAGAACGGCGTTGTTAAGTACAAAGCCAATTGATAATCTGTAAAGTATAAGAACAGACACAAAAGGGTTAATAGAGTAATTTCATGAGAAACGAAGAAACTCTCAACGGAACAATGAAAACATCTGCTTACATTCACATTTATACCCTAAACTAGATGAATCGTTGAGACGCACCCACGAAATAATTTGCCGGACTAAATGTTTTTGAAGAGAAATAATATCTTCGGCGGCTCTACAGAGGATTAGATTTTATTTTAATTGTTGAAATCGCAGAGATAGCTCTTAACGGAACTTGGAGATGCGCAGAATGAAAAGAAATGTTTTTCTTTATTTTATTCCTTTAGCCATAACATCAAAAAGATTCATGTATGAGAAAATAATTAATGAAAGCTTTTCCATACTTAATAGAATATTAAACTGTGGGAAAAGGGCGCAATGAATACCTAATTCATAAATTATAAAGATTAAATGAAATGCAATTTTTATAAAAGAAATGAATTTTGACCAAAAAAACTATATATCTACCAAACTTTTTCCCTAGTCTATTTTCATATGAATATTAAATGATAAGTATGCAAAACAAAAGCATTCGTTATGTTTGAGACAATGATATATTCGTTAAAAACTAATTAATCTGTTTAGATAGCTAATATAATCGTTAATAACTAAATGTATTTTTTTTCCATACTTAAAAAAAAAAAAAAAAAAAAAAAAAAAAAATCGGTCCCGAATGGGCTATAAATGAAATGTTGTTTTCAGAGTGTCTATTATGATATTTTATTTTAAAATGTTGTCTTACAATTTTTTACGTCTAAATCTCCTATTATATCACGACAGATGCTAAAATGAAGCATTCCAAATATATCTGAGGCCTGTTTGGTAATAGTAAATAAGTTTATCACATAATGAATCCAAAATCATAATTTTTAATAAGAATGTTTCATTTTAAACTCGTGTTTTTGGATTCATAAAATAAAAGACTTATGAAATCAAATATTGAAATCTATTCATTTATCACAAACGATTTATCTTTAATCAGTTCAATAAAAAATAGCAACATCATATAGGATAACAGTTCATGTTGTTGTTCCAATAATTTGTGATGGAATGAAAACGATTAGGACACTTATCCTAAGTTTTCGTATTTCAAGTGCTGTGTAAATACCATAAACGGTCTACTAAATGCCATTAATAAATTTCTGCTCTCCATATTAGCCGCACTTTATATATTAATGAAAATTTGAGATAGGATTTTCATCGGTAATTATATAAAATCACTTGTAATTCCTATTTCAATCCCAGCAATGTAGTTAATTTCCGCATTTAATTTAATTGTTCCCGAGATAACGACGCAATTATGAGATACATTCTCTTGTCATATCTCACTGTAAATCAAAATGAAAGATAAAGTCTTAAAACTTAGGTTAAATTGTATGAATCTGAAGAATAATTGTCGCTATTTCTTAACATAACTAGATAACATTTTGAGAAAATAAATCATTACATGGATTTTAATATGTACTTTTAAAATTTTAAGGAATGCAGAGGTCTAAAAATTTTGTTAAGTAATTTGAATAGTATCTACTTTGAAAATACGAAGTTAAATTGCATTAGATGTGTTTTAAATAGTATAAATATATATGTAGATGCTTGTATAATTTACTGTTCGATTGAAAACTATTTTTTATGTTTTATGAAAAGTTAATTTTTTAATAAAATACATTATATTAATTATATTATATTTAAATATTATTTTTTAATAAAATATATTTTTACAATTCTTATATAAGTAATTAATTTCAATTTTGTGTCATAATGTAAATGTATATATATGTATCTGTGTGTAAGTTAATTGGGATTCTTAGAACTTAGAGCTTGTAATGTAACGCAATAACAAAATTGTATCTAAGAGATACATGTTTGTACAGTACATTAAAGAAAAAAAATGTCACTGTAAGTTTACTACTATTTTTTACGTACGTGGAATGCCTAGGATTTTTTATATATCTACAACCCTGGCTACAGATAAAATTTTAGTAAGATAACAGTAAGTTTAGTAGATTGTTTCGTAAAGCAACATATTTATGTAGCTTTACACAGACTTGTTTTGTAGATTTACATATTTTTTGTACAATATACTGATAATCCGTACGCATATAGATTTCCGTAGCTTTACATCTGTAGAATAGCGGATAATTTTGTATGATGCATCTTCTACAGATTATATTGCACAGCAGCATATTAAAATATTTTGTGCCGCAATCGGACTATGACATAAGAAATTATCGCTACTTGTCTACAAAGATGATGGTTGATTCTAATAAAATTATTTTTCGATAAATTTTTATCTCTGATGTTCTTCATATTAGTGTATTAATCATTGCCTATAACTTGATTGTAAAATAAAATGATTGAATATTTGTAATAGTGTTTAATAACCATTCTGTACAGAAAAATAACTTCCAAGGGGACATATAAACCATGCAAATTAATAAAAGCAGATAAAAATATATGCGAATTAATAAACTATGCAAAGATCTATTTTAATAAATATGTATTTCAAGAAAATTATGCCATTGGTTTAATACAATTAAATGGATTGGTAAATAAATCACACGAGTAAAATTATTGATATTTGATATTTTTTAAGATATTGTTTTACTCGTTTATACAGGGTGAGTCATAAATATCGAAACAATAGGCTATCTCCTTAAATATTGCCCCTAGACCCATACTTCCAATTGCAAAGTTTCATAAAAAAGGTAAATTTTTTTATAAGATAAGTTGCAACTCCATGGAGGGGCCATTTTAAAAATTACGAAAATTAAATTTTTATACGGCCCCCAGAGAATAAAACTTCCAATTAGAGAAATTTTCCTTATCCATTCCTGAATTGAAAAAAAAATTCATCTCAATATCTTCAAAAATCAGGGAGTTATGACAATTTTAATAAATCGCGAGATTTCAAGGGATCAGACACAAATTGAAATGCGTGTAATCAGTGTTGCTGTAAAGTGTCCGGGAAACATTTATTTTATTTATTTATTTATAAAGTAAGAATTTTGACTGTTTTGTGATAGTTAACCATATAATTTGTAAGCATTATAACATCATAAACCTTCTTAATTTTTTTTTTCAAAAAATTTAGAGGAAATTAAAATTGTTATAACTCAAAATATTATTTGTCGCGTTGAATTTTTTTTCTTTTGATTAAATGAAAATGTCCAATTTTAAACTTTGATTACTTATGTCAGTTTAAAAAGGAGAAATACTGAAATAAAAACATTTGATGCAAAAAAGTGCATTTAGTTTTAAACAAAGATTGACTCCCAATGTTTAAATGCCTTTTAAAAGTTTCTAGGTGATTAATTGCTTCCTGTGTAGTTTCGATTTCAGATTTTGTTTATGTTTTGCCATTCGCACCTTCTTTAATTACTGTTTAAATGCGTCAGTTGATTTAAACCTCATTCTTTTATCACGTCGATTTCAATTTTTCTCATTGTTTTGGATCTGTCAACGTCATATTTTTCTTGTTAAAATCGCTATTTCACGCTGCGCAAAAGGTGCCTCTAATTACGGGCGACTGTAGGCGTATAATTCTAGATATACAGCTCTTGCGGGGAATCGCACAAAAGCCTGTACAGTAGGGCCACTTGTTCATCGATTTACACCAAAAGCTAATCAGCATCAATTGATATCAAGGACTAAGTAAATATAATTTTTTATTAAATTCTGTGGATTAGTTCTTAAAATAGAGCGCTCATAAAATTTATGTCATATACAGAGATACAGGAGCAGTGACTCACAGACAGACATTTTGTAAAAACATATTTTTCGGTATCTCTGAGCCTTTAAACGTGTGAATCCGTCGAAAACCGGAATTCAAAATTTCCATGAATCCAATACTTTCTTCTTGTAAAGATAGAATAAAGTAAAAATAGGTTTAAAACCCTCACAAATTTTGAAGCTGAATAGTAAAAAGTAGATTTTTGAAAATATTTCTGTGTAATTTATTAAAATATATTTCCAATGATTCCGTTAATAAAAGTATCATTATCGCTATTACTATTTTTAATAAACTTATTGCCTGCGGCAATAAGTTTTTAATACACTTTGAATGAGAATTTACTTAATACCACTTAATTTAATAACACTTTTAATAACTTTTTAATAAGACGGTCCGGCCAATGGGTCTTGCTAGTTACGAGGCTGGCGCCAAGCTCGAAATATTGCAGACATATAGCATATTTGAAAGAAGTTTAAAGCAAAAAACTATACGCTTTTATTTTATATCTAAAAGTTAAAGTATTGTCTCTGATCGACATTTAATAATGCGTAAATTTATGGTCGATCCCTAAATTGCATTTCAAATGAGTTGATATCGCTGCGCTCACAGGTAAGCTAAAATGTTGTAAGTCACGAATTTTGGAAAATTTTGGATTTTAATATCTTTTGGGGATTTGCAGATATCGAGATGAATTTTTTTTTGCTGTTCAATTCAGGAACGGATAAGGAAAAATTTTCTAATTGGAAGTTTTATCCTCTGGGGGCCGTATAAAAATTTAATTTTCGTAATTTTGTAATAGACTCCCCTTGGAGTTGCAATTTATCTTATAAAAAAATTCACCTTTTTTATGAAACTTTGCAATTGGAAGTACGGGTCTAGGGTCAATATTTAAGGAGATGGCCTATTGTTTCGATATTTATGACTCACCCTGTATACATAAAAGTAAAAAATATAGGCATAATGCATTTGACCTAGTTGCCTGAGGCAGACTTCTCAGACAAGGAGCAAATCTATGGACCAGGGTGTCTTTTCTTTTCCCCTTTATTGTAATCATAAAAAATGATATTGTGTTCATTTTTCTTATTTGCAAATTTTACTACATTTACTGTAAGTTTTTAGATTGCCATTAATTAAAAAAATTAAAAATATAAGTAATGAATTCGAATAAAAGTTTAAACACATTAAACGCGGTACGTTCCATTTTGTCTCATGATATAAATTGCCGAAGATATCATCAATGGTTTAATCATTTACAACAGCTTTTTTCATTTTGAAAAATTCATCAGTTTAATCATGAAGCTTCATTGCATACCTATTAAGTTTGCTTTTATTTGTATTATTTTATTTTAATATTTGGATTTGAAATATTGAACTATTTATATTGTTTTAACTGCAAACAGTTTCATGGTTCGTACGGGTTCCGTTGATTTCCAGGTAAAATATCACTTTTTTATTATTTTTTAATTATTTGGAAAAAATACTTGCTGTTCTTAGTAGAGAATTGGAAAATCTAAAGCATACCTGAATCTTTTTAATTGGTTAAATTCCGTAATAAAGTTCGTTTATTTTATTCGTTTTCTGATTGGTCCAAGTTTAATATTCAAAAATGAATGCTTTTGTTGCCACGATGACAAAAAGATTAATAAAAAATTTAAAAGAAAAATTATAATTTAAAAAGAAATTGTAATCGTGATTTCAAACAAATTTCATTTTTAAAGTGCATGTTTTGTCTACGGAACGGTGTAAAAATTTAATTTATTTAATTTATTGTGCAATGTTAAGAAGTTGAAAAATTTGCAGTTCCAATAATTGTTAAACTAAAATTTTCATTTAAAATTTGTTTGTGATAAGTTCAGGGATAATAATGTTTAATCCATGCCATACTTAATATGAGGCGTTCAGAAGTAAGTCTGATTACTCCATCAAATAAAAATGCACATTTTAAACATTTAGTCGTCTATCTTTAATCTACTGTTTTTTATCATTGGTCTAAGAATATTAATGTTTAAAGCACGGCGTATGTAATATAGGACTCGTTATAATCACCCAAAAAATTATGTTTATTATTATTATTAATTTAAATAAAGAATTTATTTATAAGTCTTTAAATTTTGAGTTTTTGAAAATATCATTTTCCAAATAGTCGTTGTGATTCGTTAAATTACAATTTTATTTATTTATTAGAAAAAAATTTCCAGTTCAAAGACACACAAAATTTTGTCTGATTTAAGAAAATATTTCCTATAAGTAGATATTTGTACCAAAGAATTCTCTGGTCAGAAAATTCAAGGGTCCGAACGAATTCTGCATTGGATATTTCTTCATTTTAAGGCTCCACAAGATTGAATAACTTTTTATTATTTTATTTTAAGATCTGGAATTGAAACACTGAAGGATTTATAATGTTTTTACTTCAAACAGTTTCAGGGTTCGTACGGGTCACAAAGTTTTTTTTTTTCTTTTTTTAGAAAAAATAATCTAGTTCAAACGTTCAAAATTTTGCTTGATTTAAGAAAATACTTATTATTAGAAGATATTTTTACCGAATAATTGCCTGATATGAAAATCCGAGGATCCGAACCTATCCTGATCTTTCATTTTGACAACATTTTGACATCACATTTGATCTTTCTTCATTTTTGGGCTTCACAAGATTGAAAAAAAATTTATAATGATGTGCAAAATATATTTTTTAAAAATCTATAAAATATTCGTACGTTGAGATAAAGTTTTTAAAGAAAACATATTTTTCGTGTTTCGTAGTGTTGAAATTGAATTAGTACAAGATTTAGATGCTGGTAAAATTTGTCTAAAAGTCCGCCTGGTTTTACCACTATCGTGATGATGTCTGCATTACACAACCTTAATAATAAACTTACTTTACAAAACAGATTTCAACATTTCTAGTAATATTTACTAAGATTTACTATCAATTCAGGGTTACTCACTAGATTTCATATTTTTCCAATATCATATAACAAACATTACAGAGGGACTAATAAATACTGTTACACTTCAAAAAACAAAAATTAAATTTTAGTATTTGGTATATATATTTTTTTCTTTATTTGAATGCTTGATAATTTTCTATTAGTAAAGACGCTCTTTGTATAAAGAAAATATTTTAAAATATTTTAAATATGGACAAAATGGTGATTAAATATCTCTTTGATTTTGGGTAATATGAAGACAAAACCATTAAACAATTAAAATATCTTGTTTTTATAGTACATTTATATCGAGTGCTTTAAATCAGTTATTGGGTAATAATGTTTGCAAAAATCAATCAAGATCTGATTTTTCACTCTCAGTTTGCACAAAATTGAGAGCACATATTTTGAAAAAAATAAATAAATAAATAAACACACAACTGCCTATACATAAAATTCTTGCTGACAAGAATGTGAGTCGCAGAACTATGCAAGTTATTGTAATAGAATATTTGCTTTTTGCCCTTATAGCAAATGAAAATTGATGTTTTGACAGGCGCACAAAGAATATAAATATTACAAAGATGAAAAAAATTACTGAAGCCGCATGGTAGGAAAACTGATGACAGAATAGCATCTTCTGAAAAGAAGTTATTTGGTACTGAAGAATGTTTTGATACGGTAAATGCTAACATATATTCAGCGACCTTCGATGATATATCTGAAACTCTTCGAACTAATAAAATATTTCATTACAAGAATTCTAGTATACTTTGTGTTCAGTGTAAACCTATAGAAAATTGCCTTTGAAATTCATCGTTAAAGGGATAAAAGTCAATGCGGAATGTTACAAACAGGACAGATTCTTCAAATGCTGAAAAATTGTATTTAAAAAAAATAATTTGATATTTTAGCAAGATTCTGCACCTTTGCACCGAGCTGCATCAACCCAGGCTTCACTGTTAAAACTAAAGGTTGTATATGGCACTCCTAGGGGTGAAATGCTTGCCCCTTCAGCGACCTCCCTAATAGTGGTATCACACGTAGAATGATAAACAACAAACATTTCAGAAATCATTTGACACAACATATTCTCCCAACCACTGCGTACTCGGTAAACAGGTTCTTCGAACTTCGAACAGGTTCTTCGAACTCTCGCTTCGCTCCTATTGGTTCAAATGATCAGCGCTGACTGAACGTTCAACATTTCCCGGGCGACACGGAAAATGCTCGGTGAGCTAAAATAACCACCAAAATTGTCTCCTTCATCAAGGTCAATCAAGTTTTGCTCATTGAAATGTTCTGTTGGGGGAAAAGTTGAGCTAAAGCCTCCCGTGTGATATGGCTATAAAGGAGCCAGTTGCACCACTAGGGTTGCCCTAAGTCACACAATGATGTGCCATGGGGTGCCCTAGGGCTCCTCTAAGGGTATAATTATGGCTCCTTTAGGGGTGTGGCTGACGGGACAAGCGTTTAACCCCTAGGAGTATCATATGCAACCTTTAGTTTTAACAGTGTTGGCTCCATATCACACTGTAAAAAAAAATCTGCAAACCTACAAAACTAGTTTTTGTAAAGCTACAGAAATCTGCATGTTTACTAAAATTCTATCTGTAACCAGGTATAATATTTACTACTCGCATAGTACAAATACATGAAATATCTCAGTTCCACCGGTTAGCCAATCAGAAAGGGCTTTAGTTGTGACGCAATGACTATTCACGCAACCACAGAGGCGTGAAATGCGTCCATTTTGAATCCGGAACTGATAAAAATTTCTAGTTACTGAGTAAGTAAATTTTTATCCTTTATCAGTTGAATTATATTTCCATTCTACTCGATTAATAAGTAAAAATCAAAGACTCAAAAAGGACTTTTTGATTTTTAGTTATTAGCAAACTAATATTCCTATTATTTTCTGTTAATTACATATTTATATTTTGGTAAAATAACTATTTTTTACGTCTGAGTTTATTACAAGGACGAAATTTCAAATATTTTATGTAATAAATCAAATTTCCCTGCTCTTTTTTCTGAAATTTCACTTTCCTTTTTTGCTCTCATTTCCACAATACTAAAATTTAAAGTGTTTAAAATTTAATTAAATTTTTTTTTTACTATTTGTTTCTTTATAATGAATAAAATGCATTAACCTTTCATTACATCACATTCATTTCATTACAACTTGATATGAATTTCACTCTTAAAATTTTGCTTCCGAATTTTCTTCACATAGTAATAGTATTCAAATTTTAAAAACTCTTTAAAACTGCCTTATTTAAAATAACATAAAATAAAATACAATCTGTGCTCTATGCGTTATTTTATTGTCATAATAAATTATCCAGACTTTTCTTCCAATCCAAAAATGTCATTTTCTTGTTCCTCTCCCGCCCTCTTTCCAACTTAAAGAACACATAGAATTGCATTTAGAAAGTCTTTAAAGCTCTTTCTTGCCCAGTGGTAGAGGAGGGGGAAAAAAGCAGAACTCTGAATTAGTTAGAGAAAGCTGGAAATTATTTAAATTCATTAGTTTAGGTCTAGGGAATGAATGAAGTTTCCCACTCTTGTTAGGTGTGCGTTAAAAAAATATGTACAAATTTATAATTGAGAAACACGTTTTTATTAATTACAATAAAAATAAACTAAAAAATTAAGTTCATCAAAAACATTGTCAATGCAAATGTTGTAGAACTTAAAATTCTGAATAAATTGATAACCAATATTTAACATTTTTGTTGAATTTTCACAATTTTACTTCAAAGTATTGCCTAAATCGCTAAACAAGAGCTTGAACTGTGTAACAAACGATGTTATCAGTTTACAGTGCTTGTTATTATTATGTACATGTAATTTTTAGTTATTTGTGCATTACCTAGGATGGATATTTTGAGAACTGTGGCATAACCTCTTGATTGCGGGTAAAAGCCCAGTGGTGGGTTATGAAAGACAGGCTGAAGTCTGATTTAATTGCGGGAAACCGCAAATTGTGTTAATCCCATTGATATAGATTAGAAATTGATGTAGTATGTTTATTCCTTTTGCTAGATAAGCATGTGCCGCTACGAACAAATTAGTTTAAAAAGTACATATTTTCATAATTTTTAGAATATTTCAAAAGTGATTTGTAAATGATGGGAAATATTTTATTATTTCCAGTATGAAATGTGTGTAGCAATTAATATGATGTATATTATAGAGTGAACAACAGTGCGGATCTATTAGAATTAAGAAAATTGAAAATAAAGTGTAAGGATGGGTGGGGGGTGAAAAGCGAACAAATGAATGTGCATAAGACTTTGCCTTAGAGAAGATCAAGGTCAATCAATAGCGCGATTTTAATTTTCCATATTTTGTGTAAAGGACAAAGATCGTTCTAATAAAAGGATTTTCGACTAGTATACAAGAATTTAAATTCATAAAAGTTTAAAACCTTAGGAATATTGAAAAAAAAATAGTCTTTAAATAAAAAATCTTTCACTTAAACCAATGCTTTAATTAGCGGTGTCAGTTGCGAAATGAAATGTAAAACAGTTATCTTTCATGTACCACTTTGTCAATAACTACTAAATTATAGTTCGCAAAATATGCAAAATAAAATCCTAAGATAGTTACAAAAACATTGTGAAGGCCTCAACAATTTAAAAAAATGTACACAAATATTACAAATGGAGAAGAGCGTATGGCTAACTTGATCTCTCCTAGTTCAGAGCTTTGGATGAGCGATTAAGATAAATTTTTCAAATAAAATTGCGACAAAAATATGTTCATTTTATAGCGATTTTCAAACTCTAAGATATTTGTATTCACAATGGTCTCTATTGAATTAGTTATTTTGGAATATTGTTAAGATAATTTTTTAAAAAGTATATTTTCACTATATGTACATATTTTCTAACGTTCATCTAGTACGTGGGTAAAAAGGTAGTACATTAATTCTAAGATTTACATTAATTTCAAGTTTTTCGCTAATTAATTTTAAGTTTAACCTCTTGACCACTGCGGTTAAATTTTGAAATAGAATTGTGGCATTAATGTTCAGCATAAATATTAAATGTAAGTGTTCATTTTACTCGGAATTTTAAGTTTTGCAACACCTATATTGACAGTGTTTTTGGTAGTGAGTTCTTTTGAGATATTATTATGGTATTAAGCTGAACATTTAATATATTTCTAACGCTTCCCCCGTATGAGGAGAAAACTTAATATATTCATTGTAGATCTAAACTAAAGGGATAAAACCAATTTCCTATATTCCCTTAATATCGTATTCTACCAAATAATCACTGGGCTATTAGTAATTTACTTATTTGTAAATTTTTATTAATGTAAATAAGTCATCGAATACTCTCCCTTTCTAATAAGAAAAATAAATCGCTACTTTCTTTGCCCCCTCAATATATAAAGTTTAAAACCTTAAGTCTTTCTTTAAAAAAAAAAAATCCTGATCCGTTGCTTTATTATAAAAATAAATAATAGGCCATATTCATAAAATCCAAATAATCATCACCCCCCCCCCCTCGCCTTACAATCATACAGAATTTAGTCTTTCACCCTAATTAATTTTCATTTTTTTTTCGGTCTTCAATAAGTTATATTATCAATCGTTTGAAATATCCCCCTCCCTTCCTTCAATAATAAAAAAAATATGGTTATCTCTGTCTCCATTCTTATTCGTTGAATTAAAAATCTTTAAATGTCTATTTTTTTTCTTGCTGTATTTGCTACTTTATAATGATAGAAGTTAAACACCTGAAATTTTCTTTAAATCCCTTAACCCAAGATTTTGTTACTTAATAACGGAGAGTGGGGTGGAAAGGGACAGTACATTGTACTCTTTATATTCCATTAATAAACATTTCATCAGTCGCGTATTCCATTAAGCAAAAGCATCTCCAATATTCAGTTGAATAAAATAGCTGATTTACATAAGCTTGCAATTGTAAAAAGGAAAAGAATATTTCAAGAACCAAAAGTAAATTTGCTTTATATATTTTTATGCTTTCTGCATATTAATGACTTGTTGATGTATATATGTAATTGTTTCTCTATTTATAGAGCATTATACTGTACATCATCCATAATTTAAACTATGTCTAAAAGCAGCATTTATGTCGATACAAGAAGTTTAACATAGAATACAGGGAGGAATGGGACATACCAGCAAAGGAAGAAATGGGACAATTCCAATTCTTTTCAATCTTTTTTTTTCTCTTAGTTACAATTTCTTTAATTATAAAATCGTTTCTGAAAATTGTTTCTACCATAATTTCTTTTATATTCCGATAATTTCAGATCTTTAAGTGAGTAGTTCAATTGCATGTCTGTTAAAACTGTTTTATTTATATTATTTTAATTATTCATAGAGGAAGTTTTTATTTTTATATAAAATTAGCAGTATAAAAAGGATGAACTCTTTATGTTGTTTTAAGAACAAACAAATTAATATTAGGGGCTCTGCAAATATAATGTTAGAATTTCAGGAGGGAGGAGGTTTGTCTTTTGATATAAATATACTTTCTGATCATCAATTGTTTATCTTTTTATTTGTAACATGGTCTTTAGTACAAAATAGTACGTTATTTTTATAGCCTGTTACCTATTTTTTAAAATTCAAAGTTATTAAAATTGCAAATTATTATAAAATTATTAAACTCTAAAATATAGTATACTTCAACGTTTAAAATTCTTATTTTTTTTCATATGTGTATGCATATATAATCACAGTTCGAGAAACCGTATGTAAAGTGTATTTAAAATGAAGCTTATGTTTACTAATAAAAAAAAGAGAAATAATGGTGTCTTCGTTTTGTTGATATGAATTTTTATCTGCTCCCAACCCCTCTCTGTTCGGTGCAAGTACAATAATTCTTTATTATTGTTGAATGCATCATGTAACAAAGTTATCATAAGATTCATTTAAATAGTATTTCTTTTAATTGTTATGTGATAAAGTTTTTTTCATATGAAAAATGATATTTATTAACTTCTCACCATTTGAATCATAAAAGTATGCGAAAAATAAATGAAACAAGTTTTGTATGTCTTTTCGAGCAAAATAAATCATAGAAATCAAAATTTTCTACACTTTGATAACGATATCATTAACGGGGGGGGGAGGGGGGAGGTATTCAAGGGATGATAACGTATGAATCGGAAGGGGGAGGGAGTCCAAAATTAACAAAAAGTTGATAAAATTATATTTGCACAGCCCCTTTCGTAATCGAGCGCTACGCAGTACGGAATAATAAAAAAATATTTCATGCTTCAAAATTGTTTTTAAAACCTTAGACAATCAGTAAGGGGCTATGCTACTATAATTATAGTTATATTGCATAAAATCAAGTGTACGTATTTATTTAAGATATACGTAATATGAATTGTACAGTAAAATACACAGAAAAAGAGAGAGACTTTTTAACAATTATTTGTTTCAAAGATAATTTTTGTATTTCTTAGTTCTTCTATTATTACGAAAAGAAAGTATAGGATTCGTAAAATGTTTCGACACATTTAAACGTTTTAGGGGCCAGAGATCCCATTTTTTACGAAATGTGAGTCTCTGACTCTATTTGCATGTGACACACATTTCGTGGGTGCTCTGTCACAATAACTGATGTACATGATTTAATATTTAAAATATATATGTTTAATGTAGAGATTATGTCCAGTCTGTCTCTGATATAAAATGGCGAGGATTAATTTTTAATGTAAATTCTAGTTTTCAACGGATTTACACGTTTTAGGGATCAGATATTCCAAAAAACTTGTTTTTACAAAATAGCTGAATGTATGCGACCTAAATCTTGTGGGCGCTCTGTCTCAAGAAATAATGCACAGCTTTTCATAAAAAAATATATTCAGATAGTCCTTGTTATAAATTGATTGCGATTACTTTTTGGCATAAATCGCTCAATAAATGGTGCTTCTGTTCTACATTTTTTTTTAGATTTCTGCAACAACTCTATCTGAATGCTTAATGGACGGATTTTCATCAAATTTCCGATTTAATTTGTCCTTAATATACTTTGGTGTTTTTTTTATTTTTTGGCGTAAATCGTCCATCATACAGCGCAGCTGTGTTGCATTTTTTTTTATACTTTGCACAAAAGAGGGGAGGGGGAATCTGCAAAATTTTCGTAAATTCCAATTTTAAGAACTAACGCAAGTATTTTCATCGAACTTCAGATTCAGTTACATGTTGACACCAGCTAATGTAATGTCACCGTTGCAGGTTTCGGTTTAGATCACTAAACAAGAAGCGCTTTTATGGTGCATTTCTTACGTGATTTACCGATATTCATATCTTAAGAACTAATGCATGGAATTTCATATCGTTAGAATCCCCATGATGGGCATAGATTGCCTTTTAATTTTGGTACGTTGACGAATTTTGAAATAGTATTATGTATGAGATAGAAGAAAGTTGTGGGATTTGGAGTTGTGGACAAGGTACTTCCGGTACATTCTTAAACAACTTGACATTATCATCCAAACTCTTTGAATTTTTTATGTTTAAAATAAGATATATGTAGACTGGGTGAAAAAATATTGACATTTAGTGGAAAAGGGCTGGTAAGATTTTTACCGCGATTAAGCTCTCAGGTTTTAACAAATTTTGTCAATTTTCCCACATTTTATTTTGTAAAAAAATATTTCAAATTGCCGCAATTTTTCGAAATCTTCGTAGGTAATGCAAGTATGGTCAATTGAGATACTCTAAGAAGATGTTCAAATACGGAAGTTATTCATCGGAAGTTTACATTTACAATGAAGAAAAATACATATTGTAAATAAACATATAGTTTCCTTGTGGCGTGAAGTGATCTCGCTTCGCCAGTGTATTTCAAAGAGTTAAAATTCAATTATAATATTGTTAAAATTCAATTAATAATTTTTATACTTGTAAATATAAGTGGTATTTAATATGGTTTTATTTAATTTTTACAAAATGTTAATAATAGGGGAGAGTGGTGTGAGATAGTGGGAGGAATGGGACAGTAGGTTTTTCTCTTTATGTATCATTCTAAACATTTCGTTAATCGCATGCTAAATGAAGCAATGGTAGCCAAATCTTTAGTTGATAGGTCTTTAGTTGATTAGATCTATATAAGCTTACAATTGTATAAAAGATTATTTCATAAATCAAAAGTAAATTTACTTTTTATACTTTCTGTATATAAATGATTTGTTATCCATAGATGTAATAGTTTCATTATTTATGGAATATTATACTGTATATTATTAGTTATTTAACCCATTAGTGCCAAGCGTCCCTTTTTAGAGACGCTTCGAAAGATGCATTCAGCACTGTTTTTGACACCGGTAAAAAAGAACAGCAATAATTATTTTATTTAAATGATGCATTTTCGTGATTAATGAACTAAACTTAAATCTTCTAAAAAACAGTGGTGCCAACCAAATAAAATTTACGCAAAAGATGCTGGGCACGAATGGGTTAAAACAAGTCTAAAAGCAGCACTTTTGTTTATACAAGAAGTTTAACACAAAAAAAAAGAAAGTGGGGAGGAATGGGACATGCCAGTAAAGGGAGGAATGGGATATGTCTTTCGTTTTTTTAATGAGATGAATATAAATTCCTAACATGCAAAGATATTTAGAGGGTAATATATTAATTATAACATTGATAATATATTCATCTACTTCAAAATGTAAATGGGTGATTCTCAAAATAGGGGACAATTTATGTCTTTCGGCATACAAAAAAAATTGAGAGGTTTTCTGTCATGTTTTTATATTTAGATATGTTTGTCTTAATATTATTCATTATTTGCACTCAAGAATTACTCACTTTTTAGTTAAAAACACCTTAAAATAACAGAATAAATGTTCAAAATGTCATTAGCATGGATGTCCACAGCAGCTGTGCCTTGTATATACTAGCTTTTTAAAGAGTTAATATCATGTTTATAAAATAAAACAAATGTTATTCTTTCTTTAAATTAATCAAGGAGAGGATTTATCCAATAATTTTTTTTTAAAAAATAAAATTATAGTATATAAAAAAAGAATTAAAGTTTGTCCTCCATATTCTATTTTCAAAACAAGGTCATACTATAACAGCTGGTTAATAATCAAAATTTCATTTTCACATATGACAATAGTTTGAAAATATAAAGTTTCTTCATGGCAACAAGTAGCCATTTTATCCCAGCCTGAAAATAGAAGCATGTATTGTATTTTAAGATTAGAAGTTGAATAATAGGGCGTACATCAATTGTATGTCTTTAGAATGGATAATAATTTTCATGTTTATTTTATAATTAAAATTTTTATTTTACTTATTTGCATAGGACTTTTGTGTTTGAAAAAGCCCCAGAAAGGACTATTGCATTGTGATTATATTATGGCTCATAATCTTATTTAAATTAAAATTTGTCATTAGCATAGACAAATATCAGTGTCATTAGCATGGTTTTTCTGTCCATGCTAAAGACTCCTATGTGCATAAATGTAACCATTGCTTATATTGTATCTTTTACAAAGTTTAATTTTACATATAAATTTAGGTATTACATTTATTATCCCTAAAATATGCATTAAATCTGTCAGAAAATCACAAAGAGAGCTTCTTACATTGTTAGTGTCAGAATGTTGCTCATGTAAACAAAGTTTGCTCTTTGGTAATGTTTTTATTCTCCTTATATGTATATATGTAAAAATGGAAACCATTTGCTGAAAAGGAAGGCTAATAAATATAGAAAAAAGTATTTAAACAGGAAGAAAATAAAAATTTCTTAATATATTTATTCCATGCAATTTGTTTTGTCATTAGCATGGCTCAAAAAATACTAATTATTTTTTTTAAGTTAATTTTTAAATATTTAGCTCTGCTGACTACATGTAAAGTATACCTAATACTATATTAACAACACCTATTTTTTTCAGAAATTTTGCTAACAGTAATTTATTTTAAGATTTCACTTTTGAAATTGTCCCCTATTTTGAGAATCACCCAAATAATTTGAATTGATAATATTTTAATGTTATCTATGACTAACAATCCTGAATTTCTATTTAACGTTATGAAGATCCTGGAATTCTATATTGTGCCACATACATTATATCAATCTACAATCTTTATTAGATTATATATTTAGCCGACACTTGATTATTTGTGCCTTATAGCTTTATTTTATTGCAATTAGATATATCTCTGTTAGTGGTGAGTTATGGGGCAGATTTTGAAACATACAATTTCGTTAATTATAAAATACATTTTGCATGTTTTGTTTCTATATTGTTCAAGAACATTAAAAGGTGTTTCACATTGCACTCTATAGATTAGAATTCATGCTTTAAAGTTAAACAAAGTTGATTTTCTAAGTTTTGTAAAAGGTGTCGTACCCCACCCCTAATTTCCTCTATAATAACGAAAATTGTAAGTACCCAAATACCCTAATAAATGGGCCTGTCAAATGATGGCTTTTGCATATATTGGAAGGTTAAGCTTTTGTATTACGATGCATGTCTGTTGGCATTATTTATTGGGTAAGAAGGCGAATTGTATTTTTAGCATTATTTATTTATAAGATATGCCGTCAAAGGACGATGGCAACATACAATGCTGATGATTTTTTTTTAAATTTACAACGTCAACATTATGGATGCATTCAGGATATCATTTTAAAAACAGTTGAGCAGATTTATTGATAAATATTTAGCTTTTTATAAAGCATATTCATTATTTTTTACGTGTTACAATTCCACCTATCAATGAATTTTTGTATTTTTATTTCATAAGTTACAAAAATGCCAAGCCTTTATAAAATAGACCTTTACAGTATGGTTTTACGAGTTCATTTTAGATGAAATTAGTAATAAATAATGAGAGCAATTTACGATTTATTGATGCTATGTCAGTAAATAGAAAAACCTCAGATGAGAAAATCCTATGACTGCATATGCGACTTTAACTCTGCCAAAATTCCGAGCATCAGCTTGAATTTAGAATGCATGGTCTTTCTTCATCTAGTTAATTTTTAAATAGTTGTAATATTCAATTATTCAATACGAAGATTATTATTGGCTTTTCTATAATATTATATTCATTATAAATTTTATTAATTTTTTCTTTCTTTTTTATGTTAACATCTAACTTATCATTTTAGATGCAGGAAGAAAGTGAAGTTCTATTTAAAAAGAATGCGAGCCTCCTTAACGATGAAAGTAGAGGAAAAAGAAGCACTATTATGACTGAGAAAAATCTTGCTAACCTCATTCTGAAGCACTGAAATTTTCCAATTATTTTATTGCAATACATCTTTAAATTCATTTTCTGATATTATCTCCAAAAATAATCTTTAAAAAGTATGCAATTCATAAGCATTTATATAAAAACTAATTATGTAATATTTGCAAAATGTGAGTCACATTAAAAAGATTTTTTTATTGTAATGAATTAAATAGTTATTTAATAAAATTTATTCATATTTCATTGTATTTTGTTATTTAATTATATTGTATTTACTGGTAGTACAGATATGCATATTACATTTATATCAAAGGCAACTCATAATATTTTCCAAATCAATATGCATTTCTTTTTTTTCCATTCTAGTTTTCTACTTTTAGAAAGATTTGCTTAATAAACTCTGATTATAACATACTGATATACATTAAAAAGTGTGAAACCTGGTCACAATTACAGTTGATAAGTCAAAGATGCATTTTTGTGTACATATGTTAAAGTGTGTATATTATCTCTCGTATATGTAACTATTTGAGTTAAAGATTCTAATTCTAGAGTAATATTAACCACAAAAGAACTCCACTAAATTCATACATGTTCGACCCATTCTTCCGGATTTTTAAGCCAGTTTAGAGTTTTAAATTTGTGATCTTATCAATAATCGGATTTTTCCCCTTTAATATTTTAATTTGAAACAAAACTCTCAAGCAAATAATGTATTAAAAAATGCATAATGTATTAAACGTAGGTGGTTAAAGAAATTTGTGAGGAATAAGTCGAGAAAAAAGACAATAAAAAAATTAAAGGGAAAAAGATTCTAGTAATTAGTAAGAATTGTACGGCATATGTACCTGAAATAAGAATAGGGTTTAAAAAAATTCTTAAATGTGATATTCAGGTAAAGACATTGAATTTTTTGCAGATCTCTTATCTGTTTTGAACCATTGAATTAGTTATTGTGTAGTGTTTCAAAATTATGTAACAGAAGACACTTGTTAATTAAATTCATATGACCGTAGAACTGAATAAAACACCTTAAATACAAGACTACTATATTTTCACTTCTAGCGTTTTAGTTTAGAAGCATATTTGCATAAAATGAACGGACAATGTTTTTTCATGATATAAAGATTTTCAAATCATGTATTGGATTAAGTGAGGTTCGGTGCTTTATATGAATAAATTAAGCACTGTGCTTCATCTAAAATCATAATATTTCTTTTAGACATATTTTAAATCTCAGTTATGATACTTTATTTACATTATTGTATCTATTTGATTTTTTTAGTTTAACTAAAGACCGTAAGATCTGCTTCAGCTTATCTCCTCATTTAGTGCTGTTGTTATAAGGCTCATTTAATAAAAAAAATAATTTTGCACTTATTTAAATATCTATAGTGAAACTTCAGTGAGATTTCTCATGCGTAACATTTATGTCAATTGCTGTTATAATACTTAAACACATGTTAGGCCATATTGCTTATTTTACATCGAAATATTTTAATACATGAGGAAAACTCCACTCTGGATATTTAAAACTGCAAAAATTTAACTTTATATTGAAAAAATACTATAAATAACTCCAATTAATTTAAGTATTAGTATAAAAAAAACAATTACGTAAAATCTTTTTGGAATACTGCTGTAAAAACATTAATAATAAAACTGCAAAAAATTTGTGCAGTTACAAATACATTTTGGTAAGTGCAAATAAAATATTTTAAATACAATACTAAAAAGCATTAACAAATTTACTGTATTAACACTTGTACTGTTGCAAAGAGCTTTCTGGCGAGAATACAAAATGTGGCTTAAATACAATACTAAACAATTTTTGGTAATGTTTCGAACGGTACCTCATTAAAGTTACTTTTTTTTATAAAGTACATAAAAGGTTTAAGATGCAAGCATAAAAAACCCATAGTAAATGTTCCATAAAGTCCTTTGCAAATGTACAATAAAATTCTCAATATATATACTACAAAATGTTTTGTAAGAATACTAAAAATCATTAGAAAACTCTCAAAATAATGTATAGTAAACTCCCTAAAAATTTGTAAGTACGTTTACTAAATAATCCTCAGAAAATTTACCAAAATATACATAGTGATTACTCTAAAATATCGCTAGTAAGCTTACTAAATAATGTTTAGTACATTTATAAAAACTAATATGAGAACCTCCCTTACAAATCATTAGTAAATTTACTAAGTAATCAGTAGTAAGTTTACAAAAAGTTCTTTAGGAAACTCCCTAACAAATCGTTACTGCATATACAACATAATCGCTGGTAAATTTACGAAAAATTCCTTACAAAACTCCCTGAATAATCATTAGTAAGTTTACTAAAGAATATTTAGTAAGTTTACAGACGATTCTTTAGGAAACTCGCTAAAAAGCAGTTAGTATGTTTACTAAACAATATTTAGTAACAGTAACTAAAGAAACTTTTGCAATTGTACATGATTTTCATCTGTTGAGGTTACATGAAAAGTTCTAGGCATCCCAGTTTCCTAGAAAATTCTTAGTAACCTTCCAGAATTTTTTTTACAGTGCACTTGCTCGAAAATTATTGTGAAAGAAGATTGGATTACTTCTTCACGGGACCTAAATAATTTAGATTGTTGCATATGTGAGATTTTAAAGGCTAAAGAGAGGATATTAGGGAGATTTTAAATATAATAATCAACACAAAAATTTGGACTTTTTCAAAGCTTCCATATTATGGGAATCGGACAGAATAACTCTTAAAATATTTCGTGTCGCAATCGGAGTATGACATAATGAATTATTGCTGGTAATCTACAAAGATGAACGATTGATACTAATAAATTTATTTTTCAATAAACTTTTATCTATGATAATCTTTATGTTTGCCTATTAACCATTTTCTATTATTTATTTGTATAATAAAATGCTGGAATATTTGTAAGAGTATTTAGTAGCCATTCGATACACAAAACTTATATTCAAGGGAACATTGTGAAAATTAATAAAATATATTTTAATAAATACCTATTTCGAGCAAATTATGCCATTATATAAATACCATAAAAATGATTTGCAAATAAATCGTACAATTAAAATTATTTCTAAGTAAGTTAAAATACTAATGCTGTGCTAATTTTTATCAATTGATTTAATTGTTTTAAACTGATAAAAGCGTGATTACATATCAATTGCTGATTGTATTTTCATTACCTTTGGTTTAATTGGTCTGTCTGTTTCAAATGTTAGACGACAGAACATTAATAAATGATTATCTAAGTAAATTATGTGGAGTTAAGTGTCATTCAAATGGTTCAGTTGAAAAATCACTGATAAATAAATACAATGTTTCTGGTTTCAGTCCTCTAAATTAAAACAGGTTTACATTTATTTGGAAAACTTGCTGTTCGAATCATAGCTGAATTTCATTATAATAAGAAGTCTCAAAATATTTTTTCAGAATATATATTAAATGTCACACAAATTTTATGATAGTATAACGATTTTTAATAAGAGTAACAAATAAAACTCATTCTTATAATTTTCACAGTAAACCCTAATTATAACCGTCTTTTGCAGAAACATGTTTTACTATATTTTGTGTGATGTGGAATTCACAACAGCCGAATATCAAGTCACAATGATTCTCAGAATCAATTCCATTTCTAAATAAAATTCAGAAGAGATAGTGACATCATAATGGATGTTATGCGTTGATCATAATTATTAAACAACATAATACGAGTTTAAATCAAAATGTCAGGCTAACGCTACCTATTTACAAAAAAAAAAAAAAAAAAAAAAGATAAACTTATTTAAATATAAATTTCACGGGACGACGAACTTCTTCAAATATTTTTATTTCTTCATAGATGGCACATAATACGTAGTTCAGTACTCAAACATAAAATAATTTCAAAATAGTGCTTTTTACATTTTGCAGTTGCACACACGACCAAAACCAGACATGAACTCACAACCAACCTTAAACTTCGAACATAATTTCGAATAGAAATTTTTGAAAAAGTCACGGTTACGGTCTCGAACGTGATAGAATCTATTTTTCGAGCGGTCAACGCGCGTTACAATTTTTTTTTCATTTTATTTTAGAAAGTCTTTTTCTGTTTAAGTACATACGGAATTACAGATCAGTATGCTTTAAATTTCGTTAAATGGCTTTATTAATCTTATTTAGTTGTATTTAAATAATATAGTTCTAAAATTAAAAAAATGCATGGAGTTGAACTTTTCTACATATGATCTGAAAAAAAATATATATATTTCCTTTTTAATGTTCTTTGTAATATTTATTTCATTTTCTCAGAAAAAAAAATTAATTTATTTCTTTTAAATTTTGAAATTGTTCTGATTATACTCTTTTAACATAGCCAAAGAATACTAACCAAAATTCATATTTGAATATAATTCCAGTTTAATCACGTACATGTAATTCAAATAGTCTTCATTGTTAAAAATGAAAACCACATAGCAGAAGCCCTTTTAGATACACAATCTACTACACTGTAAAAAAAAATTTGTAAGGTTACTAAACATTTTCTAGGAAACTGGGATGCCTAGAACTTTTTATGTAACCGCAACAAAAGAAAATCATGTAAGATTACATAAGTTGCTTTAGTAAGCGTTACTAAATATTGTTTAGTAAACATACTAATGATTTTTTAGGGCGTTTTCTAAAGAATCTTCTGAAAATTTACTAAATATTATTTAGTAAACTTACTAACGATCATTTAGGAAGCTTACCAAAGAATTTTTTGTACATTTACTAAATGTTGTTTAGTAAATTTATGAACGATTTTTAAGGATATTTCTCAAATTAGTTTTGGTAAACTTACTAAATAATGTTTAATAAAGTAACTAGCTATTGTTTAGGGAATTTATAAAAGAATTTTTCGAAAATTCGCAACGTATTATTTAGTAAACGTACTAACTATTGTTTAGTGCGTTTACTAAACAATATTTTGCAAATTTTCTAATATTTTTTTAATAAAGTTACAAAGAATTTTTTAGTGTATTTACTAAGAATTTTTTTGCAAATTTGAGACAGATTTTACAGTATATTTACAGCAATTTTTTTTAGTATTGCACCCAAAATCTTTTATGTAATTTAGCAAAATATTTCTGGTAACTTTATTAAGGTACCGTCAGAAAAATTCTTAGTATTCAAATCTGACTTTTCGGCAGTGTATTTAAAGCAGTTTTTGTACTCACGCAGGAAAAGTTCTTTGCAACTGTGCAAGAGTCAATGCAGTAATTTGTTATTTATTTATTTTATTTTATCTACCATTTTATTTATACTTATCAAAAGTTATATGCAACTATAAAATTTTTGCAGTGGCTTAATAATGGTTTATAATTGTATACCATTTTTTAACTGAAAGTTATATTGATTAGAGTTGTTGTTACGGTATTCTTTCAGTATGAAGTTGAATTTTTACTTTTTAAAATACCTTGAGAGGTGTTTTCGTCATGTGTCAAAATATTTTGATGCAAAATAAGCAATATGGCCTGACATGTGTTTCAGTATTATCACAGCAATTTCCATGAATATTTGTATGTTATGCATGAGAAATCTGACAAAAGTTTCATTTTATGTATTTAAATAGGATAATAATATCGATTTAAAATGAACATTATAGCAATGGAACTAAATGAGCAGATAAGTATAACAGTTTTCAATTAAATAAAAAAAAGAAGTCCAAAAGAAACAATTTAAATAAAGTATCACTAGTAAGTTTATAAAAAATATTTCACATTTAAATAGAATTTCGATGTAATTGAGGCAAATAAAATTTACAACCTTTAAGGACTAAACTCCGTATTTATATGTAAGCACTGTGCCTCATATAATACTATATACATGATTTGAAAATCTGTATATAATTAGAAATACTTTCTGTTCGTTTTCTATAACAGGGTTCGTACGCTTCAAGGATATTGTACCAGAATGTTTGTAAAGTAATATTTGCCTTTTTTTAATGTGGAAAATTCAATTATTAGATATAGAAATCAGTACTTTGCGAATTTTCTGGTGCAAAACCACCTAAAATCCCAGGAATCCCCTGATGCGTACGAACCATGTATAAATATGCTTATAAACTAGAAGTAGAAATACAGTAGTCTTGCAATTTTTTTCTTTTTTTGACATTTTCTTTATGGAGTTTCTTTAAATTCTCAACTGATAAGAATTTTATTAACAAGTATCTTCTATATATTTGAAACACTGCACAGTAACTGATTCTATGTCAGAAAAACATTTGTGACATCTGAAAAAAAATTAATTTCTTACCTTAAATTTCTCATTCAAGGAAATTTTTTTTTTTTTGTACCTTTTATTCTTATTTTTATGAATGCGCTATACAGTTATCAGTGATCAAAAGGATTCTTCTTCCTTTGATATGTCTCTTTTTTAGACTTATACTCCATTAACGTACACAACACATTTTTTAATACTTTATCTTCTTGTGAGGTATGTTTCAAATTTAAATATTAAAAAGAAAAATTATTGATAGGTCACACTTTTGAAACTCTAAATTTGCTTAAAGATACATAAAGATGGATGTGGGAATTTAGTATGATTCTACTGTGGTTACTCCAATAAGAAATAGTAGAATCCAATTAGAATCTCTAACTAAAATTATTACATATACAACAGAGATGACATACACACCTTAACATATCATTCACCCTCAAGAAAAGGTCACATCTAGACGAAAATAAAATTTCACATAGGCAAAAGAACATTTGCTTTTTTTTCTTTTTTTTTTTTTTTGTAACATGAAATTATAGCATTTAAATCTGCTCGCAGGAAAGTAAATGTGCAAAAAAGCATAAAACACTTAAAAATGAAGTTGTATAATGAGGTTTGGAAGGTTGGGCAGTTTTACCTCCCCACACAAACCACCTCTCCTATGTTGTCATAAATGGACATATAGCGTAAGAAAGTAATTTTCTGCATATCTACACGTATGAAAATGTTTGTGTAGTAAGTCGCACCTATAACACAACTATTAGTGGAATAATATTCAAAATGAATTTGTGCGAGATTTGTCATTTTTCTTGCGATTGAACGATATGAATTTATTCAAAAATGCATCTTGGACATATCAACAATAATTGTGAGCTGATTTCACATTTTTAAGTACGTAGTAGTATTTGATGATAGAGATGTCTAAAGACACTTTCTGAAAGAAGAAAATAAATGGAAACAAAAAGGAAGCTATATTTCTTTAGAAAGCATTATGAGCTGCCAGTTTATTATAAATGCTTCATGCATACTTATACAACTAATAAGTGTAATATCATTAAATGACAAGATTCATTGAAATATGAATAAATTTTATTTCTAAACAACAAATTAATGCATTCATTACAATAACAAGAACATATTTGTAAACATTTTTTTAATGTGACACATTTTACAAATCTTACATAATTTGTATAGTTATGTAATTGGAATTCCTCATACATGAATATAGTCAGTACTATCTGGAAAAACAGCATGCATTTTAAACTCAGTTTTGAATATTGAATAACACATGAATTAAATAAAATACGAAATAATACGAAATAAACAAAACGCAGCATCAAAAAATCTAATTCTCCTATGAGAACTTGGCTCTTATTTTTCAATTCCTTTACATATAATTGTTGAGTATCCCACAATTGGATGTGGGAGTAGTGTTCTGATTCCGCATCTGACTTAACTGAACCTTCACTGTAAAGAAGGCTCACAATATATTTAATTGTAATTTCTGTTTCCTCCTGCACCTAAAGAAGAAAACTGAATGTTAACATAAAAAGTTAAATAAATATACTATTATAGAAAAGTCAATATGCTGATATAACATTAAGAAATCGTAAATTACTGTCATTATTCAACTCTAATTTCATACAAAATGTATTTGTAGAACCATATGATAACGAAAAAGTCGTATTTTAAAAATTTTGACATGCTTGTCATTTATTAAATAAAAATATAAAATCTGTCGGTACATAGTACAATAACACATAAGAAATATTAAATATGCTTTATGAATGCTAAATATGTTGAATTAAAACTGCTCAACTGGTACAAAAAGAATGTCCTGAAGGCATTCATGATATTGAAATTGTGAATTAGAAAATTCCCCAACATTTCTGAGTGTCATTGTCTTTTGACAGCATGTCTAAATAATTAGACAATACTCGGACACAATATACCTTCTTATTCAATAGATAATGCTTATAGGCATGTTTTGTAAAGCAAATGCTAGAAGTAATTTCTAATCGCATTATCTAAATTAAATGTAGTTCAATAATATATTTATGCCACGGAAGTGTTTTTTTCAGATTTTAAATGAATTTCTCAGCAAGAAACCCCCCCCCCCCCCAAACTTTAAGATAGTGCAAACAAAATTCAGCTTGCACCTTTTCTTGGTGAAAAATATGGTTAAAGAATCATTGTTTTTTTTACATTAAAAAAAAATTATGATCCCCTCCCCCTCCAGAAGTAAAAACCAGAAACAGTTAGGTTCCCAAAACTATTAAATCCCTATTTGCTAACAAAAAACATGTATTAAAACTTTCATTATAATTTTTAGTGATTACAATAATTATAAAAACTGCTATCATTTACATTAGTCAGTAGTATACAATGTTATATATAAAAATATTTTGTAATAATTATGTAATACCATATTAAATACAACTAATATTTACATGCATTAAAATTATTCACTGCATTTATCATTAAATTGTTAAAACTGTATATAAAATTATTTATGAATTTATTATCTAAGAAAACAATACCTATTTTTATGTTTTAATTGCTAAAATAATAATTTAGTATTCATTCTACAAAGAAAACGTAGCCATGTAGCCATTCCCCCAAAAAAGCACTAGTTTTTAACAAAAGACATTGTTTCTTGAGAAAATAAATTTGCAATCTCTTAATAAAATAAGAAAAAAGTACATAATATTTTAATATAAAAAATAAGGTAACATTAGCTTTTAATGTTAATAAATTACAAAAAAGACAACATGATTTATCAAAATCCTGTTTTTTCTAAATAAAGTTCTATATTTTTATAAAGTGTTGGGCACACAGATTTAGAAATAATGCATAATGCAAGAATTTCTTGTTAAATGATCTCTGGTTACTACAAAAGGTGAATTTCCCTATTTTTTTTCTAATCAAAGTAAATTTTTACAATTTTAAAAGAAGCAGGTTATTGCAAAGCTTCAATATGACCTAGAGGGATCAATAAGTAAATTACAGAACTAATAAAAAATGCACTTAAATAAAATTTCATTAGTTAGTATCACAAATAACAATGAAAAATCTTTCAGACCGTTTTGCATTTGTATTTAGAAAAATTGATGCTAATTGCTTAAATGTAAACTTGTACACAAAATATTTTTTGATAAAAACATGCATTGAACCGCAACCGAAGAGGTTTTTTTTTTATATTTAAAATTTTTATACCAATTAGTTCTTTTTCTCTTATATATTTCTTTAATAAAGTTTTTGAGCAGCTATCACTTTGTTTAATCTTTATTAATCCCGATTTGCTATAAATTTGTAATTGCAAAAGCAGGCTGAGAAAATAACATTCTGCCAAGGCGTACCTTTTTTTTTACTTGGATAAATTTAATATATACTTTCTATGCTTATTTTATATAAAATATGAATGACTTTATTAGTTAAATAAATTACATGGCTGCCAACTATTACGCCTATTTGTAGTCAAATAAACATATTAGAAACAGAAATTTTAATTAATTATTGAGAATATGTAATGTAATACATAGCATTAAATATATTTGGCATATATTTTACTAAAATAAAATTGTGGTTCCAAACATATTTATATGATTTAAAAAGGCGTAGTAGTTGGCAGCTCTGAAATTACGATACAGCACATTTTGTTAGATTTAAATACCAGTTTTAACTGAAATGATTTTATGCCAGATAAGTTATTTCGTTTTACAAAACTATTTTATTTAATATTTTACAAGTCTAAGGAATAGTTTTAGTTGGGAAATTATTTATAGCACGTTTTGTATTGTTCATTTATAAAGCAAAATATCCACAGAAACTTTTGAAATTATGTCCATTTTAAATTTTTATACTTTATCTAATTTTTAACATTTATAAAAATTATGATTTTAATCAATTATTTAAAAAAATCATCTGATAGAAAACACCATTTAATCACTGATAAGTAATTGGATTAAAATTTTTGATATTCAAAATAAAATAATGAATCATTAAAATTTATACAGAATGGTATTTATCTTTAAAATAATAGTACAAAATATAGTCTGAGTATAATCCATTAATATATATATATCACACAAAAGAGAATTAGTTGCTTGATAATATGCTAAAAGGGTATTTTGAAAGATAATTTAAATGCATGTCATAGAAAAACAAACATACTTACATCTTCTAAGAAGTAGGATCATTATTCTTTAAAATTTGCAGGGATCAGTTGAATTCCGTGAGTAGTTAATTATTTTGATTGTCAGTTTCTTCTAGCAATTGTTTTCTAAATTTCTCTGCTTAAATGTTTCTATACATCACTCATAACAATTCTTATTATTTTTCGGCGGATCTAAATTAAAAAAAAGTTGAATATGAAAACACAAATTGACATAAAATATGAATATATTTGAACATAGGGGTTATGCATATATAACGTTATCAGCTTTTTGGAAGTTTTGGACTCTCCAATTTCCATATCATACGCTATCTCTCGAATCTCCCCCCCCCCCACCACCCTTATAATGATAAAGTTATCAATGCGGATATTTTTCTTTTTTCAGAATTTATTTCTTTTTTTGGAGTGATATACAAAACTGGTTACATTTCTTTTTAGCATATTTATTTATTTAAATGAAGAGAAGTAATTAAACATTACTTTCTATCGAAAAATACTTTTAAAGAGTAGTTACCATTAGAAAGTATTTTATAATAGTGTTTTTTTAGATAAAGCATTCAACAGTAATATTGTTTTATACACTTTTCCTGCACGGAAAATGGGGAAGGGGGATAGAAATTCTAATCTACAAAGTAAGAGGGAAACATTCTTTCGATTTCATTTATTTATTAGTGAACAAAAGCTTCAATACAAATATTCTTCACATATAATTTCTCGAACCGTGATTATATATGTATACATATGACAGAAGAATATGGATGCCAAACGTGGAGGTATTCTTCATTTCAAAATTAGATAATTTTATAATTTAGCGATTTTAATAACTTTATATTTTCATAATTATAGATAACAGACTCAAAAGAGATAACATGCTATTTTGAAACAAAGATTGTTACAAATAAAAAGAGAAAATTTTGATGGATGAAAAAGTGATATTGACATCAAAAAGACCACACTCCTCCCCGTAGAAATATTTTACGATATCGTGTGCCAGACCCTCCCCCCCTTCCTTCCTAAAATGATAACTTTATATTTGCCAAGCCCCATAGTTACAATAATCCTGGAACAAAGTCCGATTATGCTATCCAAGCTTATTATGATATGTTTGGTATTAAAAAGGGTGTACATAACTGTTTATTTACAGGAACTCGCAAAAGAATTTACGATTGTCATATTCCTTTAGGTTTTGCACTTAATTTTTCATGTGCAATCCTAGGTTATCAAAATTAAAACTTTAGCATAAAACGCTTCTTTTTCGAAGAAAACAAAGTTTATTCGCAAAGTATGAAAAAACACATCACAACACTTTTAACAATCGCTAAAGGGGAGAGTGGGATGGAATGGGACAGTAAGAACAATTGGACAGTAGGCCCCTCTTCATGTATCATTCTAAATACTTCATAAATCACACACTAAATAAACCAATGGTACGCCAATCTTCAGTTGAAAAAGTGCTGATCAACATAAGCTTGCAATCGTATAAAGAAAAAGATAATTTCAAGAATCAAATGTAAATTTACTTCATATACTTTAAGATTTTCGCCTATTAATGACTTGATTATGAGTAGATATAATAATGTCTTTATTTACCGAACATTATACTGTATGTTATGCATAATTTAAACAATGCCAAAAAGCAGCTTTTTTGTTTATGCAAGAAGTTGCAAATAAAAAAGAGTAGTGGGAGAAATAAGACATGTCTAATTCCTTCTTTTTAATAAGATTAATGTAAATTACTAACATGCAAATATTTTTAATGAGTTGTATATTAATTATAACATTATAAATCTATTAATTTCCTTCAAGTTGTAAATGAATTGAACTGGTAAATTTTTATGTGACTTCTGATCACAATATAATTTTCCTTTTATTGATGAAGGTACTGTTATTTGATGTTGTGAAACTTATTAAAAATCTCCAATCTTTGTTATTTTGTATATCTACCTGACACTAGACTATTTTTGGCTTATGGCTTCGTTTTAGAGGTGCTCCATATCTTCCCTAATAGTGGGGAAGTATTGGTCACATTTTAAAACTTACAATTTCTTTAATTATAAAATAGTTTCTGCAAATTATGTTTCTATATTGTTCAAGGACATTAGAAACTGCTTTAATTTGCATTCTATAAATTTAAATTTTTGTGTCAAACAAAGTTGATTTTCTTATTTTATGAAAATATCCCATTCCTCCTCACTCTCCCCTACAGAAGATTATAGAAGAAATACACTGGAGCTCATCCTTAGCACCTATTTTCACCCGCCCCCCTCTCGCACTGGCTGATTTAACATGAAACAATGTTTGTACAATCATGACCGCCACGTAACAGTTTGATTACATGTGTAGTAATTGTGTATTAAAATCTTGTCAAAAAAGTAGCACTTCATGCCGAGAAAATGAGAAGGGTTTAAATTTTCGAATTTTGATCTAGTATTTTTAAAATTTCACTTTATTCGTTTGCCGATAATATCTTGAATTTTCACAAATCCAAAAAATGCAGCTCTTAGCTTCTATATATCGTGTAGATAACCTTGATCGCATTTGTTTAAAATTAAAGGTAGCCTGTTAAGCAAAATACTACAAAATGGGGTAAATGTATGCATTTGTCTTGGTTCAAAAATGTACACAAGTTTCAAAGCTTTTTACAATTACGTAGTTGAAAGCTCTATACACTATTTTTTTCATTGTTGTTTTTGTATAAAATATAATAGCTATTTAACCAAAATCAGCTAGTTAACTTTTTTCCCCTTTTTCTATTTTTTTAATATAAAACATGGGTATCTGCTTGTCAACTTTTAAAAACCAATATTCTTGTTTCATGATATATTTTTCTGTTAAGTCTTGACCCTTAACTTCTGTTAAAGGCCTCACAGATAGCTTCTATATTTAGTTTTCACAATTTAGCTTGTAATTTCCAGTTAAAAAACTCTCGTTATAGTTTAATTTTGATTCGTTTGGTTTCTTAGTAGAATTGTTAGAGACTTCTAAATGAAAGAGTTTTTATTAAATAGGTTTTTACATAAAGTTTAGTGCATAAATATAATTTTATGAGTCAATCAACACTTTTCTTCATTCTACGATCAAGCGGTCTCGAATACCGATCATATTATTTTTGGAACAATTTTTGTCTGAACAGTTAGAGTTTAACTGCTATTTACCATCTCCCAGACTGCTATTTTTTAGGTTTAATTTATAATTTTCAGTTTGACTATAAAAATACTAGTGAAGTTTATTAATGCTTTTACATAACACATTCGTTTCAGGAGAAATGGGCTCTCGAGAGAAATACGCACTGCGCACTTTGCCTCATTACTGAGTTCTTTTACCCTACCGATGGGGCAAAGATATGCAAAACAATACTTTTTAAAAATTACAATTTGGCTACATAATGATTGATCGTGACCCATGCCTAAGGTTCTAATATAATATTTTAATTATTCGTTACATAAGTTTAGACCAATGTGTTCATTAAAAATAAAAATTTATGGAAGTGCATATCCCCCCCCCCCCACCCTACCTACTCTACATGCTCTAAAAATTGAAATCTTCCAACTGTTGATGTAATTGTTTTTGCAAGTTACTTCGCGTTAAAATATTAAATCACCCGTTGATCATGTATGAAAAGCTTAAAGTGTATTAGACATAATTTCTCTTCTAATGGGCATTTTTGTATGCATTTTATTTTAACGTTACTAAAAATCATATTTATTTGGAAATTATTTGAAAAATAGATTTTTGGGTTGTATAAAGGGTACCTGACAAATACTGTGAAAACTGAATATTGCAGTGGTCGGTGAAATTTAACAGGAGTTAAGGATTAAGATTCAAAACAAAAGCGTTTCATGAAACAAGAATATTGGTTATTAAAAGTAGGTAGCTATAGGGGAAAATGGAGTGGTGTGGGACACTTTTTACAGAAAATAAACTTTGTTTGACACAAAAACTAAAATTTCAATTTATAGAGTGCAAGGTTAAACACTTTTTAATCTCCCTGAACAATACATAAACATAACATGAAAAAGGTATTTTATAATTAAAGAAATTTTAAGTTTCTAAATAGTTCCCATACTTCTCCACTGACAGGGAGATATGAGACAGTAATAAAACAAACCTATAAGGCTCAAATAGTCTAACGTGGAGGAAAAGTATTACAGCTGTGCATAAACGAGTCACTAATGTGCAAAAAATATAAAAAGTATATGAAGCAAATTTATTTTTGATTCCTGAAATAATCTTTTGCTTTACACAATTGCAAGCTTATACAGATCAGAACATTTTTCAACTGAAAATTTGGCTACTATTACTTCATCTTGTGTACCATTGGATGAAATGGTAAAAATATGAAATAAAGAGGAAATCTTATTGTCCCATTCCTCCCACAGTCCCACTCCTCCCTACTCTTTCCTCACCCACCTACTTTTAAACATCAATACACCTACGTTCCATATTAAACAATTAGAAAAGGAAAAGGTAGTTTAATAGCTTATATTAATTAAGTAGTTATTATATTTTATACAATAGCTAACTTAGAAAAAATATAAAGTTTTCCAAAATGTAATTGTGTAATGTTTTCATTCAACTTGAACATTGTAGCAAAGCCACTACACTATTTTGAGTTTTTAACATTTGTATTTACAAATGTTTTGTATTTTTAGTAGTATTATTAAACTCTCCGAAACGACTTGATATATTACTTATAGTAATTTCGTTACAAATATGAAAGAAACAATACTGCAGGCTGAAAGTTTAATAGAATTTCAAAATATACCTTGAGAACTGACATTTGAGAAACTGCACAAATATTATTAAGACCAACGTAAATAAAAGTCATTTGATGGATGATAAATATTTAGCTCTCAGATATAAATAGGAAAATTAGCCATCAATACTAAGTCATGTTACATTTTAAATCAAACTGAAACAGCCCTTACTGTGTTAATAACTATGAATCAAGTAAAACAAAAATATAACAAAATTAGTTCATAAATAAGAAATATTTACTTACAACCTAACTTGAAATCCTTATCAACATTGGATTCAACATGGATGCCTTTCACGCGTCTGTTGCTGGATGAATAGGCATTACGTCATCAATAAAAATCTTTTTGATTGGCTGACAGGTGAAACTAAAATATTTCATGTATTCATACTATGCGAGAGATAATATTATACCCTGCTTACAGATGAAATTTTAGTAAGCATGCAGATTTCTGTAGTTATACAAAAACTAGTTTTGTAGGTCTCCAGATTTTTTTTTACAGTGTATACATCATAGAAACATTTCGCTTCTGTTATTCGATAAGCATCTGCCGAATGCCAAGTTCAAGATTACATAAGATTCCTGATAATCAATTCCATTTCTAAATGTAGCTAACAAACAAAAATAAATGTAAGATATCACGATTTATACCATAATAGAATCCGAGGTGAATAAATAGGATTCAGATGGATTGAACAATTTCTTTTATACACTTTCACATTCTTGACTGCTTTCTTATGATTAAGACTTTTTTAATTACAATTTTTATACCAATTAGTAATCCTGCTAATTTTATACAAATATTTCAAGTGTATTAAAACATTATCGATTTATATTTTAATATACTTGAAAACGACATATTTTATACATGGTAAATGCATTTTATCATTATATGTTGAAAATGTTGAAAATTCTTTGTTTTCTTTATTCTGTTTTCTCAAAAAATAATAAATAAGTAAATAAATAAAAGGTTTTTTTCATAATAATATCAAAGCCTTTGATCACTGAATTAAAATCAAAGATTTTTTAATCTTAATTTCCGTGAAAGTTTTGATTAAATTTTATTAAAGTCACGTACATTTTATTCAATTCATTTTTTTACTAAAAGTGTTTCTTTATTGCTCTATCGATGTCGCTTGAGATGTTTAATTCAATATACTTGTAGAAAAGAAGATTTATGCGGATATTGGATGCGCAAATGCTAGTAACAAGGTCAAGGTACACTCAGAAAAATTCTATAGGTAAATACTCTTATAAATTTAAAGATCTATAAAATCTGAGATGTCACGATTGCTGTTTTATGTTGTAGGGAAATAACATCATCTAACAAATTGGAATGAAAAAGTGATTTATTGAAGAACGACATATTGTTTATTTATTCAACATGTATAGAAATAATTATAAGACATTTTATTTTATAATCAAATACAATATGTTCAATATAACAAAGGTATATAAGGTGACCAGAGGTGATTATTTCATGGTGGCGAATAGCACCAAGTTAAAATATTATGCAAATAAAGAAGTAATCAAGGAAATGACACCACAAGTTGTGCATAGAAGGTCACTGTATCAACTGAGGCACAAAAAATGACTTAATTTACCGATTGAATGATCGTGTTTAAAATGATTCTGTTGTAATTTCGTTTGCAGCGATTTTCTGCAGTTCCATATATTGACCCTCGAATTATGCTGTTGAGCTGATCCAGAGTATCAGACCAGATAAAGTGATCGTTGTGGTTAATTGGGTGAAATAGTCCTCCAGTCTTCGTGTCCGGGATAGCTCTGTTGGTAGAGCATTGGCGGCTTCAGCCAATACATTCTTGGCTCGAATCCTGCCCCGGACTTTTTTCACCCAATATTGAAAAATGGAAAAAATTATTTCTGTTATAATTAATTTACCGACTGAATAATAGTGTTTAAAATTATTCTATTAAACTGCTACATCGGTTTTAAAAATGAGAACAGATAATCCTTCTAAATTATTGTAGAAATGTTAATGAAAGTGTTAATAAAGATACATAAATTTTTAAATTGTTCCTTATGAAATTAAATATTTGATTCAATTAAACATTTCTTTTTCTAATTTGAACAACCCCTCAAAAAAAAAAAAAAAAAAAAAAAAAAAAAAAAAAAAAAAAAACTAATTTATATAAATGGAGCTTCTTTAGCTGTATTCGTAATTATGTAATAACGAAGCACTTATAGTCATAGTTCAATCCGTCTGTCTCTGCTCATATAACGACAAAAAAATATTCTCAACCGAATTGTTTGAAATTTAAAATATATTGTTATTACATTATTTTTTCGAGTCATTTGAAATTTTATGAAAATCGTGTATATATATATATATATATGCACGAAATATATATATATATATATATATATATATACTTATATCATCATCATCATCATCAACCGTTTTCGATCCACTGCTGGATGTAGGTCTCCCCCAGATTTTTCCAATGTTTTCTGTCTAATGCTTATATACTATATATATATATATATATATATATATATATATATATATATATATATATATATATATATATATATATATATATTACACGGAGAATTAAAAGTATTCCATTAAATTACGGTCAAAGAGAAAAAAAAAATTCTAGTGTATTTTAATGATGTTGCAAAATTTCGAACATAATACATCTCGCATGCATCTGCGAAATTAATACTAAAATATAAATTATGTACATTCTGAGATGCAAAGAATATTTTTTGCTAATATACAAGGCCACACAAATGTGTTCTTTTACGTAATGGTATAGGAGGAAACATTGCTTGGGGTATGTGTTAATTACATTAAAATATTTTAAATTTAATGAAAGTGATACACGTTGCTGAGGTATGCTGAAAGTTAATTCCTATTTAATAGATAACATTTAATATTTACAGGGCCACACAGAAGATTTCGGGTGCTGTTTTGTATCCAAAGTACTGCATATTTTAAAAAATCGTTGTAGTAGGAACGCACATGTCTGTTGTATAATTTCTGACTTATGTCTGAGCAAGTAACATGCAAACGAAAATTTCGTAATCAATTTTAAATATCTATGTATTGTAAAATATTTTTTAATGTACATTGTTTAATATGATAATGAAAAAATTATTTGTGATTTGCATTACGTTTTGTTCTATACCTTTATCAGGCGATTGATCGATTGAATATTAGTGTTAAATCAGATAAACATTTGTTGCAATCGGAAATGCAAAACTGATGAGAGGAGATATGGCATGTACAGTATAATGTAGCTTATCAGCATTTCCGGATTAAGAGAAATTATTAGAGAAAGCTGACTCGATGTCAATCATTTAAAGGGAATCTGCATGTTCAGCATAATTTTGTAGTAAGAAATATTTTAATGGTTGCTACAATTCAATCTTCTTGATTTTATGAAATTTTGTAAAACAATATAATAAACAGAATAAAATCATAGAGATAAATAAATTTTTTAAAATCTTTCAAATATATATTTAATTTAATGTAAGTGTATTTTAAAAATATATTTAGATGTGAAAAGAAATTTCTTCATATTAGGTATTTTGTTAGAGTGATATTTTCTCAAAATAGATTTTCATTGCACTGTTCATTTTGCTATTTATAATGAATTTTATGTACTTAGAGAAATACTTAAAAAAAACAATTAACACTGAACTTTTAAAACGTTTTGAAAAAAAATCTCAATATTAGGTATATTGTTACACTAAAAATTTCACAGATTAAATTTTCATTGCACTGTTCATTTTGAAGTTTACAATGAATTCTTAGTACTTAAAGAAATACTTAAAAGAAATACATGTAAAAAACGATTAACACTGAATGTTTTAAAATTTTCATCCCAATGATTGATTAGTAATTTAAAATTCTTTATTTTGTATATGATCTGTATTAAAATATTTGATCTCTATTTAAATAAATAAATAAAAAAAAAACTTTTAAATTTTATCTAAATTTTAATGTTGTTTTTTGAAACAGCATACTGTAAGTTGGTGTTTATGACCAGCATATCACATTAAGATATTAAATATCTAAACTTTAAGAAGTCAATCATTAATTCATAAACCAGAAATCTGTGCAGTCAGTTTCCTGCAGACTATAATTACTTTAAAAAACTGTCATTTTTTAATTGTTAAAATATTGCTTTACAGTAGCTGGCATTTTTCCATTTGTCCCATTGTTTAATGTGATAAATCAAAAATTATTTGTGATTTACATTACATTCTGTTCTACACGTCTATCAAGAGATTTGTCAATTAAACATTAGTGTTAAATCAGGTAAACATTTGTTGCATTTGCCAATGCAAAACTGACGAAAGGATATACGGCATGAGCAGTATAATGCAGCTTACCAGCATTTCAGGATTAAGATAAATTATTAGAGAATGCTGACTCAATGTTAATCATTTAAAGACATTTTCCAAGTTCAGTATAACTTCGCAATAAGAAATGTTTTAATGGTTGCTACAAAGCAATTCTTGTAGTTCCCAGCAACCTTATAATACATTACAATAAACACAATGTAATCATAGATATGAATAGTTTTCGAAATTTTTCAAAAGCGAAAAAAAAATGAAATCTAAAGAATTTGTATGTTTAATAATATGTTGTAAATAAAAAGAAAATACAGTCACAGCAAAAAATATCTTGACACTTTCGATTTTAGACGTTTTGTTAAATATCTAAAAATATACATAGGGAATAACTCCGAAACTCCAGATGTATAAACAAAAGAGTACAGGTCATGTATTTTCGAGAAGATTTTTTTTCCAAAATCTAATAGAGGACCGTCAACAAATTGAAAAAGAACGAATGTCTTTTGAATAACCCAGTCAAAAAAATTTAGCAAAAGCGTTAAAACTGCAGATTATGATTAAGTGGCTTTTTGTAAAAACGGTGTCAGATTTTGCCATGTTTTTTGCTTATAATTTGCAGACTTCTTAATATAAAATAATATTATTTTCTAAAAATATGACAAACTACATTGCGCACAATACCCTATAATCAGAATTAAATAATAATAATAATCGCGTGAAAAATAAGCAGGTTTACTGAGTAATTTGTCGCCTCGTATACGTCAACTCTATTAAAATTTCATTTACATATTGTGTTAGCTAAATATGTAGAGCAACTTTTGTAAAAGTTTCAAAATCATAGATTGACAATTCTGAAAGGTATCGTCGATAGAAGAAGATCAAAATCCGTCATTCCCAAAATGAAGCAAAAAGATGAGGAGCTTTATTCAAATATAGAAGTACCTGCAATACTATGTAGACCGTAAGAAATGGAATATGGATACAGCCCCTCATTTTTTTGCTTGATTTGGATAATATCGGATTTTCATCTTATTCTTTATGCGATAATTTTCAGAATTTTCAAGCTATGATTTTTAAACTTTAACAAAAGTTGCTCCATACATTTAGCTAACACAATATGCAAATGAAATTGCTACAGACTTGGCGCATGCGCAGTGAAATTTTATTTAGTAAACTTCCTTAGTTTTCATACAATTATTAATATTTTTTTTATTATGATTACAGAGTTTTATGTACAATTTATGTACAATGTTTCTCATATATTCTGAAAAGAACATTGTTTTTTATTAAGAACTCTGCAAATTATATGCAAAAAACTTGGCAAAATTCGGGGCCGTTTTTATAAAAAAATCTTAATGTGTCTACAAGTATACATGCTATCCGCATAAAAATGAACACAGTTTACTATCATAAGCCACTTAATCATAATCTGCAGTTTGAACGCTTTTGCTAAATTAGTTTTGACAGGGTTATTCAAAAGGTAATCATTCTTTTTTAATTTGTTAACGATCCTCTATTAGATTTTGGAAAAAAATTTTCTCGAAAATATATGACCTGTACTCTTTTGTTCATACATCTGGATTTTCAAAGTCATTCCTCATGTATATTTCTAGATATTTAACAAAACATCTGACATAGCAAATGTCAAGATTTTTTTTTGCTGTAACTGTACTTAAAACAAGGTGTATTGTTATAATAAAATTTTCAAACAGTAAATTTTTATTACAGTTTTCATTTCTCTGTTTATAATGCATTCTTAGTATATAAAGAAGAACTTAAAAGAGAAACATGTAAAAAATAAGAAGAAGAGAATCATTAACACTGAGCCTTTTAAAACTTTCATCCCACACTCTTGAAACGATAAAGTGGATTTTGCTTCTCAGGAAATAGCTGTAATATGTTCAATCGTTAAAGAGTTGGTTTTTTAATCTTTTTACTCATGTTGATTTACATTCCCTTAAAAGAACTCGTTCTGTCGAGTTGTTCCACCTTTTTCTCGAGAAGCTGATTTTTGTATCGTGAGATGAGAGGATTTCGGCAAAACTTGAGTTATTTTGTGGCGGATATTTTAAGAGAGCAAAAAATCGGTTAGTTATTTAAAAATCGTTACGCAATTCCTAATCTGTACTTTAAACTCTATTTCAAATAAAAACAAATAAAACTTTTTTCCTGATATATTTTTTTCTAACTTTTAATGTTGCATTCTGAAATTGCACTTTAAACTGTTATTTCTGATTAGCATATCGCATTAAGGTATTAAGTTTCAAAACTTTAAAATTAAGAATGTAAAATTTAATTTAAATTTCAGAAATTTGTGTAGTCCATTCAACGAAGGCTATGGCCATTTCAAAGAAACTGGAATTTTCTTAAGCACTTTAACCAACCGCAAATATCGTAAATTTTGAAATAAATGTTGCAAATATATTGTAAATTTTAAATAAATTCTTCTCAATTTTAAATTTTCAGTCACTGTTGAAAAAATAAAAACGCGTTCGAAAATTAGTCTTTTTTTTTTTTTTTTGTAATATTTGAGGTATTTTAATCACCTACATGATACATGAATTGCTAATAATATATTTCTTGTTCTCTCAAATAACAAAGATCAGACCCCATTTGGATTCAACACCGGTAGTCTTAATGAAATAATTTGGTGCATTTAGTGAAGTCATGAGTATATATATATACAGTAAAACCTCCATAACCGACACTCCCGAATAGCGGACACCTTTATTTAACGGACAGTTTTCCAATCCCCACTCCCAAAACCTTAATTTTTATATGTTTAACCTCTGAATAACGGACATTCCGAATAGCGGACACTAATTTGACGATGAAGGCTGATAATTTTATTTTTAAGGTGAAAAAAAAGTGAAAAAAAAAGAAAAAAATCTCTAAATTTATTGGGACAATGTGTCATATTTTTTCTGACTACTGAAAAATTTAAGGTTAGGCTGGGGAAAATCTCTTTCCCGTGCCCTGTATTGAATTCAGGGAGTGAGTTGGGAGAAAATGTACCCTCCAGAGCACTGGTATGACTCCTCCCTCGTCCAGAATTTGAGATTTTATGCTTTTAAGAAGCGGCAAAATATAGTGAGCAGTTATACAAATTTTTATAAGAAAAAAAAGATTCAAAAGTATTAAAACTACCACCTTGACTAGAACTTGATACAGAAAAGCAAATTACATGTAATCGCAAGCAAAAGCAAAAGGTGTTCAAAATTTCGTTTCAGTTTTATTGCTTAAAAAGATTTAATTTCTGATTATTTATATAATAGACGGTGGTATATTTTTACGGTCATATATTTAGGAGTTACTTATGTATTAACGCTACCGCAGCAGAAGTTGTGCTAATGCACTTATAAAGAGCAATCTTGTTGTTTGCACACTCACGCAGATATATTTCGGATTCCTCTCTGTTTGCTGATTTTCGACACCATTTTTAGTACGTTTTTAGTGTTTTTTGTTTAAAAAAAAACATCAGGCTTTTCTTTTGCTCATTTATTGATTTTGAAGATTTTTTGTTTATTGGCGGATAAGCGCAACTTCTGCTGCGGTGGCGTTAATACGTAAGTACCATTTAGGACATATATGAGTCAAATAAGGAAACGTACTCATTTCTTATCAATTTTTGAATCGCCAAGGTTTTCCTAATAGCGGACGCCTCCGAATAGCGGACATTTTCAGTGCTGCCGAGCTGTCCGTTATTTGGATGTTTTACTGTATGTATATATATATATATATATATATATATATATATTTATTTATTTATTTTTATATGTGTATGAGACTGCTAAAACGTTTAGTAAACATTGTTATATATTAAAGAATATTACTGAGAGCATATGCTTTAGACATCTCCCAATAGATATATAGGAACATTGCAATTAAAATTAGATATAACACATTTAATTAATTTATAAACATAACAGCCTGTTATTTGCAACCTAATTTTAAAGGTAACTATAGTATCTGATATCTTTTGTCTTCTTCTATCCATTTTAATAAAGTTATTATGATTTACATTTAATGATTTCTTTGTTTTATATTGGTTTCATGTGTATTAGTAGACTCAAATTCGTATTATTTTGCTATTTCATGGCTTATGCGAAGATGAAACCACACACTTCTTTGTTGTACACAAGTATTTTGGGGGCGGAAGTTTCTACAAATTTCGATTATATCCATTTAAAAAAATTCCATGTTTGAATGTGGTAAATTGTATTAAATTTAATTCGTATGTATCATTAATAAGTATCTCCGCAAATATGCAATTACCATAATTTAGAAAGAAGGGGTAAATTAAAAATACTGATAATAATTAACTATGAAAACTTAAAAACTATCAAATTTAAACTACTAAGATAAAAGATAATCTGTAACAAACTATTAATTTAATGTTTATTTTAAACGCAATTTAAGCATTTTGATTCACTGCAATGATAAGAATTTATATCCATTATAAATAAGAAGTATATATTTGTCAGTATTTATATGTGCTATTCAAACAATTGATCATAAAATTAAACATATATGTTTATACACACACACACATATATATATAAATACAAATATATATATATATATATAAATATATGCAAGAACAAAATTTATTATAATTTAATAATTGCATGTTAATTCATTAAAATTTCATTATTAATATATCGGTATGGCATACCTATGATATATTTTACAATTTAAACAGAATGTCATAAATTTTTAAGAATCTACATGGCTTAAAATGTCTATTGAAATATATATTTCATTTTTAGTAAAGAAAATTTTAAAACAAAATCTAAAATATTAAAGAATATAAAGAGCAATAAAGTCGTTCATACAGCATGTTTTTGACAAGAATACATCTGAAAAGTGATGGCTGTGAAACAATTTATGCAATAAAAACCATATGGCTTTATCCAATCGATTGCCAAAGGAATTGACGAATTCTCTCGAGTGCTTTCAACCATGGTATAAGTCTATTATCTACAATTTTTATGTCTCTCTTTTGCCCATAAACTTTTTTCTATTTCAGAAGAAAGAAGTTCTACGTTTAGTTATTGAAGAGAAGTTAAAGGATCTCATATGTTTGAAAAATATTTCTTTGGAAAACTTTTCTTTTGAAAGCCTTCTTTTCATAAGAATAAAAACTACAGTAGGAAATTTTAATACGTTAAAAAGGCAATAACAAAGTATAATTATAAATCATTATACTTCTAATTATTAATTTTCCACAAGTGCGTTGTATCAAGCACGTGTGGGATATTGATGTCTAAGAATTTTACATAAAAAACAGCAATATATTTACACACATACGTGCATAGTATAACATTTTTTTAAGTATTAACAGTATAAACAAAGAGGAAAAAATGACTCGTTTCATTTTATTATTATTGCTATTATTATGATATTGTAAATCCAATATAAATGAGCAAAATTATGAAGTTGAGAAGAGGAATTTAAAAAAGAGGAGGACGAAAATACGTAAGAGGCGAATTTTTTGAAGGGATGCAAAAACATAAGAAAATTATATTGAATATTATACGATGAAACACGTTATCAATGGAAATGTACTATAGGAAAACTACAACTTTTCCTGTTTGAGTGAATCATGCTTTAAGCAATATATCCACTTGCCCAGGACCTGCAAGGATGTTAAAACCGTGCTTTGGGAGGAATCGGCTTTATTTCAACAAACGTTTAGTGACACCCTCATAAACAATATGAGAGTTAGTTGTGAAGCTTGTATCAATGCGCGATGGTTACAGTTTATATTACATAGACTTTTTCAGACATAAATGCTTTATCTCTGACACATGATTTAGGACTTTTTGATAAACCCAGAGTTTTAATTCACATATTTTTTTTTCTTTATTGTTATGTTCCCTTGTTCTTTGTCACAATGTAGTACACCTATGTGTCAAATTTCGTGTCAAAATGGTGAATAGTTCATAAATGTTGTTTTATGTTTGAGACCTTAACTTTGAACATGAGTACAGAATCATGCGAAAATCAAGAAGAACAGTCAAAGCCCTTTAATATGTTACCACCAATTTTATTTTAAGAAGATATGAAAAGAACATTTTTTAAGCACTTTCTTTTTCTGTGGATTCGTATCTCTTTTCTCTTAGGTTTTGTAGATTATCTGAAATTGTCCAATTCGAAAAATAATAATAACAATTTATAGTATTTTTCTCATCTACATTTGATAAGCCATTAACCATCAGCAAAGGATTTTGTATAAATTTAAAGAGATATTAATAAGTCATTTTCGGTTGATGAAATGTGGCTACTCTATATAAAATATGGACAGTTGGATTTATGGAGCAATTGCTTTTCAGGATTTTTTTTAATTTACAAACTAGAAATAGAAGAACAACATAAAACGGTTTATACAAAATCAATATTGAATTCAAGAACCAGAAATATATCGATGAAGAAATTCGTTTTACCTCCTCTAACATGAGACTCTCTGCTTAGTATTGACCCAACACTGTTTGTTGCGGAGCATTGATAAACCGTGTCATGAACATCTTGTCTATAATCCGATTTCGAGAAAGGTGGAAATACAAGTGTTCCGTCTGATCTTATGTGTCTAACACCAGGAATGTCATGAGCAGGTACACCATCTCTCGTTTGCCAAGTTATTTTAGGCGTCGGAATGCCATCTGCGTTGCACCTTAGTTCTGTACCACTACTGTTCGAAAATTCAATCCGTGACGGAGGTTCATTTCTAAACAATGGTCCCCTTGAATCTTTTTTTGCAGATTCACAGCCGTCTGTAATTAAAGATAAATAGTTTTAGTTAAATTCTCAACAATATACTAATATACACATATACACACATACATATTTTAATTAAATAAAAAACTCTAAGTTCTTTAGTCCCGTAAAAGTTGTTAGTACAATAAAATACTTATATTTAGCATGTGTCCACTTTCACAGTAAAATATTTATAGGTGTTCGGGATTTGATTAATTCGGAATTCGGGAAAACAGTTCGCTATTCAGAAATCTCTACTATAGGGGTTTTACGATAGCTGCATGTATGCATCAAAAATATATTATTTACTAAAGAATAATTAATATATACTCATGCATAATAAATGCATCTGAATAATAAGTACTTATGTATAAGAAATAATATTTTGAATATTTTTTGTATTGCGAGTTTTTATGTCGTTATTTTATTTTAATAGTAGAATTTGTAATTCTTTTCTGTATTGTGTAACATGATACTAAAGATAAATCCTCTTGAATTTAGTATTTTTTATAAAAACAAATTCTGTTAGAAACACAAAATACAAATTTAATCTTGAAGCATATTATACATCGATATCAATGATGCCTTAAAATTTGATTAATGTTATTGTGTATTCATAAAAATCTAGAGTTTTATTCTAAATTTTAATTTTTTTAAATAAAATAATATTTTTATTCAAATTTTAAAAATAATCTTAAAATAATTTTAAATTTTAGAGTAAAATTATCAAATGTATTTGAAATTTTATTTTCTAAAACGTAAAATATTACATCTAGAGATTTCATAAATTGTATTATTTTAAGTAAAATATACATATGAATAAATTTTATTTCTTCATTTTTATTCAGTAATCAGAATTTCAAAAAAAAAATGTATTTGCTATCAAAATAATATTTCATGCAATACATATACATATATAATGAACCAATATGCATTTTGCCTTTACATAGAGCTGTATCATATATATGAAATCATTCAGCAATTCTGTATGATGTTTTGTATCTTTGATTTTAGTAGAAAAATGATATATGGAAGTATTCCACATAAAATAATAATATTTTTGGTATATTGTACAATTAATCATGTACTTTATTGTAGCCACGCACTTAAGCAAATATCTCATAAAAGATTTTCCATGTGTAAATGCAATATTTCAATATTTTTTGTAAGTTGTAAAATCACGTTAACTTGATAAGATTATTAATTATTTTTCATTAATAGATTCTATGTGCAAACAGTAAGTACACACATGTATATATCTATATCTATAATACAAATTATTCATAAACAACATAAATCTTTACCAAATTTTAAAATATTGTAAAACCAATTGATAAACTGCATTTTTAACTGTATGTTGACAATAAGTATGTGAATAAAACAAAACTAAATTAAATTTTAATTCTGGCAGATTGTATGTTATAACACTGACAAAATTTAAAAAAAAGCAGATATGCAGATATGCAGCATGTATAAACATGCGGAAAATAAGAAAGAAGTACTGCTATTTAAGCGCAACGCAGCAATAAAATAATGTATATAAAAATTATAAAATTAAGAATATAAGACAATGGACTCAATGAGAAAAAATCCAAAAGTAGCACTAATACCACAGATTACCTTACGATAATAATAATTAACAATAAAACTACTTATTTTACAATTCTATATCGAAAGTAATAGGGCAGATACAGAAAAAAGTGATATTATAACGAAATTATAATAAAACATTATTTCTGTCGCAGAACAACATTTTAATAACAGTGAACATCTAAACTCATATAGTTTTCATTTAATCAATACTATTTAAAATTATTTTTCATAATATTTTCTATTAAAAATATTTTTTTTCTTCCTCTCATTAAATATTAATATTTTGCTTGTTTATGTAGTGTAAAGTAATGAGAATTTTAGCTGTAAATTTAGACTTTAATTTGAAGCGAAACTAATTTTCCAAAAGCAGAGATTTTTTAAAACTATGACAATTTTCCCTAATTTCGAACAAAGTAAGGTGTTATTTTTTATACCATTTGGTAAATAGATGCTTTTTCGGACGAAAATAGAGATTTTTGAGGCATATCTGAATCAATGTAATTTTATGATTGAACTAGGAATATTAATATTTAAATTATGGAGTAAGTCATGTATGACTCTGTTATTACGCAAGCCATGCTTTGATCATCATAAAAGAGATGCTTTTACTGATTTTCATTAACTCAACGAGAAAACATTTTCCTTTGGACAATGAATGTCCGGATTTTTTTTTCTTGCTTTTATTTATGTAGATTTTTTTAGACAGATTGTAGCCAAATCATTAAAATAATTTTATTTATTGATGGAGAGTTACATGTGATTAAAAATTGCTTTTCTTTTGTATGTAAGAATTAATGCACAGTAAAAAAATATAGAAAAAAATAGCTCCGATTTTAAAAACTATCGATTTTCTCACAAATGCGAATATACATAAACGCGTATAGATCTTTTTGATTGGTCAGAAAACTACATAGTATTCAGAAACAGGTGATTATGTATATATATTATGTATTTTCCTTAGAAATATAGATTATTTTCCTTGACAAAAGTTTAAGTCCTAGTTAATCTTAATATTATTTAAAAATAATCATTTTCGAATGGTCGAACAATTTTTAAATTACTTTTTTGTATTGGTTTTCGATGCCATCGAAAGTCAGGCTGTCATTTTTAATTTTTTCTATCTAATATAAAAAGGTAGTGTAAAAGAATTTTTTTTCTGATTTCCGATTTTTGTGAGAGTTACGCTTTTTAAGGATCAGAGAAATCAAAAAACATGTTTTTTTAAAAATGTCTGTCTATCCGTGTATGTTTGTGTCTGTATGTGTTCTTATGTCGCTATTGCATCATCAAAAGTGTATGAAGATATACCTAGAATGGAATCTAGATAAATAGAGATATAATTAGAATACCTAGAATAGTTTTTTTTTTTTTACATTTTATGATGTTGCAAGCAGAGCATCTTTCAATTATAAAATATTCCGCCTAAAATGGGTGCTGTAATAGCGATATTTGTGTCATTTTCATTATTGTACAATTAAATAGTGTATGAATTATACATGGAATTGAACTATTTTTTTAAGTGTATAATTATTTTTGGATATGGGCAAGATTTTTCGTCCCATAATAGTAATTTAAAAAAATCTGCCTATCGTTCTAATGTCCATTGGCTCGTGCAGAGACTGGAACTCGCGTCCTCTTTAGCCAGCTATATATAAACAGCTAATGATAACAGAAAAGGGAAAACTATTGATTTTAATAAATATTATGATCCGCATTAAACCTTTTTTTCTACGATTAATTGACTCAAGCAGAAATTTAAGATGAAAATGTAAGTCGGTATAGTATTGAATTAATAATATTAAAATATTAACCTGTGTAACTAATTTTGATAAATGTCCACATAACATAGGAGAAAATTTAGAGATTGGCACATCGAACTAGATTAATATATTATCCAAAATAATACAGTTGACTTTATGTATGTATAGTTTATGCATAATACATTGTTGCAGATGATTTTTTATTATTATAGAGGTTTTGATATTCATTTAAAGAAAGAAAAACACGAAAAATACCTTAAAATTTTAATGGTACAATATTATGTTATGTCATAGATGGTGATAATTATTAATATGCAAATGAAATAACATTACATTTTTATGATTCTGCAACTAATTCTATGTAATATCGATAGCATACATAATGTAGATGAACGTACATAATATGCAAAACAACGATAAGTAGAAATGCGAATATGATAAATTGTTGAATCACAAAATAAAAATATGGTTACACAATGAATGTATTTATATAGGCACCAGTTCTTTATCAATGTGCAAAGATATGTAATGTTACTATAACTATAGTTATTTCAGATTAAATAATTGTGCGACATTTATAAACATTTGAAATTAAAGTACATTTATAAAATTATCTTTACTTTTTGAAAATATATATATATATAAATAACGAAATAACGTAACATGAATAACTATTATTTGACCTTTCCTCCGTGTATTTATCAAAACAAATATCTCTAGATCAAAATTTTAACTGCTGATAATGAGTTAAGAGTAATTATATTTAATGAAACATATTCTAAAAATTTAAATCATATTTATACTGTGAAAAACTAGCGCAATTTATATATACCTGAATAGTAAAATATAATAACTATTTATAACGAAAAACTAAAACTTTAACCTAGAAATATCACGTTACGCAATATATATATATATATATATATATATATATATATATATATATATATATATATATATTGTTTTTTCGTTTCTTCGTTTAGTCTTTCTTTTTCAGTTAAACTTCTTGTACAGGAATCAGCTGTTTTCCTGAACCAAATCCTGAAGCACAAATGAGTTTTGTATTGATTTCCTAGTAGAAATTGATCAGTGTGACTAATGTAGTACAAGATGTTTTCATTGAAAGATATTCTGTACATCAGCTTTTACAGAATTTAGAAAAAGTCAATATTTTTTATTGATCTTTTATTTAAAGTTTAAAAAATAATACCAAATGACATTTTTATAAAATTAAATCACCATATTTAATTGTTTTGCGTTAATTAGCTTATATTTTTAATAAACAAGATCTTCCGAGATGTCTAAGATGTCATTATATTTTAGTTATACAGGGTGAGCAAAAAGTCCGTAAAAACTTTAAAAATGCATAAAAACCGAAAAAATAACCGAAATGAAAAACGATTTGCAGGGTTAGCATCCATAGGTCACGGGGATTTTTTTAAGACAGAAATAAAAATAATTCAAAAAACAGCCGACAGATGGCGCTGGTACTTGTGATTTCCGCGGAAATATGCAAATGAACCGGTTATAAGAGCTTGCGCTCCTAATCCACAACTAGTTCACCGTTGTGAGCCATGAACTTGATCAAGGATGCTCGCTGCAAAGGACAAAGCTTTGTTGGTGAAGTTATTTTACATGAACAAGGAATCAGCGACTACTGCTTTGCGTAAATTCCGATTTCAAAAGGATTTGAGGACGGGAAAGGGGCCTTTAACAGCGGCAGGCCTCATAAAGCTTGTTCGGCGGTTTGAGGAAATATTCTGTTCTTTATTTGGGTATCTTTTCTTTGATTTGGGTACGTCAGCGCCACCTATTGGCTGTTTTTTGAATTATTTTTTTCATTTCTTAAAAAAATCTCCGTGACCTATAGATACTAACCCTGCAAACCGTTTTTCATTTCGGTTATTTTTTTCGGTTTTTATGAATTTTTAAAGTTTTTACGGACTTTTTGCTCACCCTGTATATTACAAAATAAGTGTGTTCTTCTTTGATTACTAAACACGCTTTAGTTACATTACAAGATCATTCTTCCTTAATTCGACAAAATAAAAATGTATGGAACTGGTTCTATTTTTTGAAATTTTAATGTAAGTATTATATATAAATGTTATTAAGATCTTAAGAACCAAAGCTTAAAAACAAGAAGCATTTATATGCATTTAAAACGTTTAATTTATAAACAATCCCCATTGCAAAGCATAATGTTCATTAGCAAGATCCCCGCCTCCGCAATCACGAATCCTAAATGCGATGAAAAATCCAGAAAATGGTATATTTTATTTTATTCAGAAATTGAATAAAATTATGAATGTCAAATGCAATAACATGTGTTTCATTTACCTGAAATGTGAGAGCGGAAAAAGTCGACAAGTTTTTGGAACTAGAACTTTAATGTTCTACACATTTAGTTGAAATTTGTATGCCAAATTTAAAACGTTGGACACCATTTTATGAACGAGCTAAAATAAAATACTTAACTGATAGGTAGCAAACATCTTCAAGTAAATAAAACGAAATGCGTCTGAAGAAATCTCTGTTTCATCTGCATGGAATTTACGCAATCGTGACGTTTTTCAAAGTCTGAAAGTACGAAAAGGTACATGTATAGAGAAATCGCAAAGAAGTCCTCAACTCAAATCAATTAACAATGGAAAAAAACGCGAACAAAGCAAGAAATGAGATCTTGCATTTATTAATTATTCTGAAGGATTTAAAACAGTCAAAATTATATGTGACAGACTACGGAATCAAACTCTTACAATATAAACTATAATTCCAATAATAATAAAAAAAAAAAACTATATTTGAAGAATTTTAGCCTAAGTGATTTTACTTTAGTTTTAATTAATTTGTGGATTACACAGAACTTGTTTTATGTTATATTTGATACTTGATATTTTGTTTTATTTACCAATCATTACTTTTTAGATTCTACTGATTTTAATTATATTTTTTTAAAGCTATGTTTTTTTTTTAATTATTATTACGGTATGGTGACTAATTGAATAATTTGAATTTTACATATTATCAGTATCAGCACCATCACGTGTATTTCGTTATTTAACTGTGTAATATATTTAACTATTAGATAAATTTCGTAAGAAATACCACCCAGTACATTTTTTCACATGTTAGAATTTCTGGAAAAAAATCACATTTACGCCAATTATGAACCTTTGAGAGTCCTTGTAGATAAATAATAAAATTTTTTAGCACCGCATATTGAACAGAATGCATATTTTAGTGCCCTTATCAGATGCATGTTATTTATTTCCTTTTAATGGCTGTAGCACCATTAAAATGCGCTTAAAATTTTCTCTCATTGGTTGATATGTAATGGAAAATTTTTGACGTTGCCGGTAATTAAACTATACATCCAATTTTTATAAAACTTGAATTGACTCTACAAAATTCTGTAAAAAATTTATATTTAAATTTTAAAGAATTATGTTGGATGTTTTGTTCTCTTATATACGGACTAATGGACGTAGTGAACAATGGACGGATCGACCAATGGATGGACTAAATATGATGACGACTAAATATGGACAATGACTATATTTGCAACACATTTACATAATTACAAATGCACCTAAAATGAGCTCAGTGAAGGAAAAAAATAAGTTGAAAAAATGGGTTCTAGGCAGAAACAAATCTTTAAAAACTTCGTTAACACTCACGATATCAAATCCACTGTAATTTATTTTAAATATTTTTAATATTGTCAGCGGCTTTTATTCTCGCAAATTTTTTATGAGACTAACTCTTACCGCAAAAAAATAACAGTATTAATAAAGAAAACAGTAGGAATAGAAGGATAAATAAATTCATAACTTCGTCAACTCACAAGATATGAAATTTGCTAGGGTTTTTTAGTTATTTTTAATAATATATTCAACTTATATATTGACAAGATCTTGAAAGGACCAATTATTACAACACAATAGAAAAATATCATTGAAGAATAAAATATCCTATTAATATGATTATGATATATACGGCTAATACAGAAAGATGAAATTAAAAACTCGTTGAAAACTGCGAGATAAACTTGTTAAAATGAATTTATGATCTTGATTTAGTTTTTATTAGATAAATTTGTACTAATATCTATGTTCACCTGCAGGTCGAGATGGCAGGGTTTTCGTTTCGTTCATTATATATTTTGGATAAGCTTTCTGTTTTTTTCTTCAATTGTAAATTTATTTTTTTTTAATTTATTTTTTTTCTTTTACAGTTTTGCCTATAGCACCTAAAAAACTGCTCAAATAAATACAAAGCCCTATTGAACCATTTTTAATTAAAGAATTCCTTTGTACATTTTATTATTTATTTTGTTTTATCTGATTAACTTACAATTACCATATTAACGTGTTTCAATACATAATTATTTACAGTATAAATGTTAATGAAAATAATGTCATACAATTGGTACAATTATAGCAAAAAAAATATTTTTATTCATTAAAATAATATTTTCTTTTGCAAAGACATATTCATAAAGCGAACTATTATATGATCCAATGATGAAGACTAACAGGTTGTAGTAATATGAAAAATTTCTTCTATCTAACATATGTAAATACATCAAAATTCACTATCACACTAACAATGCCACAATTATAGCAATAAGTCTATTACGAACATCAGGAAAATTACAGAATTTAGGAGCCACCGTGAATTAGTGATTCACAACAGAACATATTCAACAATGATATTTATCAAGATACAGATATGTTAGAATATTGATGAAATTTTGTTCATTATTTCTTAGGTACAGCTATTGCGGGAATCGAGAAAATTCTTTATAACAGCGTCAACTATTGAGGTATTTACACCAAAATCTAATGAAAATGAATGTATCAAGGATTACATAAATGTACATTTTAATTAATTTCTGTGCATTAGTTCTTGAAATAGAGCACCTACAATATTCATGTCACAGATTGCCAGACAATATTGTAGAACCACAGAAGCACAGACGCACAGATATACATGTAAAAAAAAATATTTTTGGAATATAGGAACCTAAAAACGTGTAAATCCGTGAAAAATCGGAATTCGAAAATTTTGACGAATACAATACTTTCTTCCTTTAAAGAAAGTAAGAAATTTAAACACGACCATGCGTGAATATTTTAAGTTTTATGAATGACAATGTTTGATTTTAAATATGATTTTACTTCAAATGTTAGAAGCATTCTGATCGTGGATTTACAGCTTTAAATTAATATTTGCATTACACAGAAATATGCACTCTTCAATATTGCTACATAAATAATGCCTATTACTACTTCACAATATAAAAGTGAATATATATCGTAATATTTGGCAGAATAAATAAACTTATTTCACTTTTAAAGGAATAAATAACTTTATCGGTGTTCTACTTTAATTAAATATTCCCATATTCTAGGTCTAAATCATAATCATTAATGTTCATTCATTACAATCTAATATTTAAAATGTCTTCCATTAAAACTTAATTTAATATTTTAGCATTTTCCTTGATGAACTACTACAACAATCATTATTTGCTGTTTCTCAAAAGATAATTAGAAACGGAATAATCGCTGCTCAGTTTTCCAGACATTCTCTAATAATTTCCTCTAATGCTGAGATATTAGTTTCTTTGATCGATAAGCGAGAATTTATTAGACATGAAGTAGTTATGCGTTTGTTCATTTTCAAAGTATTATATTCAGAATTGTGTATTTGAAACTTATTTTATTTAATTAAAACTACTTCTACATATCCAATATATTTGGCATTTGATGTATTTTACATTTTAATTTTTGATAGACCAGTGAATTTAGATTTTTGCTTGATAGTATTCATTTCCATGAATAAACTATTTTTATACTTGTGTATACTTATTAACGAAAGTTTTGGTTAATTACTAAATATCTGCAAGCTAATGGTTAGTATCACTCGACAGCTTACTATAAAATGATATTTCTTTCTCTAAAACTTAACTCTGCTGCAAAAGTGAGTAAAAACTTGACACACACACACATACAGACACAAGCACACACGCACACACACACATACACACAAAAAAAAATACAGCTGAATGTACTTAGCAGGATTGTGCGTGTGTGATGACTATTCCATCTTGTGCTGCATGTGCAGCCTTGCCGTATACATGAATACAAAAATCTGTGGTGTAAAATTAGACACAAACAAACCCAGCAAACACAAGTTGTGGATATTTTTATTTCGTTTTTTAGTATAGTTTTCATTTCGTTTGCGCTCTGTTTATTTTTGTGACATATTGCGCTACAGTTTTGTGTGCTAAAGTAGACGATTTCAGCTTGTGTTGCAGTGTTGTCAATGTATGTGAGTCAAAGATGTTAAGCTATCTATTGGCCTCGTAGCTTAAATAATAAAGCACTTGGAATTTTGTTCAAGGGGCTGCGGGTTCGATGTATCCGTCGATGAAGCATGCTTTTTCAATCGCAAAGAACAATGACAAAATATTGCTCAAAAAAGTTTTATAATGGATATTATTCAAATACACTAATGATGCGAAATATTACCTATCTGTTTTCAATCACCAGATATTTAATGACGCATGTTTATAGGAAAGTGGAATTTTTTAAACTATCAATCTGTTTTACTTGTTCACATGTTTTCAACATCGATTCTCTAAGGCTGCGAGATGGGGAAAAATGATCATTTCGTCCAGTTTTAAAACATCTAAATGTATAATTAAAAAGTGTATCTATACATGCAAATAAGAAAGTGTGGTTTAAGATCCTGTTTTTTAAGGTATTTTTTTTATCCTTTTTATGCCTATTATAATCTGTCTGAATCTGTCGACTAAATTTTAAAACACACTGTATATTGAAAAAAGACATAAGAGGTCCTGCAAGTTCCATTAACCTTATGGTATATACAGAATGTATTATTTGCTTGTACTTTTGACCTACAAATCATTCGATTATTTTATTTTACACATGGAAATTATTATTTTTTATTTATATATATATTTCACATAATTCCCCTGGGAAAGGAGTATAAAGCAAAACATTTTATTATTATTATTATTATTATTATTATTATTATTATTATTATTATTATTATTATTATTATTATTATTATTATTATTATTATTATTATTATTATTATTATTGTCGAGCTGTCGAATATTTATGAAGAAGTTTGGTCACATGGTACATTTATGCAATTCAAAGTAGTACTTATCTCGCATGTAGTAATTGGCGTACAGTAAGAAAACAATGTATCGTCCAAAATTCATCTTCCGTTTTAGGAACGAAACAAGATAAAATGCAATTCATAAATCTTAAAAATAATTCTTCAATACACAGGTCATACCCACAGATGAGCTATACTATATTGTACCTATATTTTCAATTCTTTTTATAAACCTTTATAATACAAAGTAATTTGAATTGGAAAATATAATTAAGTTTTAAGAAAAGTGTTGACAAAAAAATCTTTTCAGTTATGTGAAAGTAAAGAAAAATTACTCACAACTACAAATGACATATTTAAAACGCAAGCACATCTCCTGGTCCCTGAATTCCGTGCTAAATCTAGCCACAATAAGATTTTTTTTTTTTCAAAAAAAGGTTTATTTATTTATTTATTTATTTATTTATTTATTTACATTTTGAGGAAACTTTAGACCTGCTTTGTAACTTTTCAATATAAAGATCGAAAAGGTGTTAGGTGAAGGTATCTTTTTTCCTTGTTCATTAAGAGGGAAAAAATGTGATTTTAGGAATAAAATTACGCAAGTATATAAACGTTGGATTTCAATACATTCATTTCATACGGAATAACACGCACAAAAAAATGAAATACTAAGATAAAAGTTAGTTGCATATAAGGTAATTAATGTCTATTTTGTAAAATAAATCATGTTTCAATCGGTAAAACAAATCAAATTCTAAAAAAAAAAAAAAAAAAAAAAAAAAAAAAAAACCGCAGTTTTTACAGAAACAGCAATAAAATCAGAAAATCAGAAAATAAATACGAAAAGAATTATTTTTTCGAAAAAGAAGCAGTACGGTAGAATTTTACAATACAGAACAGTAAATTCATTTTTGAAGCCTATTTAAGCGAAAATATGGTTTTAGACAAAATATGGTGACATTTAGTCCACGCATGTTCTAAAATTACAAAAATAGGTGTTTGTGTGCTCGCGTTGTTGCATAGAACCAGCAAAGTATTTTAAGACATTTATAATGAACACAGCAAAAATAAAGTATACATAATATGTATTTCATGTTCTAAAATATCTGAACATTTGAAAAAATTCATTAATTTTGCCATCCATTTATTAATATGGAATCTTCGTAGATAACTTATTTATTAATTGCATTTTTTTCCTTTGCGTTTAAATTATTAATATTATTATAAAAACTTAACAATCATCGCTCTCAATAAAAAATACAATTCAATAAATAAGTTATGTATACCTTTTTTTTTTTCATTTTAATTGGATACATAAATATTCTATTATTTATTATCCGACTGTTTAATGCAATTTCGGTTATATTTCTGCACTAAATAGGGTTCCTGAGTAAACCAGATATACACATGATTTGAATGCATTATGAAAGTAAACATTTTATAATTATATCAAGCTATTCTGCTAGGAGCATTTATCTAGTCCAACTAAATATCTAAGAGGCTATCAAGCTCTTGTGAAATAATTAGGATTATATAAATTATAAATGCAAAATCCTATGTACTACAAATATTTTAATAAGATTGTGAAAATAAAGGAATACTTTAATAAAATTATATTGTTTTATTATGCATTAATTTTTTTTCTAAAACAGAAATTTTTTTAAACGGAAATTAATGCTGAGTTATTAATAAATCACAATAGTTTACAAAAAAGAAAAAAAATGAACTGAATGTCATTCTAAATGTCAGATTAACGAATCCTTAATTATATAAACCCGTAAATTGATTAAGAGAAATCTGTAGAAAATCTACAGCTATTTGGCCCAAAATCTGTGGGAAATCCAAAGGTATTTGGCCCGTTTTGCAAATATTTTTAAGAATACCTTTAAAAATTCTGCATATATTTTAAAGATAAAGCTAAGTCCGCAAATTTTCTTCAAATTTCTGTAGAATTTCTGTAGAAAGTGGCGATTTCTTCAGATAATCTTAAGATTATTTTTGGTATAAATCTGTTCCGAATAGATCTGTTACCGAACACTTTCGTGACATATTTTTGTAATCGAATAAAGAATACCTCATTAAAACAAAAGACAAGAAAAAGAAATTCTGCATTTCAGATTTGCAAAGCTGTATTTAATTGCATCTATTATCTATTTAAAGAGTATTTGAACAGCTGCATACTTATGGTCTAAATTATTCAAGAGCTAGCTACATTTTATGGAACCTACATTAGAATAAAAGGATTAAAACTTTAATTTTTTTTAAGAATCTGCTGTTTACAAGTGAGACGCTTTACCTCCTAGTTACGACATTTATGTACAATGCATTTGAAATTAAGGTTATATTTCAAATTTAAATCGCCAAACAAAACAGCTAACATTGAAAAAAAAAATAATTAAATAATATATTTTTTTTACTGTCATGGTTTGTCTTGTGATACGTGGGATTCGGTTATATGTACACAAAAATTGAAGTCGCTGTCTTATAGAATCTTTCTGTACGGACTCTGTGATGGATGGGTTGACAGAAGACAGAGATGAAAAGGGTTTCGTCAGATGAATGAAAATCTAATAACAAATTTTATCGTGTATTTCCGGCATTGAAAAAATCTTGGTTAAAAAAAAAAAAAAGTCAGTTTTTTGCAATTTAACAAAATTTGATTTTATGATAAGGCGACTTATAATACCTACGTTTGCGTACATTATATTTTTTATTTCAAAAATAATTAAAACATGGTAAAAATGAAAGTATTCTCCTAAATTATATATATAATATACAAGATGTCTAAAAAATGCAGCAACAAGCTTTTATGGCTGATAGGTTGTCATACGTTTTGAGAATATTGCAGAAATCCATGGCCTAATTCATCATGGAAAAGTGGTAGAAACGGTAACAAAAAAAGGATAGAGAAGAGTCTTGAAACACTTATTGGGCATCATAAGTACAAACTGAGTACAACTTATAACGCTACAATAGATACTCGAATATTGCACCACCAGACTACAAGCATATCTGGCACAGATGGAACATTGATTTTCGATCACGGTCTAAGACAAATCGAATTACTTTTTTTTTAACAGCAGTAGCGCACATTTTTTGCTACTAGATGCATTTCTACTCGACAGCCTCATGATCCACGACAGCTTTGAAGCCTTCACATAGAATAAAATAAAGTAATGATAAATAAAAAATCCACGGTTCTCATGGAAGAAATCTAGAACGCCTAACTATCAATTCAAGAAAAAAATGTTCAAATGCCCACGTTTAAATCCAAAATGTAGTGGCTGTATTAATACTGAACCAAACGCTGCATATCACATTTTCTGGATAATTGTCAAATAGGTCAGGAAGAATTTCCTCCAGAAAGATAAGATTGTTCGCAAGAATTACGTGGGGTGGTAATATGTTCGGTAATAAAAGGTTTACATTAAGCAATCCGATTAAAGATGCCTACACATTTACTGCTAAGTGAGATTGTGCCGCGTGTGGCGCACATCGTGGGAGCTTTCCTGACTCCACAAATATGCATTTTGTTATCTAATAATTCATCCCTTGTGAGTATGGACGCATCGGTGAATACATTAGTTGGGAAAATCACATCTATAGACCTTTGTTGTATACAGATTTTTGCAAAATATACGCGTTTAAATTAATTATCGGGGAGCAGTAATTTAACTCATTAGTTTTAAATGCCGCCTAAGGATTTTGTTTGTAAAATACGCGGTACAGTGCACCGGGATATTTCTAAAGATGAAAATAATGGCACTTATGTTGGAACTCCAATTAGTCTGGAAGGCATCCAACACTTTCTTCTATATCGATGAAACGCGTCAGTTGTAGCCCGACCATTGGGCAAGGCACCATTCAGTAACAGATTTGTTTCCAAATATTTATTTATTTATTATTGATAACACCAAAAATAAAGTTAATTTTATTAATTCTATTACTTTTTATAATATTCGCAAATTTTAATATTAGTTAAAATAGTCTTATCTACGAAATTATCTTTTGTATCTGGGATATTTTTAAAAACTAACACATTTTCTGACTAGTAAAATCCAATGCATGATTATTAAAATAGCTATTAATAATTATGTATTAAAAAATACATAAAAATACACATATTACATATATAGTTAAATTGTGACAGAAGCAGTTATCGTGTTACAAATTGTATTCATAAATGATTTTTGGATTCATGATATTAAACAAAAATCACTTTATGTTACGCTGTATATATATATATATATATATATATATATATATATATAAATTATTCAATGCAAGTTACGTGTTTATTTTTTCTGTCTGAATTATATCTCATTTCCGCTAAAACAACATGATTCCTAATCTATTTTACAACTTACGTATTTTGTAACACCTTAAGTGTATCAACTGCATGCGATAACTTCAAAAATGACTTCCTCACGCAAATTTGTATTACTGTCACGTCATACATTTGAAATTGATTTTTTTATTTCAAGTGCAGTTACATCTAACCTTTCCAAATTATATAAATCTTCGTTTTTGAAAAAAAGTATTTTACTTTGGCTGTTACCGTATCCAATTATGTGTAAATACACTTTTTAAAACTGTATGTTTCTTTTCTAAATTTAACAATCAATTATTGCGAATTTAAAATTTTCGAGAAATTCATATTTTCAATGTTATTCGAAATTCCATTTCTCCTGACTCCATGTGGTAATCTTATTAAATTTATATTTTCAACATCGTAAACAAAACAGAAAAAAGCACTCAAAGAAAGAAATAATTTTATATAATTAAACGATTTAAACAATTCCTAATATCGCATTCCAACGTATACCATAACACTTTCTTTGCATACAAAAAATTTAATGACAATATTAAAAGTTATTTTAAATTAAATTTATCCTGTTTCAAGATTTAATAAAATAAAATTCAATTAACAAACAAAATTCATAGGTTTTATGTTTATTTTTGGCCTGCACTAGATGAATCTAAAGCTTCAGATGCAACGGTTTTTTTTCTAATAAACAGCACTAATATAATTTATTTTAAAATTCTAATATATTTTATGGTATACATATATTTTGATATTATTTGAGACAATAATATTTTGGGAAATTTTCTTGGATTCTGTGACTACATAAAAACTAGTATTATATAATTATTAATACAACATCATTTTTAACATATTCTAAAAAATCTATTATGCAAAAATAATATTGTAATACACTTATTACAAATGTAGTAGTGTTTAGCACCGTGTTAAAACTATAACAGCAATACGGTCATTTAAAATATACATAAATTATTTCCTTATTCATCAGGCTTCTAAATGCTCACTTTACGTTATTTCGTTTATATGTATATGTATATATGTGCGTTAATTATGCGGCAAAATTTACGCATTTATTTTTACAACCTGAATAGTATCTCATTTCCGCTAAAACAACATGTTTCTTAATCTGATTTATTTTACAACTTCAATGCATTGTAACAACATAAGTGTCATTACAACATGCAATAACTTCAGAAAATGACTTCCTACTCCTGAATTGTATTACTGTCACGGTATGTACTTGACATTACTTCCTGTCTTTTTCAAAAACTGTCATATCTAACTTTTCTGACCTGTGCATATCTCAATTTTTTAAAATTTTGTTTTTCTTTAACAGTTTTCTTAGGAACATATGTATTAATATATATGAGAAAAAAGAGAGATTTATGTCATGGATTTTTTCTTTTTCTTATCAAGATAAACAATGAATGCGTATTTAGTCACTGCTTATAAAAGTCTGTGTTTTTTTATATTATTTTTAGTTTTAGATTTATAAGTTTTTATCCTTCAAATTGTTTTACACTTAAACGAATTTATGAAGAAGAATCAAACTCTGCTTTTTTTATAATAGAAAAAGACTGTTTTTTGTCTTTTATATATAAAAAAATAGTTTAGTCCAGTCAGTATTTGTACAATGAATGAACAATTAGTAAATATTTTGACAAAATAAACTTTGAAAACCTCCCCACTAGATGGAATTACAACAACACCTTAACTTTATTCAGTAAGAATTTATTGCATTTCTAATTGGTTACTGAAGTCGCATTACTTACCTTTGAGAACATATTGTATTTTTCATGTCTAGAAAAACAATATTTTTCAAACTTACATAATAGGGTAAGCGATATGTCATTTCATGTGATAGATAAGATTCAGATTTATAGATTGCATTATGCATTTCTTTTCTTATGCATACAGTAAATGTTTATGTTGTAGATGTATTTCCCATTTTCTAACAATTGTAAGTTATGTGCAATTTGAAATCAGGAGGATTTTTAATTACTCGTTAGGCAAATGTTAGAAATCTAGTGAACAAAGAGTTTTTCATTCACTGGAAGGAATAAATTAAGGTAATTTTCGTAGTGAATGAAAGGATCAGGCTTTAAATTATGTGGCATATTTCATAGTGCACATTTGGAATTAAATGATTTTACTAATGGTAAGAAATAAAAAGTTAAAAATATAAAAACATAACAAAATAATTATAATTATTTATGAATTTCAAATAATATTTTTTCTAAGTTTTTAAATGACGTATACAAGTTTTCTTCATGATGACTAAAGGGTTTTCCAAAAAAGAAATACAGGAAATTAAAATTTTCTACAGTGACCTTGAAATGTCTGTACGTGTTATGAGATCTAGTACCCTCAGGATAAAGAAACCATGCATTTATTTTAATATCCAAAAGGAACGTTGTATATGATACTGCGAGGGAAAAACTATTGAAAATATGATTATGGGACTCTGCCTGTGTTGTCAGTTACAGAAGAAAAACTCCTTGAAACTTAAATAATTAGAAAAGTGAAAATTGGATTTAAAATGCACAAGGATGATGAAAAATTTATGTTTACAATTTCATGAAACATGCAAGAAGAAAGAAAAAAAAACATTTATAGCCGGTGGAGAAATGAGTGACTCTTTATCTAAAATAGCATTCAAAGTTGCAGTTACGAACTAAGTACTATGACAATATCTGAACAGCAGGTCCTCATGTGGTGGAATTGGAATTGGCCTGTTGTATAAGGTAAGATCTGATATTTTAATGATAATATGAAAAACATAGTAATAAATAAAAAAAAACACGTGAGCTTATTTCTATACAACAGTCCCATTCATCTGAAGTTTACCTTTTTAGTAAAATAAAGAAGCAGAGAAACAAAGATTTCAGGGGGTTATATATATATATATATATATATATATATTATCCGAAATTTATGATTAATTTCAAAGCATAAAAATGTAAGTTTTACAATCCAATTAATTATCATTCTCGGTTTAAAAAACCCGTAACTATATAAAAACATGTTATACGCTATTTGTATAAGTTGTAAAATTAATAGAAGTATGAAATTAAAGCGTTTTTAAATTGCTGATTGTTCGTTATCCGAAGACTTTTACGTTCATTCTCTGGCAAAAATTGTACATTTACTTGTTTTTTGTATCGATTACTGTTAAGTAACAGTATATATATATATATATATATATATATATATATATAACATATACATATAAAACATATTTTTATAATAACATAATCTACATATATATTAACTAAAAAAATTCAAATTATCCTATTACACTCACAATGATACAGAACAGAAAGGAAATTAGTTGTTAAAATTCTATATTTTAGATCAATCAAAAAGGTTGTTAACGAAATATTTTTACTTCATATTTGCTAAATATCTCATCCAATAATGCATATAGGTTATTTAACAAAAGTATTATCGAAATTATTTTCAGTATCATGTTCCAACGTATACTGCAATACTATTTGTATACAAAAAGTAAAAGACTTCCATATATATATATATATATATATATATGTGTGTGTGTACATATATATATATATGTATATATATATTTAACATTAAACTGACCTGCCTAAGAAAAAAAGATCTTATATATATATATATATATATGTGTGTGTGTGTGTGTGTGTGTGTGTGTGTTTGTGTGTGTGTAATAAATAAAAAATTATTGCGCCATTTTGCCCGCCCTGAGTTTTTAATTCTAACTTTATGGGGCATGCTTTTAATCTCAGTTTTCGTAATGTATTAATATTTTAACAGCTAAAGTTCTTTTATTTTATTTTATTTAACTTAGTAATAATCTATTGATTGTTTTCTTTAAAAGAGCAGTAGTGATTGCGAAATCTTTCTTTTAGTGTAGAGGTTTATTTTCCCTTTTTGGAATATTTATCGAGATTTTAATTTTGTTTTATTAAATCGTCTGCTGGAGAATATTCCTGCATTTACGTGTGAGCAGGTTGTGCTATTACGCGCTTAGTTACCAGTTCTTACAAAAAGACATGCCCCAGCTACCAATTGGAGATGGTGATGTGGGCTGTCTTAGCATTGAAATTAATCCTTACGGGTCTTTAAATTGCTTACGCGGGCAATGGGAGGGACTAGCTTTTGCATAGAGTCTGGGAAGCTCATTTTTGGATACGAGAGTGTAAGAATGCTATTTATCTTTCGATTGTTAAAATGCCCGTCTCATTTTTTACGATAATTTAGAACATCGAGATGACGCAGCTTTGAGAGCGAATGGTTTAGTGTTAATTGTGTGGAATGGTGACCGGTGGAGTAACTTTATTTTGTGCTCTAAATAAATAATGATTAGAAACCGAATGACTTGTTTTTTACCGGGAGAAATACCTAAGCGAACAAATCCATTTCTTACCATAACGACTGCTAACCCTGTTATTGGTTCTTAAGCGAATAGACGTATTATACATCAAAGATGATATTCTACGAGAACTGATACATTTAAATAGAAAATCGCCATATCGTATCACTAAGCCGGCAGGATCTTAAATGAACCGGCATATGATTTTTGAGAAAAACTATTGTCGTAGCTTGGCAAATACTGATTGATCATTTGATTGAAAGTTTCTTCACAGCGCTGATTGTGTACACGCCATTTTCGCCGAATTGGAAACTAGTTACTGGAAGGTCTGCCTTGTCTGTCTTCACCCTAAACAATCATGAGTTTGGCTATGAGATGTGCAATAGGACTTTTCCTTAGAGAAAGGAAAACTTGAATGTGCACCTTCTCTTGCATAGGGATGGGAGATCTTTTAATTGTGAGATATGACCATTCAAAGTAGAAAACTTTCGGCTGTGAGTTATGCAGTGTTTTGATTAACTGTTTGTGTATCCGGCATTTCACCCACTTCTAAACTCCACGTCTAAACTATTGTTCTTGAATTTCTTTTCGTCAAGAATCTCAAGTTCATTTATAACAAGAATTTATTCCATCGATGTTGTTCACGGGCCGAAACTTCTGATTAAATACCACGAGTTCTTTTCTCTTTTCAATAAATTTTAGGTTCCGTTATCCCTTCTTGGAGTGCGAGATTGTAAGTTTATTATTTATTTATTATTATTTTATTTTGTTATTGTTTACAAAATTTTAATAATCATTTCTTTATTTAAATTGTTGATTTTATTATTCTTATTGCACTTATATAAAAAATATTTTTGTTCTTAAAGAATACTTTTTTCTGCTCATACAAATACTCACTTAAATTTAATGTTTGCTATAGTGAATTTCTTGATATTCGGTGTAAAGATAAACTAATAAATACGTAAGAGGAAATTATTTGTGTTCTTAAAAATATTTGTTGTGTATTTTTTATGTTACTGAAACTGTGATATTTATTATTTTATTATTTGCTACTTTTTATTTCACATGTATTCAAAGGGAGCAAAAATTTGATTTTTTTATTGTTATTTATTTTATTGAATTATAGAATTTAAATATTTTAACATATAAATTACCCTTCTTTCATGCTTTTCAGATCTGGATTTATATATTTAATTATAACTTATATAGAGAGTTATGAAATTTAAATATATTAAATTATGAGTTAACAATATCTGAAAACCAAATCGATATTGTCCCTTTTGATTTTCAACTGGGAATGAACATACAGTAATGGCTCAAACATTTCGAAAGCTCATGTAGTGTAGAGAAAAAAGATGAGAAGTTGGAAAAACAAAGCATTTCAAAATATTTGAAGGGTGAAATTTAAAAGTTTTTATCAATGACTGTTTGGATTGTGCCACTTATAATGAAATTGTTGAGATTTTAACAGAAAAGTTTATCCAAATTAGAGTCCCAAAATCTTCTGAGTTTGCCTCCTTAAAGTTAAATGACCTAAGCGACATAGATTCTTATTTCCGAAAGAAAGTTGAGGTTGGAAGAAAACTGAGCTTGGAGAAAAAATAATTATTCAGGGATTAACTGATGGATTTAAATCCGAGTATCAAATTGTTTAATTGTAAACCCTCCTTCTAATACACTATATTGCCATTGATTATGGGACACTTACGATTTTAGATATTTTACTAAATATCTAGAAAAATACATGAGGAATCATCTCGAAACTCTTAGTGTATAAATATAATAGTATACGTCATACATCTCCGTGAAGATTCTTTCCCGAAACTCCAAAAGGGACCGTCAACAAATTAAAAAAGAATGAATATCTTTTGAATAACCCTGTCAAAACTAATGTAGCAAAAGCGCTCAAATTCTAGATTGTGATTGAATGCCTTATTTTAATAAGCCTTGTTCATTTTTATGCAAATAGCATGCATATTCGCAGAGTAATTAAGGTTTTTATAAAAATGGTCCCAAATTTTTCCAAGTTTTTTCCTTATAATTTTCAGAGTTCTTAATATAAAATATTATTTTTTTCAGAAAATATGACAAACAACATTGCACACAGTACTCTGTAATCAGAATTAAAAAATAATGAAAATTGTATAAAAAATGAGTTGGTTTACTAAATAATTTTTTACTGCGCATGCGTCAACGATATAAAAATTTCATTTGCATATCATGTTAGCTAAATGTATAGAGCAACTTTTCTTAAAGTCACAAAATCATAACTTGAAAATTCTGACAGTAATCGTCAATTGAATAAGTCGAAAATCCGTTATTCTCAAAATGAAGTAAAAACAAGAGGGGTTGTATCTATATATTCATTGATTAGTGTCAATATAGAATACAAAATATGGGATGTACTACTGCATTTGGATAAAATCCCTCATTTTTTTGCTTCATTTAGGAAACAACGGATTTTGTCCTTTTTCTATAGACGATTACTTTCAGAATTTTCAAGCTATGATTTTGAGATTTTTACAAAAGTTGCTCTATACATTTAGCTAAAATAATATGCAAATGAAATTTTGATATATTTAACACATGCGCAGTAACAAATTATTTAGTAAACGTACTCATTTTTCATACAATTTTTATTATTGTTTAATTCTGATTACTGGGTACTGTGCGCAATGGTGTTTGTCATATTTTCTGAAAAAAATATTATTTTATATTAAGAACTCTGAAAATTATAAGGAAAAAACTTGGAAAAATTTGGGACCATTTTTATAAAAACCTTAATTACTCTGCGAGTGTGCATGCTATTTGCATAAAAATGAACACAGTGTATTGCAATAACGCATTCAATCATAATCTAGAGTCTGAGCGCTTTTGCTACATTAGTTTTGACAGGGTTATTTAAAAGATATTCATTCTTTTTTAATTTGTTGACGGTCCCCTATGGCGTTTCGGTAAAAAATCTTCACGGAGATGTATGACGTATACTATTATATTTATACACTAAGAGTTTCGAGATGATTCCTCATGTATTTTCTAGATATTTAGTAAAATGTCTAAAATCGCAAGTGTCCCATAATCAATGGCAATATAGTGTATTCGTGAATGGTTTCGCTTTGTTAAACAATTAGCAGAGATTCCATCTCATACTCCTAATAACAACAATAGAAATTTTAAGCAATGTATATCAATGCACAATCCCAATCCTAATCTTAGACATTGGACTCGACCCATTCCAAACAACCAAACAACAAATTTTAATCCTAGATTTTTCACTCCTAGAATGCCTATGGCACATTACCAAAATAATCATTCAAGTCGTCCGTGCAGAGTATGTCTAAACAGAGGCATACAAAATGCTTATCATTGGGGGAGGAGCTGTATATTTCACACAAATCCATTGCAAACTCAAATTCCTTCTCCTATACAACCACCCTCTACTAATAATGCTTGACAATTAATTATTCCCCGATATGTGGACAATAAAAAAGTGTGTTGTGTTGTTGACTGTGGATCAACTGTCTCAAATTTACCTCTTAAATTTGTTCTATTTTTAAATTCTAACGTAAAGAGTGTTTCCCCTATTATTATTAAACAAGCACAAAGAACTCTTAAAATTAATAAATCTTGTCGATTATGTATTAAATTTGGTAATAGAAAGCGGTATGTTAATTTTTTAGTAAGTAACATAGATTTAAATTATGCTATTTTAGGTATACCTGATTGTGCCAAATTTAAATTGAAAATTGATTCTGCAAAAAGTCAGGTGCTACAAGGAAATATTACGTTAAACCAAAATGTCAACATATCCAGTGATAAATTTGAATTACTTCATTTTGATGTTATAAACAAAGTTATGGATGTACAACCGGATTATGGAAATACCATAACTCATCAATCCTTGCCGCGGATTAATAATGATAATAATAATCTATTTGGAAAACTAAACGCTATTCAAAACGAAAATTTAAGGGAGCTTTTAAGGGATTATTTAGATATTATTGCCAAAAATAAATATAATCTAGGGAAAATTATTATTGAACCTCTGCGTATTTTTCTTAAAACTGACCTACCAATAACTCCAGCTAATACTAACATAGAAACTATTAAAAAATTGAAACCCTCTACTAATATTAAAGAATTACAAAGATTTCTTGGCTCTATAAATGTGTATCATAATTTTATTGACAAATATGCTGAAATTAGATACCCCTAAATAAATTACTTAAGAAAGATACTATTTGGGAACGGAATTCTGAATGCCAAAACTCTTTACAAAAATTAAAACATGCCCTCATTGCTAAACCCATTTTAAAATTTATAACCCAAATTTACCCCTACACATGTTTGTTGATGCTTCTCGGGTGGCGATGAGTGCAGTTCTTAAACAACCCGACCATAATAACTTTTTACATCCAATTGCTTATTTTTCTAGAGGATTGAGAAGTTATGAGAAAAATTATTTCATTACTGAATTAGAGTGTCTTGCCATCTTTGATACTTTCTTTAAGTTTTATCATTATTTTCATGGTGTCCAATTTACAATCCACACTGATCATGCATTTCTTGTTTGGTTAAAAAAGGTCAAACATTTGAGAAGTATATTATTAAAGTGGTTATTCAAGTTGAGTATGTTCAATTACAAACTTGAGTACCTAAAGGGATCTACAAATGTCGAATCCGACATGCTGTCCCGAAACCCTATTTCTCGTTTTGTAAACCCCTTACTTTTTTTCTTGATATTAAAGAGATCATTGAAATGCAAGAGAGAGAAAATATGTGTGGTTCAAATTATATAAATGACAATGGACTGATTATAGTTAAAAAGAAAGGTTTTCGTAAAGTGGCTCATGTCCTCATGTCCTTAAGAAAAAAAAAAGTGTTGCTCATGAACAGTTTGGTGTTCAAAAAATGCAAAATGTAATTTCTCCTAATTATTATTGGCCAGACAAGATATTACCGATTTTCTTAAATATTGAGATATTTGTCAGAAAAAAATAAAAAAACCTAGACAGAAAAAAATTGGCTTATTACAAACTATGCCTACTACAGATCAACCTTTTGAATGTCTGTCTGTTGATACTGAGGAGGGTTCAATTTTTATAATTCTACCAAAAAATACCTCCATATTATAATAGACCATGCAACAAGATATGTTTGGGCTTTCTCTTCCAAAAGTGTCACAACAGAATCTAATACCAATTGTCTAAAACAAAGTTTCAATATCAAAATTCCTCAACAATTATTCTGTTTTAATAAAATTTCATCTATACAGTCCCCTCAAAAAATACTAACTGACCGGAATGGTGCTTTTATTTCTTCAAGATTCAAAAAATTCCTGCAAAATCATAATATTAAGCAACTTTTGACCACTGCCCTTCATCTTCAAACGAATGGGAAATGTGAAAGAGTAAATCAGACAATAGTAACTAGATTAAAATGTAAAGTAAACACCACTACCTCTAAAATTCCCTGGACTAAGATTTTAACTGAGGTAATTAATGAATATAATAATACACCCCATTCTATTACTAAATTTCCAGCTGCTTATTTACTTTTTGGCCAATTACCCATGACTCCCCCTTACAACAAAATTATTATCCCCCTGTTCATGAAACCCTTAAGATTGCTAACGCAAAAACTGATAAATTTCATTTAAAAAATAAAAAATATTATGATAAAGATTATATCGAAACAAAATTTAAAATTGGGGATCTAGTTATCTATGAAGAATTTCAGTATCCCAATACTAGAAAGTTATCACAAGTATTTAGTAGCCCTTATAAAATTCTTAACAAATTTTCCGAAGTAAATTTCGAAATTGATAGGCAAAACCAGTTCAAAAGTTCAGAAATAGTACATGTATCTAAATTAAGGCCTTATTATTCCCATGATAAATTTAAATTTAAGTCATGAGCAACAACTCCCTAATCAGCAACAACAAACTCAAGTAAAAACTGTAGCTTAAACTTAATCTGTAGTTTTTAATTACATTATAATTTTCCTTTTTTCTCTTAAACAGTAAATTTCTTTCCATATTTTAATTCAGATAATATCCTGTAGTTCTTACAAGAATGACAATGATATCTCTTGACTGCAGCGAGAGTATGACTTGTCTGGAAATTTTTATATTTGTTTGTTTATGCCGACGTAGAAGGACAAAGTGAAAATTTCCTATTCTGTATTGAATTACTCTAGTCATAACTTAGAATGATATAATAACAATTAAATTTTTGGTCAAAATATTTTTTTTTAATTTTCGAGTGAACCTATTTTAATATTAAAATTAACCTGTCAATAATTAAATTAATTATTTGGCATGTAACAAAACTTTTATCACTTATTTTATTTTTTTCTCTCTCTTTGTTTCTGTATTCCAGTCCAAGTACATGTCAATTAGAATATAATTTTGTTTCTCTTTCTCTTTCCTTCTTTCATCTTGCAATGTTTTATCACACCGAGAAAATATTTATTGCGTAATTATTTGACATGAATAAATCTTGTCTTCAGTTTTTATTATTTATTAATGTTTCTTTTTAAGAATCTTAGTAGTTGAAAGTTTACTAGCATTCTCAAACATGAACAAAATTTTTATTTTATTTTATTCTATCTTTTTTTATTTTTTGTACATATTCCTGCTTAATCCGAATACAGGATTAAGTAAATGATTACACAATAGCTTATATTCTTTATTCTATTCTTTTTCTCTCTGTATTTCATCCTAAATACATGAGATGAGATAAACGAGATTAAGTACACAATTTAAAATTTAAAGAATGTCTTTTGTGATATTTATTTATACCTATTATGAGATTTACTTATACTCATCATTATATTTACTCATATTGGTATTTTTCCTCATAATGTTTCTTTATTATATTGTTTGTTTATTACATTGTTAAAAATTATTATTACTGTATTACTATATTATAAAATGTGCTATTATATAAAAATATGATTATAAGAAATATTTTCACAAAGTTTCCAAAAATAGAATTGTTATGAATGTTCTAGGAAAAAAAAAACTGAATTAATATTATAATGTTAGATGATGAATTTGTATAGTCTATAACAACATAATTAAACATCCTTGAAAACAAGTAAAGAACTATTCCATTCCTAATGTGACATTTAGATGGATTTTTGAAACAAACTCTTAAATTTGATTTCTAGAAATTTCTGTTAAATTTCATCATAATATTTAGGATCGTCATTGTCAAGAAAGAATTCAACGTTATTGTTTTTAATTTTTCATGCAAAAAAAGCAAAAAAAAAATATATATTATGATTAATTGCTTAAATTTTCAAATTACTTTATGATGTGTGTTTTAAAACAAGATCATATCTTGTATTTTTGTTGATTCCTATATTAATATGTAAATTTAAAAGTTATTCCATACATCACCTTAGTTCTCCTTAATTTAAAATTCATACCAATATAATAAAAATACATACATTATATTTTTTTTATTACTATTTAGTTATTATTACTTCTATCGACAACTTCGTGATCTAAGTCTGCATCATCTCCCTTTCAGTGAACTTGGAGGTTTCAGACCAACATTTTCACCCGTCTTTTTGGGAGGGGGATTTGTAATAAATAAAAAAAAGGCGCCTTTTTGCCCGCCCTGAGATTTTAATTCTAACTTTATGGGGCATGCTTTTATTCTCAGTTTTCGTAATGTATTAATATTTTAACAGCTAAAGTTCTTTTATTTTATTTTATTTTATTTAGTAATAATCTTTTGATTGTGTTCTTAAAAAGAGCGGGAGTGATTGCAAAATCTTTCTTTCAGTGTAGAGGTTCATTTTCCCTTTTTGTAAAATTTTTCGAGATTTTAATTTTGTTTTATTAAATCGTCTGCTGGAAAAAGTTCCTGCGCTTACGTGTTAACTGGTTGTGTTATTACACGCTTAGTTAGTACTTCTTACAAGAAGACACGACCCAGCTACCAATAGGAGATGGTGATGTGGACTGTCTTAGCATTGAAATAAATCCTAATAGGTCTTTAAATTGCTTACGCAGACAAGGGGAGGGGCTAGTTTTTGCGTAGTGTCTGGGAAGCTCATTTTAGGATACGAGAACTTCAGAATGCAACTAAATTGTTAAGATGACCGTCTCATTTTTTACGATAATTTAGAACATCGAGATGACGCAGCTTTAAGAGCGAATGGTTTCGTGTTAATTTTTGCGGAATGGTGACCGGTGGAATAAGTTTATTTTGTGCTCTAAATGAATAATGATTAGAAACCGAATGACTTGTTTTTTACCGGGAGAAATACCTAAGCGAACAAATCCATTGCTTACCATGATAAACGAATGTTTATTTTTAATTCTACAAATAATTTAGGAAAAATATTGCGATAAATATATTATAACTATATTAAATCGTATTGTAGTGTAAGAATATTATAGTTTAACTCAAAATAGTCATATAAGTTCACCATTCATCAGGCTCTTTTTTTTTCGTTTGTACATATGTGTTTTGTGTGCACATGCATTCAACCGCACATACTGTAAATTAATAATTAATAATTAAATCTGTATCGTTATTTTTTTTTTTTTACTACACAGGAATTTCAAAACTTTTTATGTAACGGCAACAGCATCCATTTAATGATTTTTTTCTGCATCGTTACATGAAAAAATCTAAAAATTCCAATTTGAAAAAAAAAATACCTTTAAAAATTTTGATATTTATTTATTTTTTTTATTTATTTATTTATTTATTTATTTATTTATTTTACATTAAATGGCCTTTCAGGGTTTGACTTTTTCAATTTTCGAATTTTTATCGAATATTTAAAAACAAACTTGTCGAATTTTTCGAAAATTTTAGATTGGTGGTGTTTTACAATCAACACAATTAATAATACGGTGGGAATTTAGAAGATAAACAAAACAAAAAAAAAGAGAAGAAGAAAATATTTATCCTCTTAACACCCTGTAACATAACCCCCCCCCTGTAACATAAAATAATTATAAATATGTCTGATTACCCTGTAACATAAAATAAACGAATACATCTTCAGTTGCTGAATACAAATATGTAAATACTGTCAACATGTTCACTGATTTTTGTAATAATAGAACGTATATTTATGAAAAAAAAGTATTTTTGTTTTGAAAAAGTTAAACAAATTCATGTATATTCTTAGTTTATAGTATCATGCAATATTTTGAATTAAACTAACGCTTTTCAGTAAAATTCGCAAAATGTAGTAGAAATAATACAGTACAATTGCAATATACATATATTAAATAATATGTGAAATAATTTTAACCTTTGCATTTAAGGGGGCTCAGGGGTTGAAACCTTTTCAAAAAATCGATTTATTTATGATCTAGTTTGATTATTCAATTAATTCTTAACTGAATGCAAAAAAAACGCATAAAAATATTAGCATTTTTAACGGAGTTATATGTATTTATGTATCAATATTTACATAGCCGCATCCATATAATTTCAACTTTATGTCATGTTTTCTCAAAACTTGATTTTTGACGACTAACACCAAGATTAAAAAAAACTATTTGATGGAATGGCTTAAATTTCTTTTTACATGCATATAACACCATTATCTAGATTATGAATTAAGGATATAACTATCACCTAAAAAAAATCATTAAAAAATCTCTCAAAGTTGAAAATTTAAAACCCCCCTAAAAAATACAACTTATTTTCCATTAAAAATACTCAAAATATTAAACTATCTAAAATATATTAATTCATAATCTAGAATGTTATATGCATGCAAAAAAAAATCCATTTTATCAGATAGTTTTTTTTTTTTTAATCTTGGTGTTAGTCATCAAAAATCATGTTTTGAGAAAGCGCGACTTAAAGTTGAAATTATATGGATGGGGCTATGAAAGTGTTGATACATAAATACTTATAACTCCGTTAAAAATGCAAATATTTTCAGGCGGTTTTTTGTATTGAGTTAAGAATTCAATGAATAATCAAATTAGATCATTAAAAAAAATCGATTTTTTGAAAAGTTTCCAACCCCTAAGTCCCCTTAAGAGCGAATACAATGAGATTTTTATAGAATTTTATAATTATCTGCATGGACAACTCATAAAAAAAAACAGTCAAATAATGTGAAAGTTCAGAAATGCATCGTTGATGGAGTGTGCTGTTTTTTAGTTGGCTCTAAGAGAAACTGAATTATAAGGGATTTTTCACAAATTTTTACACAAATAGTAATTTTTTAAAAATTGACTTTTAGGGGGAAAATATTATTTCATTAATATTATAAATTAGTAGGTTTGGCATCTAAAATTTTTAATTTGTATTCTGCTGCAATAAATTGGTTCGGTCATTTTAATATACAGGTTGATCTAAAACATTACTATTTTTTTCTTGGTCGCCTAAATGTACACCTAATAAAATCGTTAAATAAATATTATAAATTATATATAAATAAGATGAAGATTAATGAATACTAGGTCCAACTTATTCTTGAAATTCTGAAGTTCAAGAAGTATCTAACAAAAATTTTTCTAAATATTCGGCAAAATGTCTAAAATTGAAAGTGCCCGGTCATTAATGTTTATGTAGAATATATATATATGTATACTGCTATGCAAGTTATGTATTTATTTTTCAACCTGAATAATATCCCACTTTTCCTGAAGCAACTTAATTCGTTATCCAATTTACTTTACAACTTCCACGCATTGTAACCTCCTAAGTGTCATTATAGCATGCAATAACTTCGGAAAATGACTTCCCACTCTACAATTATATTACTGTCACGCTATACACTTGATATTACTTAAAGTCTGTTCCAGGTATAGTGATATTTAACTCTTCTAAGTTGTACTTATCTCGATTTTCTAAAATTTAGCTTTACATTATTAGTTTATCATAAAAAAAGAAAAAGAAAGAAAAAAACATGCGTAAACATAGTTTTTTTAAAATTAAAAGGTTTTTTTCATATTTTTTAAAGATTATTTTAAACCAATTTTTGTTATTTCCAAAAACATATATATTTTGTTCGATTTCAAAAATTCATATAATTAATAGTATATAGCATTGCATAATCAACTTTTTTCTCAATTCTTTAAACGAAAATAGAGAAAAAACAATTAAAAAAACTGTTATTTTTATATAAGAAATCGAAATCCGAATTTTTCATCATAATGGAAAACAAATAAGTAGAAATTTTTGACAAACAGGAAATATAATCTAATATATATATATATATATATGTATATAACTATCATAAAATATATTATCATTCATATTAAATATAAATTATAAATTAAGCCTTAAGACACGATTCAAATATTATGAATTTTAAATTTGGAATAAAAAATTATTAAACGAAGTAATTATAAATGAAGATTTTAGACAAGATACAGATATTTTATCTTTCAAACATTTATAAATGAAGTCTTATATGTTATTAATTTTTGAATGAAAGCAGGATTCATATTAACAGGAAGTTCAATGCGTTACATCATGGAAAATAGAAATAATTAAAGATGCATAGTCAAATCAATGTCAATTTATTCAATTTAAAATATTTGAACAAGTGAAAGCTGATCAGTGAAAATCGAAATTATTGATATTACCATTAAACGCAATTTTATATATGGATATCATATACATATATACATATATACATATATATATGTGTGTGGGGGGGGTGTGAATTTAACTAGTAAACTATAATAATTTCAATTTTTTTGATAAATTAAAAATTTTGTTAGCATAAAAGTTTAAATTCCTTAAATTATTTGCTTAATTAGAAGGATATATTTGGAAAACATTTCGGTGACGAAATATTTAATAAATGTTTTAAGTGGCAATTAATTATGATAAATTTCTTTAATTAACTTTTTCAAGTTTTAATGATCCTCTAAAATTATAAACATAACGTAAAAAATACATGAAATAGACCTTTCATATTCATTAAAGTGTAGTACATTAACTTAAATATAGTATAAATAATTAAAACTAATTTGCGTTTATTATTTGCTAATCTCATTTTGAGTATTTTTTTTAAATTCCCAACAACACTTCTGAAAGTTAATCAGAAACAAACACTCGACTTCATAACTACTATGTTCCTCAATTATTTCTAGTAATTGTCAAATATATTCTATTCAGACATTAATGATTTAAAACGAAATTTCCTTTTTGTAATGGTTAAAAATATGTAGGTGCAGAGACGAAATCAATTTTTCCAACATATATATATTATATTCTTAACAGCTAATGGTTGAATATTCAATTCAGATAATTAGTTCATTGGTCAGTGGTCTTTTGGTATGGACAATGAACTTTGTCTTACGGTATGCCAACGTGGGGTGATAATTTTCCAAGTATGTTGTACTTTTGCGGTTTAACATAATAATTTCGTAATCAGCTAAATTTGACAAAAAAGTCTGAATATTGACTTATATTGTATATATGTTACATAAATTTTAAAAGAGCACAAGACCACATAACTACTATGTTCCTCATTAATACATAATAATTGTCAAATATGTTCTATTCATGCACTGTTCTTTTTAAAATAAATATTCATTTGATAAAAATTAAGATACGATAGGTGCAGAAACCCCTGTAAATTTTCTTTATATCTAAGTCGTATCTTAACCTGCTTATTCTGGTGATTAGTTAATTGGCTAATATAAATTAATGTGTATCTTCTTACTGTATGTCAATGTTGGTCAGTAATTGGCCAACAATGATGTGCTTTTGGGGTTTAACATATAATTTCAAAAATAAAATTGTAAAGTTACTAATTTTTTTCTAGGAACTGGGACTCTTAGAACTTTTTATGTACCACTAGTAACAAAATTTTATGTAACATGTATGCACTGTAAACTAAAAAAAAAAAAAAAAAAAAATAAGATTAGTAAGAATTTTTTAAGAAACTGGGATACCAAGAACTTTTTATGCACCTTCATTCCGGATTACAGATAAAATATAACAAGATTACTCATGAGACTCTTTTGTAAAGCTATAGATTGCTGTAATTTTACAAAAACTAATTTTGTAGATTTACATGTACTTTTCTTTCTACTTTTCTTTATTTTTTCTTTTCTTTTCTTTTCCCTTTTTTATGTACAACTTTGAGTTGAAATATTTTACAAATAATACAAATATCTGTAACTTTACGCAGTATATACATATATTCATACATTGTGTGTGTATGTATTTTATAATCAGATGATTTTTTCCCGATATCAAATAAAAATATGCTTCTCCAGTTTGAAGAAAAATTAATCCGAATATGTCATTCAAATATGACCAATAAGAGAAAGCAGTTGAGCCAAAAAAGATTAAACAGATTTAAAATTCTTTTATTTTTTCTCCTCGAGTCATTTTTATAACTAATTATCTACCTTTCTATTGAACACAGCCCGCTATATTTTTATTGTGTGCGACAAATTTAATATTAATTCAACAAGTTTAATTAATCACCTCTATTTCCATAAATGTCACTCTGAAACAGCATGCTGCTCAATATAATTCGTTTTAAATTTATCTTTTAAATCCACAATGGAATGTCATTTATTTATGTGATAGCTTCTGTAAATAGAGTCACTTCTTGAGTGAAAAGGGTTAATATAAGACATATGTTATATATAGACATATTTTTTTAAATTATTTCTTTACCGTATATTTTATTGTTTTATCTAAATCCAATTGTTGTTTAAAAATAATCGTTTTTTCAACTGTGTTTAATAATTTGCTTATGATGATTATAGACACTTAACTATTGAGTTTGCCGAAAAGGTGATAAGGGTGATTCTCAAAATAGGGGACGATTTCAAAAATAAAATATTAAAAAAATTACTGTTAGCAAAATTTCTGAAAAAAATAGGTGTTGTTAATATAGTATTAGGTATACTTTCCATGTAGTCAGCAGAGCTAAATATTTAAAAATTGAGTAAAAAAAATAATTAGTATTTTTTGAGCCATGCTAATGACAAAACGAATTGCATGGAATAAATATATTAAGAAATTTTTATTTTCTTCCTGTTTAAATATTTTTTTCTATATTTATTAGCCTTCCTTTTCAGCAAATGGTTTCCATTTTTACATATATACATATAAGGAGAATAAAAACATTACCAAAGAGCAAACTTTGTTTACATGAGCAACATTCTGACACTAATAATGTAAGAAGCTGTCTTAGTGATTTTCTGACTGATTTAATGCATGTTTTAGGGATAATTAATGTAATATCTAAATTTATATGTAATATTAAACTTTATAAAAGAAACAATGTAAGCAATGGTTACATTTATGCACATAGGAGTCTTTAGCCTGGACAGAAAAACCATGGTAATGAAAATGATATTTGTCCATGCTAATGACAAATTTTAATTTAAATAAGATTATGAGCCATAATATAATCACAATGCAATAGTCCTTTCTGGAGCTTTTTAAAACACAAAAGTCCTATGCAAATAAGTAAAATAAAAATTTTAATTATAAAACAAACATGAAAATTATTAACCATTCTAATGACATACAATTGATGTACGTCCCTAATATTCAAATTCTATTCTTAAAATACAATACATGCTTCTATTTTCAGACTGGGATAAAATGGCTACTTGTTGCCAGAGAGAAACTTTATATTTTCCAACTATTGTCATATGTGAAAATGAAATTTTGATTAATAACCAGCTGTTATAGTATGATCTTGTTTTGAAAATAGAATATGGAAGACAAACTTTAATTCTTTTTTATATACTATAATTTTATTTTTAAAAAGAAATTTATTGGATAAATCCTCTCCTTGATTAATTTAAAGAAAGAATAACATTTGTTTCTTTTATAAACATGATATTAACTCTTGAAAAAGCTAGTATATACAAGGCACAGCTGCTGTGGACATCCATGCTAATGACCTTTTGAACATTTATTCTGTTATTTTAAGGTGTTTTTAACTAAAAAGTGAGTAATTCTTGAGTGCAAATAATGAATAATATTAAGACAAACATATCTAAATATAAAAACATGACAGAAAACCTCTCAATTTTTTTATATGCCGAAAGACATAAATTGTCCCCTATTTTGAGAATCACCCATAAACATGAATGTCAAATTAATCAAACTAAAAAATATTCAATTAAGATTTTTTAACTATGCTTAAAGTATATTATGATAACTATATAACGCACAATTTAATTATGTACAGAAAAACCTCCCTAAAGCGATCACATTCCTTTCCAATAAAAAACGGTCACTCTGAGAGGTACTCTCTTAATGGAGGTTATTTTTAAAACTAGATATTAATTGTTGAAAAAAGGAATTAGATAATATGCTTTTTTTTACATTAGCAAAAATATAATAATTTAAGTAACATAACATATTTACTACAGAATAAAAAAAAAAAAAAAAAAAAAAAAAAAAAAAAAAAATGAAGCCATTGATAGTTGCTTTGGTCTTACAGTTTTATCTTTTATAAAATTTATTTTCAAATGCTTCTGAAATTCAGAAAATAAATGCATTTTTTTTGGACGGGAACAAATAATGACAATTTTGTTACTTTATCTATTTCTTTGAGAGTTTCATAGCAGAAAAGAGAGTTTATTGACCGTCTCTCTGAATTCGTCGCTGAATTATATTCATTAGCGAAAAAAAAAAAAAAAAAAAAAAGTTTAAAAACTTAAAAATTATTGGAACAATAATAATAATAAAGCCTGAACTTAGACATTTGATGTGGAATGGTCTTTCCGGAATTATGTTCCTTAGGAAGTCTCTCTTAAGGGAGACCCAAACCCCATTTTCGGCCAAAAATCATCAAAAGTTCAAAAAATTTTTTTTTCTCAAAAAACAATAAAATACATATTTGCGAATATCCATGCAAAATTTCAGAACTCGGGAACACTTGGAACAGGTAGAAAATGAGCTTTTTAAATTGTACTCACTGTAGAGTTTAAAGGACTAACGGCCATTTAAAACATGTGTTCCTGAAAATGAAATTTTTCATATTTTGCCTAAGTTCAAAGTACTAAGGCTCAGTGGTAAAATAATTTAGAAACAAAGTATTTATGTTTCTAGAATCTTAAAAAAATTGCAACAAAAGTAAAGAGAGACATTTTTAAAACTATTTCTGAAAAACTTACATAAATTGGTAAACACGAAAATTATAACGAATTTAAGGAAATTTATCATGCGTATTTTTATTTGTTTTTTTAGCCGATTAAAATAGAAAATTAAAAATATCTCTCCTTAGTTCTTTTCTATATACTATAACACTATTTAAGAAATTTTAGTAATACCAAAATATTGAAAATTGAATGAGGAGTAGTAATTTTAAAAAGTGTATTTTTCGACAAAAAAAATCATAAAAATCCCCATAAAAAATATACTTTTTAATAAAAAGTGAATTTTTTTGCTAATTATTCCTTACAAGAAGATTCTTAAATATTACACCAAAATTCATTACTTTAAAATCAATAATAAAATTTTTGGGTTTTTTCTTACGGGTCTCCCTTAAGTAACCAGGAAAAAACAAAATTTGTTTCATCTTCTTCAAAGAAATTGGTCGCTTATGGCTGATCGCAATTGCGAGTGTCCTTCTGTTAAATTTGTATTCTGTAAAATTATTATTGGGGCTATTGGAATAAATTTCATTCCATGAAAAGTTATCGTTAAGAGAGGGGGTCGTTTAATAATGATTGTCGTATAGAGTGGATTCACTGTATATAAATATATATATATTGAAATATTAATGAAATTTTATTTAAAAAATTACTAACAGTACATTGTGTAAACAATAAGTTAAATTTACAGCAATAAATACTGGCAACAATGTTGCGAGCAGTCCTTGCCGTAAAAATTGCAGTAAAATTGGAGGTAAACATTTTTATTACATCTAATTTTACTGCCACTTTTACGTGAAAAACCGCTGGCATTTTTCGCGTAATTTATTACATCATCACGTAATATATCACGTAATTTTGTATTTTGTTACATCTAATTTTACTGTCACTTTTACGTGAAAAACTGGCAACATTGTTGCCAGCAGTTTTTGCCGTACATTTAACGGATTTCTTTTACAGTGAAACATTAAGAACATAAAAAACATTTAGAGCTGCGCGCATGATAAAATTGGAAATTTTAGATATAGAAACAATTTCGATAAAAAAAATCACACCACACTGACATGAAACTCAAAGAAAATTATACACATACAATATAATTTAAAATGTAACAAAAATTGTAAGTGGAATAAGAAATTATTTTATTTAAAAAAGAAAAAAAATGAATAAATAATGTTTCTTCCATTTCGCTTTATTCTCCATGTAAATTATGAACTACACGCACTTATGATTGAATTTTAATTGCTACGCTTATATTATTTGAAAGTAACAGCTCGCCATTTCAAAATGTACTTTTAGAAAAAAAGCGTATTTTTTAAATTTGCAAAACTGACTTTCGGATGCATTTAAAACCGTCTATGTTTGGATGCATTTAAAATCGTCTACAAATTATTATAATTCTTGTAATAATACAGAATTTTTATGTATCTGCTTATTGTTCATATTTTATATATTTATGTATTTATTTTTAATGCGTAACATAAAAAGAAATGCAATATATATATATATATATATATATATAACCATTAATCGTACTACAATATATGAACAATTGAATTTAATAATTTATACACTATTGACATGAAGGGAAAAAATAAATAATTAAAATGAATGCAAATGGAATTTGTAGAGCCAAAGCAGAATCTTCGGGTCCGACATACTTTGGAACTACAAATCAAGTGTGTGGTTTTATCTTCCTATTTGACATGAAAAAGCAAAATAGTACGAATTTGGGGCTACCAACACACATAAAACCAAAATTAAATAAAGAAAAAACATCATAAACAAGGCACATTAAAAATTACTGAACTATATATATATATATACTTATTAAGGTGCCGCGGACCCTAAATCTACTAATAATTTTCAGTAATGATTACCAATATAAACTATTATTTGTTATATATATATATATATATATATATATATATATATATATATTTATATATATAAATTGAATTGAACTTGAAGTTTATTAAAGGATAACTGCGCATAAGGAAAAATATATTAAAGGTATTTAAAAACACCTTAGAAAGGGAGATTACCATTTTTGTTGAATTTAAAAAACGGATTACATCGATTGTGAAATAATAAATGCAAATAATTAATAAATTTATCATTGCTTAAAATTTTATCACCAGGAAAAAGGCGCGAATTCAGTTAATTAAAATGTAATTCTTTTTCTTAATTAATTTATTTAACTAATTAAGTATTTTGATAAAATACGACTTATAAAATCTGATAAAATATTCTCCTAATTAGAGTGATTTATTAAGAACTCAATTTTATAATATAATATTTATTAAATGTATTAAGTACCAGTTAATTATCATGATTAATTTCCTTAATTAGCAATTTCTGTTTTACAAGAACCTTTTAAAAATTTTATAAACATAAGAGAATTAATATTATGGCATATAAACTTCTCAAACTTTCTAAAGTGCATTAATTTACATTAGTTGAAATATGAGTAGTTTAAACTAATAAAATTTCATACTTTTGAATCGGATTAAATTTTTTAATATTAGTTATATCACTTCTGAAAATTAATGGCACGTAAACACTTCAAAATATGAAACTTAAATTTTCGTCCAAAGCTCCTTAAATTTTAGAAAGATATTTATTTAATATACATAATGTATTTAATGTAAAACTTTACATTTTGAATATTGCCGTTTCCCATCATCGTGAAGATTCCATTAAATTATCTGATTCAGATAATCTGTTTTGATAATCAATGATAATTTAGGCAAGAATTTTTTAAGAAATTTAAATTATTGATATATTTAAATAATTAATCATATGATTTTATGTAATAATCATTAATTAAATCTAAAATTGGCCAATTATGCATTTTTATTAAAAGTCAGATATAATTTGATCAAGGGAATCGGAAGGGTCAAGGGAAGGGTAAATTTCCCTTATTTAATTTGAAATATATTCAGGAAATATTTGATTAAAAAAGCTTAAGATTTATATCCATGAAAACCCGTGAAAGTTTGTAAACTGCTTAATATTTAGCACATTAAATGCAACTGTACTAACCTCAATAAATTGAACTATTTGTATATATTTTATTAATATGAAACTGTTTACATTTTTATAGTAATCCTAACCATTAAAAAAACAATTAGAAAGATCTCTTTTATTAATTGCTTTTGCCTCTACTTGTAGAAAATGGTTTCTCTTTAAATTTAATTTAATAAGAAACAATGGTATTTTCTCCATGTATAAATCTAATTGTGGTTGCATTACCCAATGCCTTTGCCATTCCGCACACGGTGGAATCGCAGTGGTCATTGTCGGTTTGGACACAATGGTACCACTGACGTCTCGGTAGCACGTTCGCAACTGATACTAAATCGTTTTTTAGATAACAGATACAGTTATTTCCCTCCTTATCTTATTCTATAATACGAGTAGAAAATTTCGTGTGTATGTGTCTCAATGTGATTTTTTTTTTAATTAGAAAATACTATAAAGATTTTAACAAAAGCTTGTATTTTACGTTTTCGGGCACGAGAAGATAATTGAACTAGATCAATGTTCGAGAAAAATCAAATAGTGGATCAGTTTAGATCATAATTCGTCAGTGTCAAGCTAAATGTATCTAAAACGCGGCTTAATTGATTTTAATGAAATTTCACACTCAATCACTTTTAGCCACTTAAAAACTATTGGGCTAGGTTATATGTTCTAGAAATATTGAGTCACTTTTGGGTCATTATTGTCAAAACAGTATTATCAAAAAAAGGCTCTATTGATTTTGACTAAATTTTGCATTCTGCTATTTTGGATTACTAGAAGTTACATGTTAAGTCACATGTTGGTGAAAATTTGATTTGTGCGTTATTTTTGAGTTGATATGCAAATCATCCTAATTTTATCTATTAAATGGTTGAAAAGATTTTGACAGAATTTTAAATTCTACGTAAAAAAGTAAAATATTGTTTAAAATAAAATAAAAATTTGTTTGCCACAAAAGTACTATTGGGCTAAGCTTCATATTCAACAACATTCGGTTAACGAGTCATTTTGGATCACAGTGGTTCATGATCAAGCTAGTTCTATCTAAACAAGCCGGATTAAGAGAATTGCGATTAGATGTTCAATTGGTTTCTGATTAGGTGGTAATTAGGTATGCAAAATCGAAAATTACACATGAAGCGTAAAAAATGAGTTTCAAATCAAGGTGTAATAGTACACAGTTCTTCGGATACATTATAGTAGCAGAAATCTTTTGTGTGTCTCTGCAAATAGATTTTAGCTAAATACTGAGTGTATTTATTGATAGTCGGTAAAATACATCACCGTAAAAGAGAATTCAGATATGCTTTCGTCTATTGGTATAAACTGCTAAACTTCAAATATCAATGTATCATGTGTTTTAACACTTTCCAACATAATTAAATGGGTTTATGATTTTGGGTTCGGTTAGTCTTCTGTCGGTCAAAACCCTAACTTGCGTTAATTTATTTGAATTGTTTTGTAATTAATATATTTTATAAGGATATTATGTCATGTTCGGTTTTAAAAATAAAGTATGCAGCGTTTGTAGTTCATGAACAAAAGTAAATAAAAGTATTATTTTTCATTTTGGTATGTGAATAAATTTCGTAATTATATAAATATGTAGCACCTGCCATTTGTCCATTCGTTTGTCCAACTGCCAGCGGGTCTCTCCGTCTATCCCCGAATGATTGTGCAAAATCTACCCAATGGAGTGATTTGATTCACAATGGATCACGGTCAAGGTAGTTCTCTCTAAACAACTCGGAAATTGCACATGAAGCGTAGAAAATGAGGTGCTTTCGCACCTTAATATATATATTTTTAAATATTCATATCAATGTGTAATAGTCCACTGTATTTCGGATATAGTATAGTAGTAGAAATCATTTATGTGTTCCTGTAAATAAATTTTAGCTAAATAGTGAGTGTATTTATTGATAGTAGGTAAAATACAGAGCCATACAGAAGATTTCATGTACGTATAAAATATTGTTTTTCATTATGGTATATGTGGAAATTTTGTACTTATATAAATATGTAGCACCTGCAGTCGTCAACTATCCATTCGTTTGTCTAACTGCACGTGAATCTCTCCGTCTGTACCCATATGATACCGCAAAATGAACATAACAGAATGGTTTGAAATTTAATTTGTGTACTCGTTACAGAAATTTCCTCAGTCCGTTTAAATTTTATGATAATCGAATAAAAATCTAAAAAGAAATCAAATGCTTTCATTCTGTAAAATCCTATCATGCTAAGTAATTCAATGATATCCGATGGTAGCTAATAATTTTAAAGTGCCGTATTGGTTATACCATGCTTAAGGTGAACGTCATATTATTTCAATAATATTGGATTTACTGAACTGAATACATACGAGGAGCCAAGGGGTACAAGTGACAAAATACCGATTTGGAGAAAATTCAGTTTAAAGATAATTGATGTTAAATTGGAATATCGATAACAATTGACTAAATTGAAATAGGAAACATGTGCTTGATGAATTCTAATCTTTGAACTCTCATTTCAATAACTGTTAAAAAATAGAGTACAATTTTCTTTAAATGTATAATTAATCAATATTGTTTGTTTTTCTATAAAAAGTGGTTTATCTCTATAACTCCCCAAATAATCAGAAAATGACCTATATTTCTTTACCTGAAATGAAAAAAGCATATTTCCAGATACCCTGTGCACTTAACTCATTTTTTTTTTTAATTTTGTCACTTATACCCCTTGAATTCTGGGGTCCTCATACATAATCGTAATAAATTTTGTCTTCAGGCATTTTCTGTAAAAGAGCTCTTCAGCTATTGCATCAGGTTATCTCTATACATAAAAACCAAAATCCTATTCCTATTGAGAATCGGTGGGGTATTTATTTTATTTTATTCCTTGTTCTTGCATTTTGGGTTACATTGGTCAGACCAGAAGAGCATTGAAGAAAAGATTGGTCGAGCATAAGAGATATGTTGAAAATATGAAATTATTCAGGTCTTTGATTGCTTCTCACTGTTTGTCTTCCTGTCATTAGTTCAATTTTTTATGGCCAGAATTATTTTTAATCCTGCCTCTCCTTCTCTCTTAAATGTTCGCGAAGCTTATTTTACTTGTAAAAATTCAAATACTCTTGTCAATGATCTCTCATCATCGCCTTCCCTTTCTCATGCGTGTGTGGTGGTTACTCGATAACCCCCCATATATTTAGTATAATTCATTTTTTATTAGCCATTTTATTTCATATCACCTTCCTTTTTATTAATGTTCTCAATTAAAATTTTATTTCGATTTCGTTTATTTTCATTTCGTCGCCTGTAATGTTTTCTTTCTTACTTAGCTTTCGAATGTTCCAAGCCGGTAAAATCCTGTTCGAAATCATTCCTTCCGGTTTTGGAGATCGTTCGAGAACATTCTCGCTTGTTCTTTGGGTGGAACTTCCGTTTATTCGGACACACCCCTAGCCTATCAAATTCGTTTCCACAGGTGACGTATTTTAAGTCATTCAGCACAGGGCCACCTGCTTTGGCCTCCCCTCTTTAGGTGTTTATCAATTCTCTTTTTATTAAATTCATATTTCTCCATACTTTGCATCGTAACTTGGCTTATTTTGTCACCCCCCCTCTTTCGCTCGCTGCCAAATTGGCGTATTTTGGGATTCCAGTAACCTTTTCTCTTTTTCCCCTGGGCTCTCGGCCACCTGCGTCAGTTGCGCTGTTAGACTCCTGCCGTAATGGATGTGGCTGGTTGATTCGAAGTTTTGGGTGGAATTTCCGGGGCATGTGTGCGTGCGCCCCTCGAGACCGTTGCATACGGGCAACATTTCATGCTGCTATGATCACGCCATGGTTTCAGGAAAGGTTGATTTTTTAAGGCTGCCAGGAGCAAAGCCCCTTCAAAGGCATCCCGAAATTATTGTGTAAATAAGGGCACACCATGGATCTTCTGTTCGTTGATCTCGTGTTAGCTTTATAACTAAAGAAGAATGTCGTCATGTGTCTTCTAAATATTTATTTTATTTTTTTCATCATCTCATCATTAATAATTTTCTTCAACTACTTTTTGTGCTCAAGTTTCTTCAATAATCTTTTCATGTGATCTCCGTCCTCTGAAAAGCAAACAGAGGTGAAGATTTTCTTTCGTGAGTTGAAGAATGTTCTTTCAAGAAGTGATCATACATTTTACATAACGTATTGACTTTATAATTCTTTCGTCATTTTAATTTGCTATTTGGCCCATCTTCATATAAATAAATTTGAATATTCACGGGGCGTTCCATGGAAAATATTGGTGCATATCTATATAAAATTCTCGTCTGAAAATATATATATTTGAAAGATACATATATTTAAGTGATGATTTTTTTTTTTTTTGAAGAAAATGATGTTATTTTCCTTTTGTGTGTTATGAGAAATTTTTCAAGTTCATACTGTCAAGATATATATATAAAAAAAAAATGTGTTATGATGAAGAATGTTGGTTTTGTTTGGAATATATCAATTTAAAAAAAAAATATCTTCATTTGTAAAGTTTTACTATAAAACAAATGTTTAATTTCTATGAGAAACAAAAATGTTCCTATAAAGAAGATATTCGATTTTTCATGAAAGAAATACAAGTATTTCATAAATAAATAAATATTAATCTTCAACCAATTTGTGTATTAATTCCTGTGCATGTGTCTGGATTTACTACTCATCTTCTGCCAAGGACTTCACAGGTAACTTTACCTTTTCTTCAAATTTATATTTTATAATTTTGTATTTAGTTTATCATCTTCAAGGTTAAAAGAATATTTTTATTATTTTAAGTGAAGTAAGGATGGTCACTCTTGGGTCGTTTGCAGGCCTTCATTCTCCGCGATGTGCTGTCACTTTCACGATCACCTTGGCCTAATTGTGGGTAGAAGCAAATAAAAAGTGTTTCTCCCCCCATCTCTTCTTATCACCCACTAAAGTAAACACAACAGCGTGGAAATTACATTTATAGTTATCTATCTATATATATGTATATATATGTATGTATTTACAATTTTAATGTTTTTATAGTTTTTTCTTGTTTTATTTTATTATTGATTTATTGATTTATTTATTTATTTTATTTTATTTATTACTATTACTATAATTTTATTTATTTATTTATTTATCTTTATTTTATATTATTTTATTTATTTTCGTTATTGTTATTTTTTTTCCTTTTTTACTCACAGGCTATCATAGCCTTAGAGCTTATGTGCCCGCCCGTTCTGTATGTGCGTGCGTAACGCGATAACTCATGATAAAAGCATCCAATCCACTTGAAATTTTTTATACAGGAATATCCTGATAAGGCGCTACCCTGATTAGTTTTTGGAGTTCATTCGATAAGAATAAGAGGGGAAACGGGTGGCTCATGCCCCTCCCCTTAATTGATATAAATGGGTTTTTCATTCAGAATTATCAGTTTTCGTTCAAAATTTATTTATAAATCATTCTAATGAGGTGCCTCGATGATTGGTATTAGGTGTTCATTGTATAAGTATAAACATGGGGAACGGGGGTTCTAATGCCCCTCCCCTTAATTGATATAAATGGGTTTTATATGCAGAATAATCAGATTTCGTTCAAATCTTTGAATAGTTTTGGAAGTTTAATGGTTAAGTTTAAAAGAGAGAGGGATAACTCCTCTTAAATTATATAAATGGGTTTTTATTAAGAATTTTCCGATTTGCTCTGAATTTTGGATATAGATTTTCTATATGATAAAGCATGTCCCTGATTAGTTTAAGAGGTTCAATGATTAAGTATAAAAGGGGGAAAGGGGAAGCTGTTTCAAGTCCTTTGATTTTTTTTTTTCGATCGGAAATAACCTTTGAAAATATAAGTCTGTAATGTGCAATTAGTATGCGTAGCCTGTGAGCTCAATGCAATCAGCTTAACTGGGAAGTATTCTTTTTATTTATTATTTTGGCATAAATTTTCTCTTCCACCTGTGCTCTTTCAGCTAGCGCCAACTCTCGAACATTTTACAAATCTCCTCTCTTTTGCTTTCACTTTATCTCGACTCTGTGTCCTTACGGATACGTGTTGGTTTAGCTGATGACAAGTTGTTATTGTTGTAGCCCGAAAAGCGTCCTACTTGTTTTTATTATATGGTGATTTTACAAAGTGTTTTACTTTATTTATTAATTATCGCCAGTGTTTACGGTGTTTTTTCACCATTAAAAGTTCCCAGTAACATATTATTTTGTGTTAAATTAGGTACATATTTTATCATCTTTTTATTGTTATTATTAATGTTTCTGCACTTCAAGATTACCCAGGCCATTTCATGGCGTCCTAAAAGTTTCCAATAACATCTTTTGAAATGTGAAATTAATCTCGCATTCAAAAGACAGTATTGTACAGACAGCGCTTCCGTTTCCTTTAGGGACTTTCAATCCAGGTACTGCACATAAATTTTAAATTCATAAAGTTGTTGTATGTATGTATGTCGGCCAATTATCTAAACTATGGGATATAGGCCCTAAGAGGTGGGATGCCCTCCGTGGGGGTCTTTGTAAGGGAACCTAACCCGTATTTACGCAAGGTTCGAAGAAAACCACGGAAAACTCCGAACGGTTAGGCCGACGGTCGCGATTGGGTTCGAACCCAGCACTTACCGTCTACCAGTTTGAGGTCAGAACCTCTCGGCCACTGGTGGGGCCCTTAAATTCATAAAGAAAAATTATTTTTCTATATGAAAAAAAAAGTTATATCTTCTACATTTAACTTAATTTTTTTTTTTTAATTTTTATAAAAAAAGAAAAAAAATCAAGTTACAAATGCAGTATATTTAAAACAAACAACAAATTTCATATAAAACACTTCTGACTTATCTCGTATAACTTTTTAAAAAAATATATACATCGAGTCAGATTATTTTAAGCCATAATCAATATGGATGAAAATGAATTGAAGTTTGTTTAAAAAATATCTTTGAGCGATTAAATTACATGAACTATACGTAAAACATAACATCCTATTCCCTGGCGCCGCATTTTATTTTTACTACTTTTTAGGTCTAGTATGTGTCCCAATCCTGTTGTTTATGTGTCACATAGATTTCAGAAAAGATTGTTGGATCGATCAGTTTTTACTAAGAAAATCCTTTCAAATTCCAGATAAAAAAGCATAGTAAATATTTCTTTTCGGAGAAAATCGAATTAGTTATTCTTGTTTAAAATTTATATTTTGTAATATATTTTACCTTGCGCTTTTTAAAACTTTTAAGAACTTTGGTAAATATATATATATATATATATATATACATGTATTATTTTAAAACTAAAACTATGTAGAATCAGATGGTACTGAATGCATTAAGAAAAAATGGTATGGATTGTATATGCAAGAGTTTATTTTCTTTTTTTCATTTTTGTTTTAAATAAGAATTGAAGTGTAGTACAAAGTGAATCACGTATTAAATAAATTTTATTGATTGTTTGTAATCGTAACATGTACAAGTGCTGTTTTTTTTTTTTTTTTTTTTTTTTTTTTTTTTTTTTTTAGGAAAGGGCTTTTAAAACCATACCAAACGAAAGAAAAATTTAAAATTTTTTCACGTTCTACATATATTTCTCTATTTTTCAACATAGCTGCCAAGTCTGCAGAACACTTTTCATACATTACAACTAGATTTTGAATATTCACCTCGTCTTAAATACTTCATTGACACTCGCCACTTGCTCTGATAACCCAGAAATTGCGGCCTTTTTAAAGCCTTCGACGAGTTTTAGTTGTTGCCGCCGACATGATATTTGAGACAGCGGAAAATGTGGAACTCGCCTGGCATAAGGTCAGGGCTGCAGGGAAGGGAAGGTGATCAAACACTTTCCAGCCAAAGCTCGGGTCTGATGTACGGTGTGAAGTCTTGCATTGCGATGAAGTAACAAAATTTTCTTTTATCATACACATTTTATTTTGAATCGCTCTGTATAACTGTAGTAGGTTTTGGGATCTTCCTCTTGGTTATCAGAGCTATCAGAGCAGAGACTACGTGCATTTCTCAATTTTTCAACATAGCTGCCAAGTCTGTAAAACATTTATCATATCTTACAACTAGATTTTGAATATTCACCTCGTCTTAAATACTTCATAGATATTCGCCACTTGCTCTGATAACCCAGAAATTGCGGTCTTTTTAAAGTCTTCGGCTAGTTTTAGTGGTTGCCGCCGACATGATAATTGAGACAGCGGAAAATGTGGAACTCGCTTGTCGTAAGGTCAGGGCTGCAGGGAAGGTGATCAAACACTTTCCAGCCAAAGCTCGGGTCTGATCTACGGCGTAAGGTCTTGCATTGAGATGAAGTAACAAAATTTTCTTTTATCATGCGTCTTTTGTTTTCAATTGTTCTGAGTTGCTTTCGTAGGTTTTGGCATCTTCCTCTTGGTTATCAGAGCAAGCAGCGAGTTTATGTGAACAGGGCATTCAAAATTTAGTTGTAAGATATGATAAGTGTTTCATCAAACTTGGCAGCTAAGTTGAGAAATAGAAAAAATCATGTAGAATCTGATAAAAAATTTGTTTTTTGAAAACTTTCTTTCGTTTGGTTTTTATTTTCAAACGATCATTACTCCAAAATCGCCCCTCGTTTTTATAAATGGGAATCTTTCCAAATTCAATATGAAGAATTAATACTAAACGTATCAATAAATTTTAAAGAATATTAAAGAACAGATCTTTGAAAAGATGTGAACCTCTTATAATAAGTATAAAAATTGACTTAAAACTACTTGGTCCGTGCATAATTTTTTCAAAAAATATTAATAAAATTTAGTTCCTATCTTTGATTGCCTAATATTAAAAAAAAACATGTTTTATTATTTTAATGTATAACCTCTAAATGTTTTCCATTTATTTTCATATTTTTGTATGATCATAATTTCTTAATTATGATCATACAAAAGTGAGACATACAAAAATATGAAAATGTACAAAATAGATATGGAAAACGACAATGGTAATGCTTAAAAAAATCCAATTTATAACGAAAAAGTCGATAGAAACAATTAGGAAAAGCACAAAAAAAACTGACTGTAAATTTTAGAAATTACCCGTAATTTTATTCAAAACGCATACATTAATCACCTTTGTAAAATGTTTTAATATCTATTGACTATGGACAAGTTCGAATAGATAATCTTTTCACGTACAACGCTTCTAATAAAATTAATCTTAGAGTATTTCTCTTTACAAATCAACGTGTTTTTCTGCTAAACAAGTATTCCTTCCAGAAAAATAAATTCAATTAGAAGTATTTTTTAGAGCAGTGCTCACACATTCGACTGAGATTAAGAATAGAAAGATTATCTAGAAGAAGAATTTAACAACGGTTTTACAATAGCCGTCTAGTTTCATGTGCCGATTTCGTGTCTGATTTAAACTGGAAGTTCGTCGTTTTTGTTTAAAAAAAAGTATCTTTGTCACAGCGATAAAATGAATTATACCATTCTATTAAAGTTGTAGGTTCGGATATATGTAGTCTTCTAATATATGCAATATTCCAACTTTTAAAAATCTACTCTATAAGTTTATTTATGTGATATGACTCATTATATAGTACATAATGTACGGAGCCTCTTAAAATCTGCTCTCTGTGGTTGTATGTGTGTGCAATTCATAATATATAATTATTATCTCATTTTACTTCAAAATCAGTAGAATAGAAAGTAAAAAGACAGGACGTCTGGATAAAAGACACGACTATGTTAAATCATCAAGTGGAAACAAATCACAATTATATTTAATCTATTGTCACATAGTTATGATTGATGACCTTGCTTAATGGAAGAGATGTGTCAATAACGAACAAATATACCGGTCCACTGTTAATAGAGATTATTGTGAATAATTGAGAATTTAAATGCCTTACAGATTATTTAAATGGTGCTCTACCCCCCCCCCCCCCAAAAAAAAAAGCGTTTTTTTTAAGGATACCTGTTTTGCTGTTTTCCCTAAACTGCATCAAAGTCAGGTTGTTTTTTTTTTTGTTTTGTTTTTTTTTTTTTGTGTGTGTGTGTGTGTAATATTACGTTTGTGGGAATTCAGGGGATTGTTTAATGCAAATGATAATTTTAACGAAACAATAGTAATTAGTTCTAATACCTGTAGTAAAATCTTTTCTATTAATAGTCGTATACCTCTGACTGTCTGTGCATAAGCCCAGGAGTTCGGAAAAGTTACATATATATATATATATATATATATATATATATAAAGCTAATCTTTTGGTGCACCTGGGTATGCCTGTTTAGAAAGAATCCAGCGGTAGTTAGCAATAATATTAATTAAAAACCTCATTTTAAGATTATTTTGAGCTTAATTAGATCAAAAGCAGGTGTCAATTTAACAAGCCACGAAAACGTATGTTGCACAAGAGAGCGTGGAGTTAAAAAAGCTTTCCTTAATTCTAAGATTTAATTTTACAGCCCGATTATTTCTCGAAATGTCCTTAAAAACGAATAAAAATTATTTTTTTTTCATTCATTTTTTCAATCTGTACGTGGTTGTAATGTCTAAAAGGGGATGAAATCAAACTGCAAGAATATGAAACTTTCAACTGTGGTATCACATGACATCTGTTACTAGGAGATTTTTAGGGGGGTCTGCAACTTTTTTCTATTCATCACAGAAGTTCGAAACTTGCACTTTTAGACGTAGAAAATATCTACTTTCATATTTTCTCAAAATGGTGTCTGTAGCCTAATTAGAGTACAAGTTATAAACATTTACCTAAATCTTTAAAAATATATATTATTTTATTATTATTATTTATTTATTTATTTATTCTGCGGCTTTAATTTCAAAGTTAGTTGTAAAATAGGTGCACTTGTGAAGTTATAAAAATATCAGAAATCTTAAGCGGGAAATTTTTTTTTTTTTTTAATATTAATTTTTTTAGTTCGTTTTTTTTTTCGGATTCCGATGTAACTTTTCATTTTGTTCAAAAATATGTCTATTTTTTTTCAATCGGATAAACCTTTCGGTTTTATGAAAATATCTGTTATTAATTCGTATCAGATGTTGGTTTTCTTACACATCAGTTCTCTTGAAATTGTTTGTATTAAAAACAACGAAATATCTCATCTCTTTTAAACATAACGGAAAGCTTAAAAAAGGCACAGCACTTGAAATTTTGGATGGAGGGGGAGAGAGAAAAAGGGCATTAGATTTTTTTTTTTTTTTCAAAAACCTCTACGTTTTTTATCGTTTTAACTGCTAATTAAATATTACCATTATTACGCGATCTGTTTGAAACTTTTAGATACATAGTAAAACATGATGATAATTATTTAAGAAAATGGATGCCCCATCATATACCACTATTTTGTGATAGTATTTTTGTAAAAATATCTAAATCTAGTAAAAATGTCTAAATGTAATAAATTTCCTATTTCCAGGTGGGAGGAGTATGCGAGCAAAAGCGGGAGCAAAGTTCGAGGTTCGTTCGCTTCGAGATTTCATATAATTAGTGGCCCCGATCAAGAAAAGAGGGGGTCCTAGCACAGCGTGTGCAGTACGACTGCCCTACTCCGCCGTAGGCAGCGGGCACACGGTTCAGAGTTCGTTCGCTTCCATATTTTATAAAAAAAGCAGGGGACCACTAACGGGCAGGCACTTGAACAGCACGCTTGATATATGGATTCGTAGACAGCGGAAACATGGTTTGAGGTTCGTTCGCTTCAAGATTTGAATGTATTAGAAACCCCCCAAAAAATCGGCAATATGTGAACAGCATGCATACTATAGCGAGGACATCGTTCGAGTTTCGTTCGAAAAAAGGGCTGATTTTGACAACACGCATGCTATACTGTAGCGTAGGTATGGGGACACGGTTTGAAGTGCGTTCACTTCGCCATTTACGCATAAAAGTATTGGTATTAGAAAAGCTTGCCTAGCCCACTAGCGTGCGAAAACAGTTGATTGCATTTAATTAAGCACTTTTGCTTTTTTTTTTTTTTTTTTTTTTTTTAAACGGAAACATAACATTTTCAGTGAAAAGGAGAATTGCTGTATGTTGTAAAATACACACAAAAAAAAAAAAAAAAAAAAAAAAAAAAAAAAAAAAAACTATTTATATATATATGTTTCAAATAGATCAACACGTTATTCGAAGAAAAAGTAAATCACATAATGATAATGGAACAAAATAAAAGTTAGAAGTTAGAACAAAATAGAAGTTGACAATTAAATCTCAAATTTTGCGAATAAGATACTATTCATTCTTTATTTGTGTATTTATTAGAATATAAACTAATACTGAAATTATGTTACCGCAATAACTTTCCGATTAATCATAATAAGGAAATACATTTAGAATTTTTCACAAATGAATTTCTTTTATGATATTTTACTTAATATCCGACAACAACCATGGATATTATTTATTTTCTAACTTAATATTAATTATTTTCTAACTTAAATAATTTCATTAATTATTCCCTTTTTAAAAACGTTTAATAATATATGTATATATGTACATATTAATAAACTACTGTTTTTTGAAATGTTATTTCTAATAAACTGTTTATTTCTTAAAACTTTTATTTAAGGACATAAAGTATGGCTCAACGGGGTAGTTTCCAAAATGTTATTCTTTATATTTTACGTAAGTATATTAGCAATGCATTTTAAATCCGTTTTTTTTTTTTTTTTTTTTTTTTTTTTTTTTTTTTTTTTTTTTTTGCTTCTCAAAAAAGAAACATGGTATCTGTGACCTTAAATTAATAATTATTTAAATGTATTTTTAAATTTGTACGTTAATTATAACAAATTGTATATATTTTGAAACATACGTAATAAAACTATCATGGAATATTTGTCACATTTCTTATTAAATAAACGTTAATTTCTTTTCAAACCTTTTATTGATTTTTCTTAGATGCCTTGTTTCAAAAATTCTAAACACATAATTGAATAGGATGAGCGAAGCGAATCCTCTACTAGGCCACTCAAGTTACACTTTGTGGTGCACTTTATAAAAAAACTATTCAGTATTTTGATTTGAAATTAAACATAAGAATAAATTATGATTTGTAGATTTGCACAATGTTATTTTTTTACAGAATAACCCTTACAAAAATGTTATTTTAATAATTAATTTATTCTACACGTTTTCTATTATAGACGCATTTTTGCAAATAAAAAATTGAACGTGTCTCTTTTTATTTTCAGAAGGAAAATACACCATGGGGTTAGTAATTATAGGTAGAATCATGATTAATTAATTAAATTAAATATATTTTCATTATTCCGCCAAAATAGTTTGCAAATAAAAAATTGAACCGGTATCTTTTTATTTTAAGAAGGAAAATAAACCATGGGGTAAATAATTATAGTTAGAATCATGAATAATATATTAAATAAAATATATTTTCATTATTCTGCCAAAATTATTCACGCAGTTTATACTTACGGATTTTAAAAGAATTAGATTATGATTTTTTTTAATTAAGGTATTTACTTTGGTAAATTGGCAGCAAAAGAATCGTAAACAAGTAAAATTAATTCTTATATTTGGTATTTAAAGTGAATATTTTGTTAAGATTCTTAAGTTTGGTATCCGAATCGAAAGATTGGAGAATAATTGAGATTGAAGAATAATTTAAGAATATTTTAATTGATTGAAGAATAATTTAATTGAATCAAATTGTATTGCTTATCAGGTTAAAAGTGGTCAACTTGGATACAGTGGACAAGTTATTAATTTTCCACAAGACATTATGGAATTTTGTACTTCATTACCCCATTCCATTATTTAAACCAGCCTTATATCATAAATAAAAAATTCCGAAGAAATTCTTAGTTATTTGACTGAATTTACATTTCTAAAATTTAAATGTACCAAAACATGAGCTAACGTTTTTGAATAAAGATGCAAAAATAATATGAAAAATTTTGTTACATTCAAATATTTATTTTATGAAATAATGCTTCGCGAATCCAAACAAAGCACGGCAATGCTAGTTAGAAGAAAGTTTCGTATTGATCATAAAAATAACGTTAAAAAAAAAAAAAAAAAAAAAAAAAAAAAAAAAAAAAAAAAAAAAAAACATGTCTATAGCATCATTTAAAACTAAAATAATTCTTTTCTCATTCAGATTTTCAATATTTTTATGGATTTATGAAGTAAATATTTCAAACAAGGAATAATTGGTGAGTTTGCTTGAAAACTCATTCATAAACATATATTTAAAGTTATTTTACATAAAAGCCATAATTTACATAAATACCTTTATGCAATGTCAAATACATACACATATATGCATATGTAATTTTTTCTCACTTCTTCTAAATTTATACAAATATTCTTCTAAAATGAATTAATGTTAAAAATACATTTTATCGAGATACACATACATAAAGAGCTTTGTAATCCGAATCAAAATTGAATAGAATTTTCTTTTCATTCAGTTATACAGATATTTATTACAAAAATACACTTATAAATATGAAACTAACCTAATAATTGTTTTTTATATAAATATTCTTTATCCATTTATTTACTTTTTCAAATCTTATCATTAACATTTGTTTGAAGTTTTTTTTTTCTTTTTTATTATTATGTGATCTGCAAACCATAATCTGTTTCATTATAATCCTTCTTTTCATTACACGATTCTTTTCTTTTTCTTTTTTTTCCATATAAAATCAATCTTTTTTTATTTATATTAAACACTAAATTCAAAATTAAATAAATAATAAAAAACCCATTTATACCTTCATTAATAATATTTCATTATCACCAAAAACGCTAAGCCCTCTATTAAAAGTTATTCCTTAGTTAAAACCCTTTCATGCTCTCTACACCTCACTTGGCACTTTGTTTAATTCCAAATCACGTACATTGTTACTCTTCGCTCTTCACTGAATCCAGATGTCAGTGACAGCCACAGTATGAATAGTTGTAACAAAGGAGATATTTCATCCCCCCCTCCTGCGCTTGAGACTCATTCATCTCTGCTTTCTCATTTGTAATTGGATGCAACATTTAGAAACGGGTTGTTTAAGAGTATCGGATGAATTCCACTTAGGTATATGTAGTACATTAGAAAAGGATTAAATCTTTTAAATGATTTTTTTCAATGAAAAACGTTTTGATTAATGAAGAATTTCTTAAGCCCTTAAACACGTTACATTTTGTTCGAAATGTATATGTTAAAGTTTTTTTTTCTTTAATATTAAAAGAAATTTCGCTGCATAAAAAAAGAAGTACAACTTTCGTTTTCTTTCATTTCTAGATTTGATACTTTTATTAATTTGCGGTATTAAATAATGTTTGTTGATATATTTTGGCTGTTATGCATCTGAAGGGATTTAAATTAATTCTAAATAGAAAAATATACTAGAATTTCAAAATTTGCTAAGTTGTTCCCAAAAAATTGTACTATTTTTTTTAAAGAATTAATAATGAATAATTTTGCTAATAGTTATTTTTTTCTGGTGAATGGGGGTGGAGGGGATCAGTTTTTTTTTTCTTTTTTTATCTGGTACATCCGCACTCTACGTTATAATTTGCATTGCAAGCGGGGCACTATTGAAAATAACATTTTCGATAGATATTATATTTGCTGCAGATCTATCAGAGATTATATTTATATTCGCATTTGGACATTCTTAAATCATGTAAAAATCGTTCCTTTTTTAGTATTAAATATTATATAGAAAACATAATTGCAGATTTTTTCTTATCCTGTGCAATCAAAGTTTTTTCCATATATTTAAAAGTAAAACGTTATTTTTTATGTACCCGGTTAAATAGAGATTTTGTTTTAATTACTAAATGTATGCAATTAAAAATAATTGAAATACAATTTTTTGAAAGCACGAAAAATTATTAAAATTAATTATGTACCAGAGTAATGATTATATAATATCTTTAGTAACTGCCTTGAATAAAAATCTTTAAACTGTTTAAACAGTATCTATTTCTCAATGAAAATGTGATTTTGAGTGCGATACAGATCAGAATGAGAATTTGAGTGCTTAACGTAAGCACATAATTTAACATCCATCCATATATACACATTTTTTTTTTTTTTTCTTTTACAAAACTCTTGCGTAACCTTCTAAAAAATACAACATTATTTTTACATTCAAAGGCAATTTTTCTTCAATTTTGATTTAAAAAAAATTAGTAAGTAATGCATGGTTAAGAATACATATTATTAATATTTCAACAGAAAATATATTAACTACACCTTAATCAAAATAAGTGTTTTCTCCTGTTTCTTCCAATTTCTTTCTGTTTCTCCTGTTTCATTTATTCCCGATGCTTTGGTAAGACAGGTTTGTGTAAAATAGACACGTTAAGCTAATTTAATATATTTATTCAGCATTCGGACTCTCCATTGCAATGAAAAACAGTAATTTTCTGTAGCAAATTTTAATTTAATGATGTCTTGCATAAAATTATTTAATGATATTTAATACAGCATGTACTTTAATTCATAAATATTAATTTATTTCAGATACAAAGCAATTGAAAGTAAATATTAAAACATTTGAACTTTAAATATTTTCGAGCATCATATGAAAGTTCATATAAATTTACAGACTTGCTGTTTAATTTTGCAACTGTAGCAAAATTTTAAGTAATTTTCGCATTTCTTTCCAACAACTAAATGAAGATTTAGTACTATACAACTGACAAAATAAATTCTAGAAGTGAACATAAAGCACAAGAAATTTGTAAAACGAAATTTCTTCTCATTTATGAAATATTGTATAGATTCAGAGGTAATAAAAGTGTTCAATTTCAGACTTCGCCTTGACACGCAATAAATAAGAAGGAAATATAATAATGGTTTTAGTATGCATTTCTTATGCAAATACATAGATTTTATGAGGTTTATTTTTACTATGGTAATGGTAATAATTGCCATGTAGAAAAGAAAAGGGCAATAAAAATTCAAATTTTGTTTTTTTTCCAGAAAGTTGTAATTGCAAAATTTATTTAAAACGCAGATTTAAAAAATGCATTAAAAATACGTTCTTTATCTAAAAGGTTTAAAAATATTGGTATTATTATACTTAATTAATAAAGGATTAATTTCACCCTTTTTTGACACCCATTAAAGAAGCTGAAAACATAATAAATGTTTTAGTACAGATTTCTTATGCAAATGCATTAATTTTAATAGATTTAATTTTCCTATGGTAATGATAATACTTGTCATGTGGGAAAATTATTCCACACAGAATTAGACGTTACACTTAGATAACACAGTTGCTGTTATAAATAGTATTTATATCTCACATAAAAAAAGATGCTTTATAAATAACATTCTTTATCTAAAAGTTTTAAAAATAGTGATATAGATAATTAACAAAGGGTTCAATTTCATACTTGTATTTGACACGCAATAAATAAGAAGGAAATATAATAATGGCTTTAGTAAGTATTTCTATATAAATACATGGATTTTGCGATATTTATTTTTACTATAGTAATGGTAATAATTAGCATGCTGAATAAAATAACCACAAAGAATCAGATACTGCATTTATTTTAGACAGTTGTAATTACAAATTTTATTTAAAACACAAATGAAAAATGCATTAAAATGGTTCTTAATATAAATGGATTAAAAATATTGGTACACGTAATTGATAAATTGTCAATTTTTGACTTCTGTCTGACACGGTATACAGAAGCAGAAAATTTAATAATGGATTTAGTAAATACTTCATAAGCAAATGCATGGTTTTTATGAGCTTTATTTTTATTATGGAAATGGTAATACTTGTCATGTGGAAAAATGGAACCATAGTGTGTTAGGCATTACATTTATACTAGACAGAATAAGCTACAAGTATTATTTAAAGCTCACTTACAAAGATACATTAAAAATAACATTCTTTATCTAAAAGTTTTAAAACTAGTGATATAGATAATTAACAAAGGGTTCAATTTCAGATTTCTCATGAACTCACAATATAAAAGAATATAATGGTTTTAGTACATATTTTTATTTAAAGGAACTGATTCTCTCCGAAGTTTAAATTTATCAGTATATTTTTATAGCCCTAGGGAACAGAATAATATATAGAGATAAAAAAAATTATTTAAGAATTATTAGAATTGGTGATAAGATCAATAGAAATTCTTTTATTCGCTAGAATCTTTGCGTGAAAACTCTAAAAACAGAACAATGAATTACATGACTAAAGTATTCTGTAATTAAATCAATAATGTACATACAAAATTATAACTGATTATACCGAATAATATAAAAACTGAAAATATTACAATAATATTATAGCTTAGTTACAGGACTACGAGGTTCCATAACCCGTTTATTGAAAAATGGCGTATCTGTACATTGATAGTTGAAAACGAAACCCGAGTTTTTTCTGTTTTCCTTTTTAAAAGTTTTCCTCTGTGTTTGCTTGTATTATTGCAATCATTTGCAATCTGGAGAATTTGTAAACTCAGGAGCTGTTGGATTTTTTTCTTTGTAAATTTTTTCTTTTTACTTAATTCTATATATATTCATCTATTTTACTTCTTCATAATTTTACGTTCATTTTATTTTTATATTCTGTTATTGTTTCGTTTAATTAGTCTTTTCAAAGGCTATTTTCAATGTTCTTTATTAGTTCTTTAATAGTCACTAGTCTTATATAAGTCTGGATATAAACTTGTTCGATAACAAAGAATCCCTCAAATATCCTCACAATGCTCCCTTGTTTCTTTTCATCAACAACACAAGTATTTCAATTCTAGACATTAAGCATGGACCAATCTGAAAACGAATTATATATGAAAAATAAGCAATCCATTTTTGGACATTAAGCATTGACCAATCCGATAACGAATAAAATGAAATGAATTGCGGAATTCAACCAATGAAAAAAATCTCATATACTTCAAATTTCTCAAATATCTACCGTAGGACAAAGTTATTGTCTAAATAGTTATGAAATTCTCTAGTGATAATAGTTATCAGCTGGCCTTTTTTAATTATCACAACATGGATTTAAAGTAAAGTTAAGAAGGAAAGGAAGCCTAAGAAATCAAGTCAGAAAAACCCAATATCCACGATGGGAGTGACAAATTCTGTTCTCTTGATAGACAACCAAATTTGGTAGTTGAATAACATAAACATACATCACTTTCAATAGAAAAGACATAGGAGTAAAAAATCACGGCTGCGAGAAATCAAACTTTTTGTCAGTAACTGCAATGGTCGTTGCTAAGTAGGGCTGCCGTTTCAAGGAATTTTATTAGCACGAGAATGCATGGAGAAAATATTCATACGTTACAAGGTCTATATGCAGAGGCTTCTGATAGCCAACCAGAAATAAAATAAGATTTAAAATGAGTGCGCAATTTATGTGAGTTAATAAAATAACACAGATGCTAAAGTTGCGAATAAGTACTAAATAATGTGGGATGCTTGGGAAATACAGAAAGCGTCACTGAAGCAATTACTTTAGTATAATTCAGTTTTCATTGTTTTCTTTCTATTTTAATATGATGGGAAATTTAGTGGTTACATACAAAAGAGGTAAACGAAAATGTAAGATGTCAAGGTGAAGAGTGATTCATTGCTTATGTAATAAGTAACTTATATTTTATTGTAATTAACAGAACCAAATGAGAAAGCTTTTAAGCTCTTTTGTTAAATATGACAATTGTTTTACAAGGGTATATTATACATATTACAATGCATATTTATATACAGTAAACCTAATTTTATTATATTACCATAATATTTGTATACAGCCTAATACGACATGTTGAAAAATCTGGCATGACATTCGGAAATACAACTAAATCAAGAAGAATTTAAATAAAAGGGTTCAAACAGATTTTGTTGAGCTATTAAGTTTCGCTTTAGTTAACTTTAGCTATTTAGTTTTGATTACAATGAAAAGGAGGGAAGGGTAGAGGAACATGAAGAAAGAAATAGTTTGAATAGAATTAGATTTTGCGCATTTATATTTAGTGAAAGAGGGAAAGGGGCATAAAAACAAATACATTGGCAACTTTGTAAAAAAATTAATTAATTAATTAACTAATTAATTAAAATGAAATAAAATTTCATCAAAAGGGAAGCTAATAAGGATCAAGAGTGTAATATGGTTATTAATGTGTTTGTCCTACAATCAAGGGTATAAAAGAATTGTAGGACAAACACGAGGATAAATGTACAAAAATATTATTAGTGGTGTAAAATTGTCGCTTATGCACGACTTTGCTTTCGGCATACATGAATTGCTAGATTCTATTAATACTACTTTTCCACAAAATAAAGGTTTTTATCTTGTACTCGATACCTTAAGTTTTTGTGCTGTTGGCTCGTGGACTAATATTTAGAAAGTCAATTTTAATACATTTATACAAACAAAAAACTTCTTAGTTTTTCACATAATTGAGCTCATTGCTTATCGTTATCGTCTACTTTAAGAACTTATCTGCTACAAAGCTAATTCCCTAGCTCTCAAAGTTTGTATAATGAAGGTGCTTGATTCAAACCCAATCGCGCCCGTCGGGCAATCGTTTGGATTTACGCGTAGTTTTCTTCAAATATTTAATTTCCTTGCGTAAATATGGATTAGTTTCTTTCAAAATAACGAATGGAGGGCTTAAATCGCTTCTGGCTTATATTCCTGTTGTAGATAATAGAGCATCAAAAACAGCAACACCTATTCATGATCTAAATGTATATTTTTTATTGTTCATTAAAAAGGTGTTAAGGTTTCCATTCCAATTGACAGCATGAAAGAGTATTTTACAATTTTTGACAAACAGTTAACTGAAAAAAAAATTGTCACTTAAAATCTTTCAAAATTTTCAGATCTTTCAAAAAAGTAAAAAATAAAGTAAAAATTAAAAATAAACATTAAATGAGGCGTATTTTAAAAATTTTTATTTATATAATCCTTCTCTATCTAATATAGCAAAAATTTCTATTAATGTGTTTATTATATTTTACAAAAGATAAACTTATTTAATTACCGTAAAATTTGATTATATATGTATATTTCCTGGCTTACCAAAATGTTCATATAATAAAGGTAATTTCATGCCGCAATACACAAAACTTACATTTAAAAAAAATACAAATATTAATACTTAAGTAATGCACTTTTGTGTTTAAAAATGAATTTTGTTCCTTTTTTTTCAATATAATTATTTACTGTTTTTTAATACTTGACACCAGAAAAATTGAAATTTGACTTCTTAAGTTCTAATATTTAAATTCAGTTGAAAAAAATGTTTTATTCTTATTTAAAAACTTTGATGTTTTTTAGTGGAAAGAAAAAAAAGTAGTTTTATTAAGTAAAATATTTTTGGAAAAATTTCAAATGCGATAACAGTATTCACACATTCTATTTTTAAACAAATAAATAATGGGGTAATAGCGTTTTTACATTTTATTTAGAATATTTGTTATCAAATCCATGCGGTTATAGCATTGTCTATTCATGTGTTTTCCCTTTTATTTTTATAAATACTGAAAATCCTGAGATTTAGTGCATTTTAATAATGTATTTCTAGTTGAATAAGCAATGTTCAGGATTCTGAGTGAAAAAAAATGTTGACAAGCATGTAAAATGTATACTTGCTCGCAGCACATTTCTTTTTGTTACAAAATTTTTCAATTTCTTATAAATTAGTCCTAAATGAATTTTTGAATTAAGTAACACGAAACAAACTTATATAAAATATTACTTTTATTTTTTTTAAATTTATTATATATATTGAAATATTTGATCAAAAATGTTAAATTAATTATGCAATATATATATATATATATATATATATATATATATATATATATATATATATATATATATATATATATATATATATATATATATATATATTATTAAGAAAGGTTTCGAATTCCATATAAATAAATTCATTTTTTTTGTTACATAACACAAAAAAAACTTAAACATACATAACATAATACTTTAAAATTTAAAATTTAATTTAATTAATAGGTTATTTGTTTAAAAAGAAATGATTTGTTTTTATTCAATGTAAATATTTAATATTTTTGAATACATTATGCATTAAAATAAAAATTTGGTTTCATGAGTTCGTATATTTCAATCGTTTCTGTTGGGAAAAACATAATTTATTCTTATTTTAAATATTTAATGCTTTTTATACAGAAAATAAGTAACACACACACATATATATATATATATATATATATATAATTTCAGTAAGTAAAATCCATTTTATGATTTGTAGTAAAATAATTTTTTTTTCTGAACCACTTTATTCTAGTAAGTATAGAGTCTTGGGAGAGTTATTTATTTCTTGAAACATTATTGATCACAAATTCTCGCCAAGTCCTGTTAAGAGTATGTGTTTTCAACTTTTTTCCTCTTACAGTGTTTCAAAAGATTTCCTGTAATCCTCTTAAGCTGTTATTGAAAAGAATTTCAACGAAATCGAAATAAAAATGAGTTTTTATGTTGAATAATTGAAAATGCACTTGAATATTTATCCAATTTAAACTTTTGAATTATAAAAACTAGATTTGGTTATTTGAATATTTATTGGAGAAATTTCAAATGTGATAACATTATTTACACATTTCTATTTTTAAACGAGTAAATAGTGGGGTAATAGAGTGTTTACATTTTCTTTAGAATAGTCTTTATCAGGTTCATGTGGAAATTACATTGATATTTTATGTATTTTCACTGTTATTAAAAAAAATACTGAAACTCCCATGAATAATGCGATGCTTTTAAATAAATTATTTATTCTTAATTAAACACCGTTAGCGATTTTGAGTGAAAAATATCGCAGAAATCTACCTGTAAAAAATTAAAACTGCCTGCAGAATAAATATATATTATTTTTACGAAATTTTGCCGATTCCTTATAAATGAATTCAAAATGTATTTTTCTGTTACGTAACACAAAAACACTTAAACATGCATAACATAATACTTTAAAATTTGACAACCTTTAAATTTATTTTAATTAATATATGCAGTTGTTTAAAAAAGAAATGATTTGTTTTTATTCAATACATGTATTTAGTATCTTTGTGTGCTTTATACAATAAAATTAAAATGTTTGTCTGATTTCAAATATTTAAATCGTTGCAGTTGAGAAAAAACTGAATTTATTTTAATGCTTTTTACACAGGAAAGAAGTAAAATAATAATAATAATAATTTTAGTAAGTAAAATCCATTTTATAATTTGTATTAAAATATCATTTTTCTGAACCACTTTATTCCAGTAAGTACAGAACCATGGAATAGTTATTTATTTTTTGAAATATTATTGATCACAAATTCTCGCCAAATCCTGTTAAGAGTGTGTGTTTTCAATTTTTTTCCCTCGTTCAGTGTTTCAAAAGATTTCCTGTAATCCTCTTAAGCTTTCATTGAAAAGACTTTCAAGGAAATCGAAATAAAATGTGTTTTATTTATTGAAAAATAGAAAATGTACTTGAATATTTATCGAATTTAAACTTTTGGATTATAAAAAACATTTGCTTATTTAAATATTTATTGCAGAAATTTCAAATCTGATAACAGCATTTATGCATTCTATTTTTAAAAAGGTAAATAATGGGGTAATAGTGTGTCTACGTTTCCTACAGAATATTCATTATCAAAATCATGCGGTAATCCCATTGAATATTTATGTATTTTCACTGTTATTTTTAAAATATTGAAAATCCTGTGAATGCGGTACTTTTAAAAAATGCATTTCTTCTTAAATAAACAAGGTTAACGATTTTGACAGAAAAACATCACAAAAATCTACCAGTAAAATCTTAAACTTGCCTGCAGAATATTTTATCTTATTAGGAAATTTTGCTGATTTCTTATAAATGAATTCAAAATGATTTTTTTCTATTACTTAACACAAAAGAAAAAAAACTTAAGCATACATAAGATAACACCTTAAAACTTTAAAGTTTTTTAAATTAACACATACATTTGTTTAAGAACGAAATGATTTGTTTTTATTTAATTTAAATAATTAATCTTTTTGTTTGTTTTAAACAATGAAATTATAATTTGTTTTTTTATTCATGAGTTCAAATATTTAAATAATTTCAGTCGACAAAAACATAATTTATTCTTATTTTAAAAGTTTAATGTTTTTTACACTGGAGACAAGTAGTAAAAAAATAATTTTAGTAAGTAAAATTCATTTTATGATTCATATTAAAACATCATTTTTCTGAACCACTTTATTCCAGTAAGTACAGAATCGTGGAAAAAGTTATTTATTTCTTTAAATATTATTGATCACAGATTTTCGCCATATCCTGTTAAGAGTATGTGTTTTCAACTTTTTCCCTCGTACAGTGTTTCAAAACATTTCCTGTAATCCTCTTAAGTTGTCATTGAAAAGACTTTCAAGGAAATCGAAATAAAAATGAGTTTTTATATTGAATAATAGAAAATGTACTTGAATATTTATCGAATGTAAACTTTTGGATTATAAAAAACATTTGCTTATTTAAATATTTATTGGAGAAATTTCATATGTGATTACAGTATTCACACATTCTACTTTTAAACAAATAAATAATGGGGTAATAGAGTGTTTGCATTTTCTTTAGAATATTTGTTATCGAATTCATACGGTAATCGCATTGACTATAGATGCATTTTCCCTCTTATTTTTATAAATAATGAAAATCCTGAGATTTGGTGCTTTTTAATAATCCATTTCTATTTAAATAAACAACGTTTAGGATTCTGAGTGAAAAAATATGTAAATATACCTGAAAAATGTAAACTTGCTTGCAGCATATTTCTTTTTGTTTCAAAATTTTTCAAATTTCTCATAAATTAGTCCTAAATGAATCTCTGAATTAGGTAACACGGGAGAGAAACAAACATGTATAAAATATTACTTTTATTTTATTTATTTTTTTTTTATTATATTCATTGAAATATTTAATCGAAAAAGGTTAATTTAATTATTTAATATATATCTAAATTGGATTAAATTTGACACTGCGTAAAGAATATATAATTTTAATTACTATTTTGTAAGGATATATTATTTCAGAATGAAACTTATTTAAAGACTTATATTTGAACTTCATGCTATATGCTGCTGATTATAATATGTCTCATTAGTCTACAATATTACATAAAAACAGTCAAAGCAGAGGAAAAGCTTTTATATTTTTCATTTTTTTTATTTATTATATTCATTGAAATATTTAATCAAAAATGCTAAATTAATTATTTAATACATGTCTAAATTGGATTAAATTTGACACTGCGTAAAGAATATATAATTTTAATTCCTATTTTGTAAGGATATATTATTTGAGAATGAAATTTCATTAAAGGCATATATTTGAACTTCATGATATATGCTGCTGATTATATGTTTCATTAGTCTACAATCTTATATAAAAAACAGTCAAAGCAGAGGAAAAGAAAACTCATTTATAAATGCATATATATATATATTATTGAACGAGAAGTTTTCGAATTTATGTTGAAAATTATACCATAATTAAGTAGCTCCTCCCCCACTTAAGATAATATTCTAAAGATTTCGTTTAAACAGAGCGTTTAGTATTATATTTTGGTTACTAAAATTTCTTTAAAAAAGCTAATTTAAATGCACGTCTTTTTTATGAGTGCGTGATTTAATATTTTGCAACAATCAATTTTTTTTTCAAAACGAAGTACTCAAGCTTTTTCCTTCAATAAAAACTTTATATATTACAAATTATCATTATTTTTCTCTTATACGTTAAGAATTAATTACTAGAGTTTATCTAATTTAAACTCACTTAATACTTTTTCTGTACATTCTATGAACATTTATCAATATTAACCTAAAATTTTGTTTCATTATTTTAATTTATCAAAGAAGGCGCTCTATAATTTTTTTTTTCTGAGAACTGCTCGCTCGTGTATACTTCTCACTAAATGACGACCTCATATTTCTTATTTATTCGTTTCAACCGAAAAAAATAATGATCTCACCCGAAAACTTTGCCAATTTTCGAGAAGATTTAAGAATATTGAACTTCTTCTAAGTTTTCACTAATAGTTCAGCTTATGCGCATGTTAAATATTCACTTGCTGGCAGAATATATATTTTTAATTAAAGCTATAATTTCTAATAATCGCGAAACTGTGATAACTTTTTTTGCACTGGGCTAGTGCTTAATTTTACGCTCTGACGCTTTAAGTGTCAAGAAAAAGAAACTTTAAACTGGAACTGCAATAAAGTTGATAAAAAATATTTCTGCATGCAAATAAGCGAGATTTATTCCCATTATAACTAGAGACTTTCATCATGATAAAAACACATGGTGCAGGGTAATTAATTAAAAAAGACGTTGATATACTATAATTACTTAATGATATTTTTAATAAAAAATAATACTAGCTTTCCTCGCTTTTTTAAGTAATTCAGTTGAGGCTTTATATAATTTTCTTGTAGTTTGCACTAGCCAATATACGTATAAAGTTATATATTATTTTCAGAACATTAGAAATAATTTCAAAATAAATAAATAAATAAATAAATGTATGTATCATGCTGATTATGATAGATCCCATTATTCTTCAACATTTTATAAATACAGTAAAAGCTTAGGTAAAAGAAATTTTTTTATAAATGCATATATATATTTATATATATACAGGATGATTCCAAATTTTTTTTATAATAAAAGAGTTGTGACGTACACATAAAGACATCCAATATTAAATAGGAGACCAAGAGTCCCAAACGTTTTCCAAAGGTGATAGCCGCTGTTAATGTTTAGGGACCAAAATTTCAAATAAACATAAAAAATGGAAAAATCGGTCGATTGATTTGCGGTTTTCCCTAAAATTATTCTTTATTTAGGCATTTACTTGAAATTAAATTATAAAGATAAATTTCAAAAAATGGCGATAGAGGGCGCCTTAGACTTTGGAAAAACGAAAAATTATTTTTTTGCGGGTTTTTTTGCATCTCATTAAATGTTTTCGTAACCTTAGACTCATACATAAATTTTGAGCTCAAAATCTGAGAAGTTGGGAGTGATTAAGTAGCACAAACTGAACTGTGGGGGGGGGGGGAGGTTCAAATTTCAAATGATTATAAAATACGGAAAAATTGGTCAATTAATTTGCGATATTCACTAAAATTATTCTTTATGACAGTATTATCTTGAAAATAAATTATAAAGATAAAAAAAAAAAAAAAAATGCCGATAGAGAGCATTTTAGACATTGGAGTAACGAACAACTATTTTTTGCCGATATTTTTTGCATCTCAATATTTTCGGAAGCTTAGACTTAAACTTAAATTTTGAGCTCAAAATCTGATTAGTAGAGAGTGGTTAAGTAGTACAAACTGAACTGTGTTTAAGGAGGGGGGGGGGGTTCAAATTTAAAATAATTATAGAAAATGGAAAAATTGATCGATTCGCTTGCGGTTTAAAATAAAACTATTCTTTAAGTCAGTAAATGCTTGAAAATAAATTTTAAAGATAATTTTAAATAATAGCCGTTAGAGAGCGCCTGAAATTTAAAAGTAAGCGACAATTAATTTTAACCATTATTTTTTGGTTCTAATTAAATGCTTGCAAAACTTATTAAATGTTTTCGGAACTTTAGATTTAAACTTAAATTATGAGCTCAAATTTTGAATCGTTGGGAGGGATTAAGAAGTGCAAACTAAAGTGTGTTCAGGCGTTGAAATTTGACCCTACCCTCTCCTCGAACACAATTCAATTTTTCGCGACTTAAACACTCCTAACGATTCAGAAATTGAGCCCAAAATTTAAGTCTATGCATTTGAAAGCATTTAATGAGATTTAAAAAAATAACGGTTAAAAAAATGTACGCTACTCCAAAGTCTAAGGCGCCCTCTATCGGCATTTTGTGAAATTTTTATTTAAAATTTATTTTCAAGAAAATGCTAGTTTAAAAATTAATTTTAGCGAAAACCGCAAACGAATCGACCAATTTTTCCGTTCTTTATAATCATTTGATATTTGAACTCTCTGAACACAGTTCAGTTTGTCTACTTAATCACTCCCAACTATTCAGATTTTGAGCTCAAAATTTAAGTTTAAGTCTAAACTTACGAAATCATTTAATAAGATACAAAAAATAACGCCAAAAAAAGCTGTTCGTTAGTCCAGTCTAAAGCGCCCTCTATTGACACTTTTTGAAATTTATCGTTATAATTTATTTTCACGAAAAGACCTACATAAAGAATAGTTTTAGGGAAAACCGCAAATAAATCGACCAATTTTTTCGCTTTTTATAATCATTTGAAATTTGAACCCTTTGAACACAACTCTGTTAATGCTACTTACTCACTGCCAACTATTCAGATTTTGAGCTCAAAATTTAAGTTTGAGTCTAAGCTCACGAAAACGTTTAATGTGATGCAAAAATACCGGCAAAAAATAGTTGTTCCTTACTCCAAAGTCTAAAGCGCCCTCTATCGGCATTTTTGAAATTTATCTTTATAATTTAATTTCTTGATAATGCCGACATAAACAATAATTTCAGTGAAAACCGCAAATTAATCGACCGATTTTTCCGTTTTTTATGTTTATTTGAAATTTTGGTCCTTAATCTTTAATGGCGGCTCTTTCCTTTGGAAAAGGTTTTGGGCCCTTGGTCTCCTATTGAATATTGTTTGCCTTAATGTGTAGTATCACTCCTCTTTTATTGAAAAAAAAAAAATCAGAATCACTCTGTATATATATATATATCCTTTAACGAGGAGATTTCCAATTCATATTGAAAGTTTTACTATAATTAAGTGACTTTTTTGTAAGATAAGATAAGATTCGAAATATATATATCGTTTTCCTAGTTCATTTAGTATTATATTTTTAACATTTTTATTTATTTACAAAGCCTAAAATATATGCAACACAGTTTTTTTTCTTTTTTCGTAAGTTAATTTTTGACATCAATCAAAATTTTTAAATATGCAGTAATTAAGCATTTGTTTTTCAATAAAATTTCCATATGGTATATCTTTAGACTATTCAGTATTAATTAGTAGAGTTTATCTAATTTAAATAAACCAAATTTTTCGGCATACTCTATAAACATTTATCAATATGAAACTATTTTTTTTTTCTTTATCAAAGAATCCGCTTTACATTTTTCTTAGAACTGCTCGCTCGTGAATACCTCTCACTGAATGACGACATCATATTTCTTGTTTATTCTCTTCAAGTGAAAAAAATATCTAACCCGAAAACTTTGCCAATTTCCGAGAAGATTTAAGAATATTGAGCTTCTTAGAAGTTTCCACTATTAGTTCAGCTTATGCGCTTGTTAAATATTCACTTGCTGGCAGAATATATATTTTTTAATTAAAGCTATAATTTCTAATAAAAGCGGAACTGCGATAACTTTTTTTCTGCACTGTGCTAGCACATAATTTTACGCTCTAATGCTTAAAGTGTCAAGAAAAAGAAACTTTAAACTGGAACTGCAATAAATTTGATAAAAAATACTTCTGCATAATATATATATATCTATATATGTATAAATATATTCATTATAAATATTAATTTTTTATCATGATACAAAACACATGTGCAGAGTAAAAAATTATAAAAAAGTCCTTATATAGTATAATTACTTAATGATATTTTTAATAATAGGAAATTCTAACTCTGTTCGCTTTTGTAAGTTATTCGTTTGATGTTTTATATATATATTTTTTTTTATTTTATAATTTACAACTTAGGGAACATGCTTATTTAAGAACATTTACAATTAATAAATCATATATACAGGGTGTACCTAATTCTTGGCCAAAATTTTAAGGAAAAATAGTATACATAGAGACAAACAATATTAAATAGGAAACCAAGTTGCCCAAACGCTTTCCGAAGGAGTTAGCCGCCATTAAAGTTTAGGGTGGAAAATTTCAAATAATCATAAAAAGCGGAAAAATTGGTCGATTGGTTTGCGGTTTTCCCTAAAACTATTTTTTAAGTCAGTATTGTCTCGAAAATAATTTATAAAGATAAATAAATAAAAAAAAAACGATAGTGGGCGCTTTAGACTTTAGAGTAACGAACAACTATTTATATATATATATATACTTTTAATATCATTAAATGCTTCGTCATCAGCTTAGACATAAATTTAAATTTTGAGGACAAAATCTGAATCTTTGTGAGAGGTTAATTGGCGCAAACTGAGCTGTGTTCAAAGGGAATTGGGATTCAAATTTCAAATAATTATAAAAAAAAAAAAGAAAGGAAAAATTGGTCGATTTTTACGGTTTTTGCTACAACTATTCTTTATTTTAGTATTTCCTTCAAAATAAAATTTAAAGATAAATTTCAAAAAGGTTAAACCCTTCGCGACGGAAGCCTCTTACGAAAATTTTAATGGTTTGTAATCGTTAAAGCAGAAATATGTATCTTTTTAAATCGAGAAAATGCTCCGATTAAATAAGGCGAATTTTACTAGTGGGGATAAACAAGGATTCTTAAGCATTTTTGCGGTAAGTATGCGTGTCGCTAGTCGCCAAGGGGTTAAACGACACACATCCAGTAGATCGATAAAGAATAGAATCCGGGTCATCGGTATAGCGCACCGAAGTTCTACCAAGTGAAGCAGATGAATGTGCTGTGATACAATGGGCTGTCTACATATAGTCCGGGAGCCGACCGTCGATTTACCTATGTATCGAGTAAAAGGTCCGGACATACATCAAAATGTAGGTCTCAATGTTAACATTAAGAATATCACTGTCTGCCAGGTCCTATCCTGCCGGAACGCAAGACAGCCGCACTTTTATGACGTCAATTTTTAGTGTTTACCTATGTATCGAGTACAAGGACCAGACATACATCAAAACGTAGGTCTCAATGGGCACATTAAGAATATAACTGGCTGCCACATACATCAAAATGTAAGTTTTAATGTGCACATTAAGAATATCACTCGCTGCCAGGTCCTATCCTGCCGGAACCCGGTGGCAGCCGCACTTTTATGACGTCAAGTTTGAGTGTTTATCTATGTATCGAGTAAAAGGACCAGACATACATCAAAATGTAGGTTTCGATGTGCACATTAAGAATATCACTGGCTGCCACAAACATCAAAATGTAGGTTTCAATGTGCACATTAAGAATATCACTGGCTGCCACAAACATCAAAATGTAGGTTTCAATGTGCACATTAAGAATATCACTGTCTGCCAGGTCCTATCCTGCCGGAACGCAAGACAGCCGCACTTTTATGACGTCAATTTTTAGTGTTTACCTATGTATCGAGTACAAGGACCAGACATACATCAAAACGTAGGTCTCAATGGGTACATTAAGAATATAACTGGCTGCCACATACATCAAAATGTAAGTTTTAATGTGCACATTAAGAATATCACTCGCTGCCAGGTCCTATCCTGCCGGAACCCGGTGGCAGCCGCACTTTTATGACGTCAAGTTTGAGTGTTTACCTATGTATCGAGTAAAAGGACCAGACATACATCAAAATGTAGGTTTCAATGTGCACATTAAGAATATCACTGGCTGCCACAAACATCAAAATGTAGGTTTCAATGTGCACATTAAGAATATCACTGGCTGCCACAAACATCATAATGTAGGTTTGAATGTGCACATTAAGAATATCACTGGCTGCCACAAACATCAAAATGTAGGTTTCAATGTGCACATTAAGAATATCACTGGCTGCCAGGTCCTATCCTGCCGGAACCCGGTGGAAGCCACACTTTTATGACGTCAATTTTGAATGTCTGCCTATGTATCGAGTACAAGGACCAGACATACATCAAAACGTAGGTCTCAATGTGCACATTAAGAATATAACTGGCTGCCACATACATCAAAATGTAAGTTTCAATGTGCGCATTAAGAATATCACTCGCTGCCAGGTCCTATCCTGCCGGAACCCGGTGGCAGCCGCACTTTTATGACGTCAAGTTTGAGTGTTTACCTATGTATCGAGTAAAAGGACCACACATACATCAAAATGTAGGTTTCAATGTGCACATTAAGAATATCACTGGCAGCCAGGTCCTTTCCTGCCGGAACCCGGTGGCAGCCACGTATTTATAACGTCAACTTTGAGTGTTTGCCTATGTATCGAGTACAAGGACCGGACATACATCAAAATGTAGGTCTCAATGTGCACATTAAGAATATCACTGTCTGCCAGGTCCTATCCTGTCGGAACCCGGTGGCAGACGCACTTTTATGACGTCAATTTTGTGCGCTTACCTATGCATCGAGTACAAGGCCAAGACATTCATCAAAATGTAGGTCTCAATGTGCACATTAAGAATATCGCTGGTTACCAGGTCCTATCCTGCCGGAACCCGGTGGCAGCCGCGCATTTATGACGTCAACTTTGAGTGTTTGCCTATGTATCGAGTACAAGGACCGGACATACATTGAAATGTTGGTTTCAATGTGCACATTAAGAATATTACTGGCTGCCACATACATCAAAATGTAGGTTTCAATGCGCATATTAATAATATCACTGTCTGCCAGGTACGATAGATAGGTAAACACTCAAAATTGACGAAAAAAAATGAGTCTACCACCTGGTTCCGGCAGAATTAGACATGGCAGACCATGATATCATTAATGTGCACTTTTAAACCTTCATATTTATTTATATATGGTTCTTAAATTCGACACATAGGTAGACATTCAAAATTGATGTCATAAAAGTGTTGCTGCCACCTGATTCCGGTAAAATTGGACAAAGTAGACCCTTATATTATTAATATGCATTTTCCAACTTACATTTTGATGTATGTTCGGACCTTGAATTCGATACATAGGTAGACACTCAAAATTGACGTCATAAAAGTGCCGGGTTCCGCAGGATAGGACTTGGCAGCCAGTGATTTTCTTAATGTGCACATTGAGACCTACATTTTGATGCATGTCTTGGCCTTGTACTCGATGCATAGGTAAGCACACAAAATTGACGTCATAAAAGTGCGTCTGCCACCGGGTTCCGGCAGGATAGGACCTGGCAGACAGTGATATTCTTAATGTGCACATTGTGACCTACATTTTGATGTACGTCCGGTCCTTGTACTCGATACATAGGCAAACGCTCAAAGTTGACGTCATAAATGCGCGGCTGCCACCGGGTTCCGGCAGGATAGGACCTGGCTGCCAGTGATATTCTTAATGTGCACATTGAGACGTACATTTTGATGCATGTCTTGGCCTTGTACTCGATACATAGGTAAGCACACAAAATTGACGTCATAAAAGTGCGTCTGCTACCGGGTTCCGACAGGATAGGACCTGGCAGACAGTGATATTCTTAATGTGCACATTGTGACCTACATTGTGATGTATGTCCGGTCCTTGTACTCGATACATAGGCAAACACTCAAAGTTGAAGTCATAAATGCGCGGCTGCCACCTGGTTCCGGCAGGATAGGACCTGGCTGCCAGTGATATTCTTAATGTGCACATTGAGACCTACATTTTGAGGATAGTACCTGCCAGCCAGTGATATTCTTAATGTGTACATTGAAATCTACATTTTGATGTTTGTGACAACCAGTGATATTCTTAATGTGCACATTGAGACCTACGTTTTGATGTATGTCTTTTCCTTGTACTCGATACATAGGTAAACACTCAAAATTGACGTCATAAATGTGCGGCTGCCTTGCGTTCCGGCAGGATAGGGCCTAGCAGACAGTGATATTCTTAATGTGCACATTGAGACCTACATTTTGATGTATGTCCGGTCCTTTTACTCGATACATAGGTAAATCGACGGTCGGCTCCCGGACTAAATATAAAACTGGAAATACACTAGAAAATAATACCAATATTACCTATAATGGTGAGGCACTAATGATAAAAAATGGTAGCTTATGTAGCGACTGGAAAAAATGGTAGCTTATGTATTGAATTTAGTTAGAGATTTACAGAAAATACAATTTGGAAGTGGCTTAGCCATGTAGATTTTATAAGAAATGGAAAAATATGTGCATGAAGAAAGCAATATAAAAGGAAAAGTTATTTTAATTTTGTCGTATTATGAATGTTCTACTATGTAAATTACGTTTTACTGCAAAATAGTGTGAGAAAAACACGATGGTAAAATAATTTTCAAAAATTCGAATTCATTAAAAATCTATGGCAATCTAAAATATGTCGAAGCACGAATAATTCCATCACGATAAGCCATCTTCATTATCAAAAGTACAAAATGTTATAAAACCTGTTTATGAAGTTTTGTCAAGAGATGAATTATTGAACCATTGTTTAGGTGCGGGGAAAAAGTAACGAATACAACAACGACTCACAAAACAATAAAAAATAATCACAAAACAAGAACGAATCCCAAAACTCTTTTATCTGGACTTTAGCTCCAAAACATCTGCATTCTGGTGCCTAAATTGTTGAAATTTCAAAGTAAATTGCTGTTATATTTAAGAAAGGTTTCCAAGGAGTATTAGAAATAAAAGCAATCATGGGGTGACCAATGACCGCAAACTGCAAACTTATGTATAAATCCGTGATGAAGCGCACGTCTCTCGCTTCGAACTACACATTAGTGCCGTTGCGAAAAATTAACAATAGGAGCAAGGGCAGAGCAATTAGAAGACTACCAAGAGAAAGGGAGAGGAATTCTCTAATGGTACAGGCATTGCAGATTGATGATAAGTGCAGATTTTCATCATTTTGACCGTATTTAAAATTTCAAAAGTTTTTTTTTCTTTTTTTTAAAATACTGTTTTTTAAAATTTCATCCACTAAATCTAAAGAAATGTTTGACCGATTGATTCACTTGAAATTTATAGAGTTGACTCAGCACACGTAGATGCACACTAGGAACTAGGATCATAGGAAAATTCAGATTTTTTTTTTTTTTTCGTTTTCGTAACGTCCCTCCTACTTAAAAAAGACATGTGATTTTTCTTTTCAGAAGTCTGGTCAACCAAGTTTTCAATGTTTTCAAAACATTCTAGTTCATTCGACTTACAAATTAAAACTCCGTTTTTTTATTAATATTGTTATGATAAATATATTCCTAATATTATCGAAAATATTCTTTTATCCCAAATATTATTTTTTTCTCTGATTTTATTTCAGCGCCCCGTAATTGTCTTTTATATCAAATAGATTTTTTTAAATATGAGGTCAAATATAATATTTATAGCCCGAAATTTCTAAAATTGAAAAGGTGGGTTCATTAATGGCCATATAATGTATTTAAATAAATTAAAAAAAAACATCACATTTCTAATAACATAAATAAAGAATTAAAAGACTTAAATTTTCAGATGACAATTTTTCTGGCTCGTCACATCATGATGTGTGCAATGTAAATGTCCTTCAGTTACAATTTTTAATGAAGTTTTTTTTTCATTTTAGTCAATATGTATACATTATAAACCATACGTAATTATAAGTACATTATAAGATGCTTACCCGATGTGATACCATTTGTTGTTTACCCTTGGGGGTTCATAGAAGCTCGTGTTTATGTGCCTCCACTACCAGCTATTACAGCTGTTAATGTGCAATAATGAACAAGGTAGCAAATTCTATATTTTTCCAACAATATTTCATAATTAAAACATAATTGCCACTGAAAATGAATAGCATTTTCCTGGCGAGTTTTTTAGTATTTTTTATGATGTATAAAAAGTTCAAGGTAGAATAATTCATTTTATTTTTGTTATAGTTCAAGTAAGAAGTATAAAGAATCTGAAAGCATAACTACCTGCAAGATGTCTAAGATTCCTCTTTGTAAATAATGTGATTAAAGTCTTTGTAAAAATGGAGTAGACATTTATTATGCCATTTTCCTGACTTTTATAATTTATCAAGTAAAATTGAACATTACATGAATTTCGAGCTACTATATAGAAAACAAGTACTTTTAAATAAAATTAAAATCTTAGACATAAAAAAGAAAAGAAAAAAATGTAAAAACTGTTTTAGTGTGGAATTGCCATTTTTCTTATCATATATCAAGAAATGGCATATAATTACATAAAATTTAATTTATTATTTAAATTCTACAAAATTTAGCAATTTTACATGGAAATTATTTATTCTCTAATAGAAAATAATTTTAAATTCTTGAAATTTTGAATTTTTTCAATGGATACTTTCATTAACTCAGATGATTAAATCTGACATTTTGTAATATTTACCCATTTATATACTTAAATTTTCAGAAACTACAGAAATAAAACTTCATATAACTTCCATCAACACTAGTTTTAAATTATTTAAAGTATGTATGAATTGTATGTATAAAATTTACACAATGAAACACTCCAGCATATTCCGAAAATTTGTTTCACACAATAAAATCTATGAGATAATCCCATTCGGTTTATTTTTTATAAATAAAAAAATACATCGTTTTCGAGAATTACAAAACTTCTAAATTGAGACTTTTCGCAAAATTTTCCTTTATTCTTATCTGGTGAGATATAGTTGTAACCAGTAAATTTAAAATGCATTATACGATTTACAGTACTTTAGAGCCCTTAACAGTGTCTGCGAAAATATTTTAAACGATTTAGAAAGTCATTTTGAAGATTGTAAATTGTTATTTTATATCTACGGATTTAGATGTTAGAAAATAAAATCCGTTTAAAAATTTATTCTTCCAAACATAGAACATAATTCACGGAACTTGAAAATACCTAAAACACTTATTTTTATAATAAAAAATGTATTATTGTATTATTTTAAAACATTGTTTGCAGTATATTTTCAAAAAAAAAAAAAATACTCCGATGTTCTTTTTTCTTTTACATTTAAGCAATGCAGTTTTCTTTATATTGTTTTCGCGTACATTTTGAAGAGATTTATGAAACAAATAAGCAATATCTAATGCATTTTAGACATATAATAGCAACATTACATAATTATATATGTATGTACCGGGTGTCCCAAAAATGACTGATGGATTTTAAAATTCAATAACTTGCAAACGGTAACAGCTATTTAAAAAAATTTTTGCAGTAAGATTATGTATAATGTCAGGAGATTTTTTTACCGTAATTGTTTATTTTAGTTCGAATTTCAAACAATAGGTGGCGCTGACGGCGATTACAGCACATAAAAAATATGATTTTTATAAATGATTGTAGAACATTTCGATTGTAGATTCCCGGAAGTAATCGATGACTGTATCGACAGTGTTTTTTATGATGATTTTTTTTTCATTGGTAAAATTTCGAAAATCGTTCATCACTAGCTATATCCAAGGAGCAACAGTTTGCAAAAGCATGAAATTCAAAATAACAAAACTTTAAAAAAATATTATAAATGTTTTTCTTCGATTTTAGAAATTCCTCTCACTTCTCCAAAAGAATTAACCGAAGTTACCAAACTTTTCAGGTTATTCCATAATACCCCACCTGCGGTTTTAGACAGACGCATGAATTTGAGATAAAATGTCTGAGATAATAATCTTTTAAAACAAATTTAAACATGTATTTTTCTATTTTAGAAATTTCCTCCTAAGAGGGTTTAATGAGGTGGTCGTATTTTTAGGACATTTCGCCATTTCTCACCAGAAGTTTTAGGTAAAAGTGAGAAGTTTAAGATTGCAAATCTACTAAAAAAGAGTTAAACGTAGTGATTTATTGCTAATCTGTCTACTATGTCGTTAAAATCGATTTTGAACCGGATAATGTGAGATTATGTCAATACGACAACACTTATGACTATTTCATTAGGTATTAGTATCATTTTTATTATATATTTACAAGATACATTTCGTTTTATTCAAGATTCTTTAAAAGAAACCGACCAGCGTAGCGCGCGAAGGCTACTAGCATATATAAATATACAATATTACTATATTTATAGATATTATACTGATATATATTCATTTATATATATTATTTATTGTAAAAATGTCTATTTAAAAGTTTCTTTTATTAAACTAAATTTATTTTTGATTATTTAATGTTGAGAGGTATCTTTAGTAATATTTAAATATCCTTTTTGATCCTTTTGATGAAATTTATCTTAATCGGATTTAAATTATCCATATTTATTCTACGTTCCTAAACATGAGAATTGAGAGTAAAATAAACGTGTGTATTAAATGGAATATAAAATGGCGTCAAAGCAAAAGTTAAATACAGAAGACTTAATTGTAAAATCATGTCTTTGACGCATTATTTGAGCTTCAGATTTGTCGTATTCTGCAGTGAAATTTTGAATTTAGTACTCTCTATTTTTACATGGTTAAATTCATTTGAATAATTTTTAGTTTACTCTAACCATTAACAGTTTGAATTTACTGATGTTGTTTTTATGCATTTTTAGAGTAATTACATAAAGTGATATTATATAAATGCGTGGTAAGGATAAATAATTACATTTAAAAAACTTCAAAAATTGCTCTTAAAGATAACTGATTGATTGTTTCATTGGATTTTAATTAATACTGTGTTCCTTCAATATATGATTTATGTAGTTTATTTACCTTTATGAAATCGAAATTTCTACTTCTAAATCATTAATACTGCAGTTAAATTTGCAATATTTCTCTTTAAAATTTAAAACTGCATGTTTCTGTTATTTAAATCAATTTTTAACAAAATAGAATTTGCCGTTCGCCATATCAAAGTTGTGAACTTAGTGATGCAATGGAATATAGTATAAAAAATAAAATAGTATAAGAATTTAATAAATAAATAAATTTTATTCTATCAGTTGTGGTTACATATAATTTTAAATACATAAATCACTTTTTAGATCACAGTCCATATTTGTGTTTTAGGTAACCAATGCTATTTTCCTGAATATTGACGAAATGATTGAATACTGTTTTAACACATCTTTTACAACGACAATTAGAAAATCCGGTAAAAAAAGCAGGTATTTTTAAAACATAGCATAAATTATTATACAGCATTACAAACGAGAATTTTTTACATTTATCAAATGTTTTTGATGTCGGGGAACGTTTTTCTTGCTTCTTATATAAAACACACATTTATTCGTAAAAGTGTTCTATCCTATGCGTTTCTAATTTCCAGATATTCAATAAATGTGTCGGCAAAAATATCAAGGAATATAGGATTCGAGACGTGGAAATGTTCCTTAACCTCTGTTCAATTGAATATCGGTTCAAGTTGATTATATTTTTTATTGTATTTTCCTTAAAGCTTCGGGAAAATGATGTTTTCATAATTAATTGAGCTGAATCATGCTACTTTTTTGTGGGGTTTAAAAAGCTTTTTTTCTTTAAGTGCTACTATTTAAGGGTAAAATGTAAACCGTTATTTTTGTCGTAGAAATTATATTGTATTTAGTTGTGAATTAAAATTGTTTCAAATTATGAGTTTAAGTGAAAAATTTACTGGGTTCAATAAAAATAACAAATTATTTTTAACACTGTACTAGCAGCAAAAGTGTTAATAAGCCTAATTTAGGGGTTTTGTGTTTTGTAAATTCGAGGTGAAACTAGAATCTTTTTAATGCTTATTTTTCTTTCACGAAATACGTATTTTTAAACAAAAAATAACTAATTAAACATTTAGGTATAATTCAGAATTTCTGAATGATAATATTCAATGTTTAATTTTATCATGGCATTAAAGATTGAAAAAAATATATGATTAGATTGCTCTGAAGTAATTTTCAGATGAAAAATAAACTACTTCAAGAACTCTGGTAAAAATTATCATTCCTTTTAATTGTTTCTTCGTTCAGTCTTTATACGACTCGAGATTATTTTGAAACATTTTCAGATATTTAGAATTAATAACAAAGAAAAGAAATTAATAAAGTTCTGTCTGAAATATACCCCGTGGTTTTTGGTAATTTCCAGACAGATGTTTGCGGAGTTATTTAAGGGTCACATTTAAACGCCAAATATGATAATTAATAGACACCACTGTAAAATGTAATCACACAAAATTGGATATTTATTACAGTCATCTGTATACAGAAGAAAGAATGAAAAACGCAGTTGTAATTGTACATCTAATTCAATTTATATTTTCGTGAAAAAAAAAACTTTTTTTTTTCTTATGTAGAAACTCTAGATATATTTATTGAATATAAATTCATGTAAATAGGTAATGGAATACTGTTTTTTATCATGGCAAATAATAACAACATTTCATAAGAACATAAAACTGACAAAAATTTTGTTTTCATATAAATAAATAAATGCTAGTGTAGTAGCTTAACCTCATTTTTTTCACTACATTTTTGTTTCTTTTGAGAACATAGTATTGTTTGCTAATATAGCTGTAATCTTTTTAACAATTATTTAAAAAATATGTCATTCAACAGATTTAGTCTTATTACCCCCCCCCCCAAAAAAAAGGAAGCAATTTTATCTGGATATATTTTTGGCCACCAAATTATGAAAGCTACGTTAAATATTTCGTTTCAACTTTCAACATATTTTGTGTAAAGAAATGCTTTTGGAACAACTATTGTTCATGCCCGAGATGGAAATTTTGGTCATAATATGCAGCATATATATTTGTTTCTCAAAAATTGTCATCTCTCCCTTTTTTTTATAAATCTTTGTCTTTCTTCAAAAATCTCCTATTTTAGCTAAAACTTCACCTAATGTTTTCTATTTAACTTCCAATTGTGGCTTTATGAAGTCAAATTTTAGTATACTATGTTTTGTAAGTCACTCGCAAATAATTAATTCACTATGTAGGATCACTCAAAATACATATTAGCTTCTGGAATTAACCCCGAAGGCTGTATGATAATTATACCACTTTTTCTTAAAAGCTACTATTTAACTTCATTTTTTTCAGGTGGAGATTATAATAATTATTCTTCGTTGTTTTAAAACAAGTTGGAAATTGCACGTGAAGCGTAGCAAATTAGGTGCGTTCGGACGATAACGAAGTTTTAAAAATATTACGTTCATATATCAATCTCATAACATTGTAAATAGTGAACTACAATTAAAACGCTCATCAAACAATGTTCTCCCTATACCATTATGTAATGGAATACTTTTGTGTGGCCTTGTAAATCAATAACAAATGTTCTTTGCACCACAAATTATGTAAGATGTATATTATAATATGTACTTTATAGTTGCATATAAATTTTATTAAGTTCGCATGAGTGTAACACGATTAAAATGCATTTGAAACATTTTTCCCCATTGACCGTAATGTAATGGAATACTTTTGATTGTCCCTGTAATTGATCTATGCATCCGATTTTCATAAAATTTGTAATAACTCGAAAATATTATGCAATAATTATGTATTTTAAATTTTAAACGTATAGAATATATTTGAAACTTTTTCCCCATTGACCATAATGTAATTGAATACTTTTGATTGTCCCTGTAATTGATCTATGCACACGATAATCAAAAAATTTGAAATAACTCGACAGAATTATGTAATAATTGCGTATTTTAAATTTCAAACGATTAAAATGCATTTGAAACATTTTTTCCCATTGACTGTAATGTAATGGAATACTTTTGATTGTCCCTGTAATTGATCTATTCGTCCGAGTTTCATAAAATTTGAAATAACTCGAAAAAATTATGTAATAATTATGTATTTTAAATTTCAAACGTATAGAATATATTTGAAACTTTTTCCCCATTGACCATAATGTAATTGAATACTTTTGATTGCCCCTGTAATTGATCTATGCACACGATTATCAAAAAATTTGAAATAACACGACAGAATTATGTAATAATTGCGTATTTTAAATTTCAAACGATTAAAATGCATTTGAAACTTTTTTCCCCATTGACCGTAATGTAATGGAATACTTTTGATCGTCCCTGTAATTGATCTATCCATCCGATTCTCATAAAATTTGAAATGACTCGACAAAAATATCTAATATTTATGTATTTTAAATTTCAAACGATTCGGTTGGGTAGTTTTTGCGTTGTTATATGCGGACAGACGGACGGACGGACAGACGGACGGACGGACAGACGGACGGACAGACGGACGGACTGAACGAAAACTATAGGTGCTACGTATTATATAATTACGAACGCACCTAAAAAGATAGCATATCCTCGTATCCAAAAATATAGTAGGTTTTGTGCCAGGGTTTCCACATCCCAGAATTAGAAATTTGATATCAGTGAAGCAATAAATAAATAAATAAATAAATAAATAAAAATAAATAAACAGTAATTTTTTATAGCATTTAAGAAACTAATTTTTTCAAGGCAGAGTAAGCTGGTAATTACTTAAAAAGTACTAACTGAAATAGAAAGATAGTTTATTTAATTAAAATAAAAACTATTTTCGCAAGATACCGATTAGAGTGTGAGTATTACTACTGTCAGTTACTTACCTAGCATTTCATCATCTGAAACCTACCCAAGTCTATCATTTATGGTTTTTTAGGTGCGTTTGTAATTGTGTAAATACGTCGCACCTATAATCGTCGTTCAACCCGTCCGTCTATCCGCCTGTCCATCAGTACTTCTGTCCGCATATAACAACAGAAAAATTATTCAACCGAATCGTTTGAAATTTAAAATATACAATCATTACATAATTTTGCGGAGTATTTTTAAATTTTATGGACATAGAATACGCAGTGCAGTTACAGGGACAATCAAAAGTATTTTGAAATATTACGATCAATGGGCAAAAATAGTTTCAAGTGCATTTTAATGATGATACACTCTTTCGATTCAATTCACATTTATTTATGAATTTTATACTAAAATATACATTGTGTATAATTTGTGGTGTAAAGACTGTTTTTTAATAGTATGCAGGTCTATATATAAGTATTTTATTACATAATGTTATAGGAAGAAATATTTTTGGAGTGTGTTTTAACTATATCAAATTATTAACATTTTATAAAATTAATATACGGTATTGAGGTTAATAACAAGTTAATTCATGCATAATTGAAAGCATTTAGTACTTAAAGGGACACACAAAATATTTCGGATACTGTATTGTGTCCAAGGTGTTGTATAACTTAAAAGCTTCGTTATATTAATAACGCAGCTCATTTGCTGTGTCTGACGGGCAATTTCCAACGTGTTTTAATTCGGAATGTGAAATGTGTACCTTTTATTCTTAAATGAATAGTGTCGACTGAAAAAAACATAATATATTAAAATTTTATTATTAATGTACTGTTAAATATCATCGTTTATCACCAAGTAAAAAATTATTAATCCATAATTTGGTTCACATACAATTAATGATATAAAAATATGCACGTATAACGATTTTAATGTTAATAAATTTTATTCTACAAAACAGTAACTTTATTTATGACTAGAAACATATATATGCTAAAGATAACAGAAAAAAATAGCTATTTAGTGTGCTTGAATTTAAAGTATTTCACATAATATAGCAGGGATTAACTATCATGTCATCAAAAGGAATTCCGTTTTACAAATTTGTAATAGTAAAATCAGAATGAATAATTTTTAAAGCGGAATAAACAAGAAAGGAAAATATAATACTATTTATTTTTTAAATATATAGAGAGAGCTTTTGAAATCATATTTAAGAAAATGAAAAACACGCATTATAAAATGTAAACAATTTATTTTGCATAAAAAATCCTAATTTGAATGGGTAATATGATATTTTTGTATTTATTATGGGTCAAGGGACCTCTACCACATATTTATCACACATGGCAAAGAAAAACAAAAGAAATCAAAAGAGAAAAACAAATTTTATTGAATATTTAAAGCGACAAAAAGAACTTTTAAATATGTCCCCGGCGAATTACATATGAATACGACAGCAATGTTATTTATCTCTATTTAGTTTTTACATACAAGCCAAACTGTGATATATATATATATATATAATCTTCTATCTAATTTACTATCCAGATTTTCCAAAAGAAAGCGTTTTACAAATTTGTAACACTGAAATGAATATAAGTAATTTATGAAGCGGGATAAAATAAATAAGAAATATATAGTATTTGTTTTTGAAAAAAATATATAAACATTGTGAAGTCTTACTTAAAATTTGAAAATATAGCATTATAAAATGTAAGTCTGAGATTACGTTGAAATGTAAACAATATCTTTTCCGAAAGAAACATGATTTATTTATTTTTTGTAATTCTAATTTTTTATGGATAATATGACACATTTATATTTCTTGTTGGGACAAGGGACCTTTATCGCATATATTTTCCACACATAAAAAGAAAAAAAAAATCGGAACAAGAAAAGAAATTTTCTTGAATATTTAAAGCTTTGAAAAGAAATTTTCAAATTGTCCCATGCGAATTCCATATAAATAAAAGCTGCAGTGTTTTTTTTTTTTTTTTTTTTTTTTTATCGCAGTTGGTTTTGTACATATAAAGAAATCAGTGCATTGTATCATAGATTATTTAATATAAAGATATGAAAAAAAGAATTTTCAACTTATTATTATTTTTTCAGCATTTCGGCTGGATATTTCCGAAATTAGTTACCAGTAACTTCTTCAATTATAAATGCTTTGTAAAAACGATCCTCCAGCTAAAAAATGTATTGGTGAGTTTAATTGATACGGAAAGCGAGTGGAGCATTTAGAAATGTTCTTTCTATTGCTATGAATCTTCAGTAAAATACCTTATATTTCACCTAAACATATTTTCTTTGATTCAATGTGTGATAAATGTATGCCAAAATGCATGTAGTTAGTGTTAAGAGGTTTTATATAAAATTTAAGTGATTTCTATATTTTTGGAATTGACGAAGCTATTTTTTTTTTACTAAATTTATATATTTTTTCTCAATTTCAATTCATTTTTAGTTTTATCATAAATCTGCCACGAATAAATTTTTAAAATTCTGCTAGAAATAAGAATAATTTTAAATTAATTACAATTAAGAAGGGTTTTATTATTATTTTATTTTACTTAAGAAAACACTTCTCAAAAGTAGTAGTAAATCCACGCTTTGAGTCCAATTTCGCCCAATAACGAACTCGACCAAGATTTTTTGCCCCTTTATTTTATGGAATGATTTGGAGGAGATCTGTGTAGATTTATAGAATTAAGAAATTATTGTGTCTATACAAATATATATACAGAGTGTTTCTAAACTCACGGTAAAAACTTTAAGGGGGGATAGTACACATCAAGACAAACAATATTAAATGGGAAACTAAGGGTCCAAAACGCTTTCCGAAGGAGATAGGCGCCATTAAAGTTTAGGGTCAGAAAATTCCACTGTTTAAAAAAAAACATAAAATTGGTCGATTCATTTGCGGTTTTCACTAAAACTATTCTTTATCTCAGTATTGTCTTAAAAATAAATTTCAAAAAATGGCGATAGAGGGCGCTTTAGACTTTGGAGTAACGAATAACTATTTTTACCATTATCTTTTGCATCTCATAATTTTTTTTTCAAGTTTAGACATAAACTTAAATTTTGAGATCAAAATCTGAATCGTTGGGAGTGGTTAAGTAGCGCAAACTGAATTGTGTTCAATGGGGATGGGGAGGTTCAAATTTCAAATTTTTATAAAAGACGGAAAATTTGGTCGGTTTTCGCTAAAACTATTCTTTATGTCTTTATGTCTATATTTCCTCGAAAATAAATTTTAAAGATATCTTTCAAAGAATTCCGTCAGAGGGCGCTTTAGAGTAACCAACAATTATTTTTAACCGTTATTTTTTGTATCTAATTGAATGCTTGTAAAAGTTCAAACTTCAATTTTGAGCTCAAAATCTGCATTGTTGTGAGTAATTAAGTAGCAAAAAATTAAACTGTGTTTGAGGGGTGAGGAGAGTAACATTTCAACTCCTGAAGACAGATTAGTTTGCGCTTCTCAATGCCTCCCATCGATTTAGAATTTGAGCTCAAAATTTAAAACCAAGCTTTTGCAAGCATTTAATTAGATACAAAAAATAGCGGTTAAAAATAGTTGTTGGTTACTCTAAAGTCTAAGGCGCCCTCTAACGGAATATTTATGTATTTTCAAGGAAATATTGACATAAAAAATAGTTTTAACGAAAATCGACCAATTTTTCCGTTTTTTATAATCATTTGAAATTTGAACCTCCCAACCCCCATTGAACACAGTTCAACTTGCACTACTTAGCCCCTCCCAACAACACAGATTTTCACCTCAAAGTTTAAGTTTATGTCTAAGCTTCTAAAAATATTTATGAGATTTAAAAAATAACGGTAAAAAATAGTTGTACGTTACTCCAAAGTGTTGGCAGCCCCAAATTCGTATTATTTTGCTTTTTCATGGCTAATACGTAGATGAAACCACACACTTCATTTGTAGTTCCAAAGTATTTGAGGCTTGAAAATTCTGCTTTGGTTCTGAAAATTCCATTTGTATTAATTTTATTTATTTATTTAATCCCCCCCATGCTCAATGTGGTAATTTTCTATTAAATTCAATGGTATGTATATTGTAGTACAATTAATAAATATATACATATATATATATATATATATATATATATATATATATTTGTATGCATATATATAATAAATTTCAGTAATGAAAATTAACTCTTATCTCACACCATAATATGAAACAATCAATCATAATAAAATAAAGAAAAAACATTGAAATAAATCATTACACACTTTAATTTATAAATAAACAATAATAACCAATAACGGAATGAAGAAAACCTGACAACATCAAACCAGAAGACGGAAGGCATGGTTCAAGTCATGAATATCAGGGCTAAATCAAGGTTTTATGAATGCAACATCTCCTTCACCCGCCAAGTTCAAAAGTGAAAATGTCAAAAGCAAATAAACAAACAAATAAATAAATTGAATTAATAAAATAAATAAATAAAAATATAGAAATAAACATACACTGTTAAAAGTGAAGGTGACAAACCGGTGCCATTTGGGACCCGGAGGTGAAAAAGCCCTTGGGTGCATTGGAACCCGGAGCATTTGGAACTCTAGGGTGCCATAGGGGCTTGTATATGTGGTTGTAGTGCCGACAGGTCTCTTACTGGGTGATTGGAGCTAAATAAGGTGCCTGCACTTCGTATTGGCAGCAATGTGGCACCTCATCGGGTGACTGGAACCATGCGCATGCACTGTGACGGCAAGTAAATTCTATGGCTATGAGTGAATGTAGGTGAGCTCAATGGCCGAGCGGTTAGAACGCTGAGCTTGTAATCAGACGTTGTGAGTTCGATTCCTTCGACGGCCAAAAGTCGGTTTGTATATTTTTTAATTTTTTATTATTGGACACTCTGGATTAAGGGTGCCCTCTTTTCACCCTAATTAAAGGTGCCATTCTGGCTCCTTTAGGGGTGTCACCAGTGAGACAAGCCTTTCACCCCTAAAAGGTGCAATGTGTCACCATTAGTTTTAACAGTGTACAAATATTGCCCAACAAAATATGACACTTTTTGATTAAATCATTGAAATTAACTATTAACAATCCAAACCACAATTTGCATACAAAATTTAATTCTGCTCAGATTGATAAGTTCTACGCATTATAAAATCACATGTTATTCTTTTCAAAAAAAGTCGTTTCAAAAAAAGTTTCCTCAGGTAAACCTTGCAAATATCCATATACGTGTACGTATGTAGATAATCTCTCTCATTGTCTCTCTTTATATATATATACATGTGTGTACACAGGGAGAGTCATAATCAATGGAACAATAGGCTATCTCCTTAAATATTGTCCCTAGGCACATACTTCCAGTTACAAAGTTTCATTAAAAGAACGCTCAAAATTTGATGAGATAACGTGCAATTCCTTGGGAGACCTATTTGAGAAAATATAAAGATAAAATTCTTATACGGCCCCATAGGTAAAATATCTAATTAGGAATTTTTCCTTATCAATTCCTAATTTAAAAAAAAAGAGAGAGAGAGAGAGAGAGAGACTTACACAACTAAACCACTTCTCTGAGCGATGGGTTTTTCACTCATTTTGATTACAAGACAGGAATCATCGGCAAATTGTACATTATTAAAATTCGATTTAAGACTATGCGTTTCCTTTCGACATAAAACCGCAGTATATAGACTTTATGTTAAATCATTTTCCAAATATGATTTTGTGAACTTTGTGAGATATTTTGGAAGTGATTTTGTTTGCAAATTATATGGTTAACCATTATGAAAAAAGACAGAAAATCAAAATTTGAACTTATTAGACATACACTGCTCAAAACAATTAAAGGATATTGCAGTTTTAGGTGGATTTTGTATCTGGGAAACTTTTAAGCTGATTGATACATGGTCGACAGACATAATAGTTTATATGAGAATAAATTACACATGTTTGGCAGAAAAAAATTTATTTTATCGCGCATTTGTGTACAAACGGAAAAAAAAACACAATTTGTGCATATGAGAAAAAAAGAATAAGAAAAGGTGTTTTCTTCAAAGAAAATCATTTTCAGTTGGGGGTATGGTTTCCACGGGCGGCCAGCAACGTTGAACACCTTTGAGGCATGGACTCAATGAGGCTATTAATGACGAATTGGGCATTCTGCCCCACTCTTCCAGAAGAGCTCTTTCCAGTTCTTGGAGAGATTTGGGGGTTGTTGGCGGCTAGAAACTCGTCTTCCTAGAGCGTCCCAAACGTGCTCGATTGAATTCATGTCTGGAGAACACGCTGGCCATTCCATTCGAACGATTCCTTCCTCGAAAAGGAAATACTCCACCAGGTTTGCACGATGTGGCCTACAGTTATCGTAAATTAAAATGAAGTTATCTCCGATTGCTGCAGCGTAAGGGACTACAATAGGTCTGAGGATCTCATCCCTATATCGTCGACCAGTCAGAGCTCCATCTCGAATGATGTAGAGATCAGTGCGCCCGTCAATGGAGATGCCACCATATACCAACACTCCTCCACCGCCAAATCTGACACTTTCGAGCACGAACGCAGGATTATTCCTACTGCCACCGTCCCTCCAGATGAAAATACGCCTATTATCCGGATACACAGAAAAACGGGACTCGTCAGAAAACAGAATACGGCTCCATTCATTTCTCCTCCAGTTGACATGCTCGGTTGCCCACTCCCTGCGGTCGCGACGATGCCTTGATATTAATATAACACATACCATCGGTCAGCGAGCATACAGATCTACAGCATGGAATCGGTTTCGGACAGTCTGAGTTGAAGTCGTGGTGCCTGTAGCCGAGCGAAAGTGTTGTTGGACAAGAGTAGCGTTCATGTTTCGGTGTGTCCGAGCTGTTAACGCTAAATAACGATCTTCATTGGGCGTTGTTGCCCGTCTACGACCTTGCCCTAGTCTTTGGCCTGTGATTCCTCTCTCCAAAAAACGGTTCCAGATCCTGGAAATGACACTTTGTGACACTCCAATGGCTTGCGCTATTTCGGCTTGAGTTTGGCCCCCTTCTAACCTACCAACAATTCTCCAAGCTTCCGAATCTGTCAAATGACTTCGCTGAGACATAGTACTCATCAAAAAAAGGAATCACTAAATGCCGATCATCCTTGTCTTCATTCTCTTTTATCCAGTTGAAAGTTAAATTTCATTCGCTGCCCCTGAAACGAAGTTTTTGACGTCGAACTCAAAATTTGCATAGTCCAGAGTTTGAAAACCAGAAAAATTTGCATTTGTGATTCTCTTCTTCTATTTTCGGCAAAAAATTTCGTTTATATCTTTATTTTATATAAAACTTCAAATATCCTTTAATTGTTTTGAGCAGTGTATTTGTCTCATGTTTCCTAGATCTGTTAAAATAGCGTTAATTCTTGAAATGCGCGAATTTCAATTTTTGTCTAAACCCTTAAAATCTGATGAATTCTTTCAATGGCTATAATTCTTAGAGTTTTTTCAGATATGAAGATGCAATTTGTTCTGTTTAATTTAGGACTGGATAAGAAAAGTCTCTTACTTGGAATTTTTACTCTACAGGGTCCGTATAAAAACTATTTTCGTATTTCTTTTCAAATAGACCTCTCCTCATGTACTTTCAACTTATGTCATCACATTTTTTTACTTTTTTAATGAAACTTTGCAACTTGAAGTATGTGACTAAGGAAAACATTTACGAAACTAGCTTATAGTTTCGATAATTATGATCCCCCCTGTGGATATATATTCATAGATAGTATTTCTTGAGAAATCTATATAAAATTAATTTCAAGGTAGTTGAAGGCAATAAGTGTAAAAAAATAATTATAGGGAATTAAATAACTTTATTCCTTTTAATGAGGATAAAATTAAATATAAAATACAACCAAGTTAAACATGCATCTCTGGCATAAATGTATACTAGCGAACTAACACAAATAGAAGTTTAAAGCAAATTCATAGAAAATAAAAATTGTAATGTTTTATTCGACGCAATGAAACCAATGTACGCACTATGTATTACTGATTTGTATTGTATATTTCCATAAACAATCACACTCCACATTTTCTCGAAAAGATGTGATATTATGTTCATACATAATAGTTAATAAATCCTGAATTAAAAGTTATTACTTCGTTAAATATTTATATTTTATCTTTGATGTTTTCGTATATCCTGCAGCGTAACTTTATTACGTTTTTTAATCAATAGTTTTCAAAAATTCGTTTTCAGGTTTATGCCTTTCATATTGTCTGTATAGCGTTAATTTTGTATTCTTTCTGAAGCAGAATATACTTTTTTGTGTATCCTCAGTTTTCTAAATAAATAATGCTATTAATTTAAAAGTCTACTCAATATATCACGTTCTCACAAACACGTTGTTATTACGTAAATTTTTGTTTGAGAAATAAAATTTTTAGCATATTAAATATAAAACTGTTTTGAAATACCGTTTTTAAAATTCATGCATAATTTTAAATTATTATCCTTTAACCCTGCTGTTCTGTTCGGGTTTATTTGACCCGAAAATTTTATTGTTCACTTATAAAAAAAATAGCGCAGAGATATTTCCATGAAACTTTTTGACTTTGTTCAGTAATATAACTATATATTCCTAGAAGTATTTACGTTTATTTATATTTCCAAGAGATATTTTTTAACTTAGTCCTAATTCCCTGTTCGGGTCATATTGACCCGAGTTAAAAATAATTTTATCATGCACTTTTAATTTTGTTTGGAATCATTCAATAAAAATAATTACTGCAACGTATCTATTTCGAAATCTGTTTCGTTGGCACAGGTGTTAGATCACGTGACAGGAGAGCAAAGTCAAATGTTGATATCTTTGGCGGAAGGAAAAAAAATACACCTGTTAGTAGCGTTTTTTTTTTTCTTGCTGTATTTCAATTTCTAATAATCTGAAGAACAGTTGTATCTCTGAGTATTAGTGAAAAAATGGCGAATCGTAGAAATTTGTGCGACGCTGATATTCCTAAATTAATGGAAGCCCCTGACAGCGAAGAGGAAAATGCGTCTGAGTATGAAAATCATACACGTGAGGAAATTGAAAGTGAAAGTTCTGACAATGATTTTGATATTCAAAAGACGCACAATATACAGAGTATTCAGTCTAAGAATCGTGAAATAGTATGGAAATTGCATCCCCTTCTTTATTCTGGTCGATTAACGTCTGCTACTATTATAAAAACTACTCCAGGTGTCACAAGATATGCAACGACAAGGATAACTGACATAAAAAGCGCATTTGCGACGGTATTCAATTCTACAATCGAGAATGTTAATCATAAAAATGACTAATATAGAAGGGTGAAAAGTGTACGAAAAAGAGTGGAAAGATATTAGTACTGAAACTTTTCAAGCATACATCGGATTATTATTATTAGCTGGTGTGTATAAATCATCATATGGAGAATCAACAAAAAGTTTGTGGAATCAAGAAAGAGGCAGAAATATATTTTGCGCTACAATGTCCCTCGAAACCTTTCATATGATATCGAGAGTTATTCGTTTTGACAATAAATCTACCTGGCAAGAAGGAAGGTCTGTAGATGAATTAGCTGCTGTTCGAGATATTTGGGAAAAGTGGATAGAAATTCAACCTAAATTGTATAATCCAAGTGAAAATGTTACTGTAGATGAACAATTAGTAGGATTTCGTGGACAATGCCCTTTCAAACAATATATACCTAGTAAACCTTCCAAGTATGGGATAAAACTATGGATTTTATGTGATAGCAAAACTTCGTATGTACTGAATGCACAAATTTATACTGGAAAAAATCAAGGATCAAAGCCAGAGAAAAGTCAGGGTATGCGGGTAGTGAGTGACCTTACTTATGAGTATTCGGGGCACAATGTTATATGTGATAACTTTTTCACATCCTATAACTTGGGAAAACTTCTAAAATGGAAAATGACTATGCTTGGCACCATTTGAAAAAATAAGCCCGAACTTCCTGAGAAAATGCTAAACAAAGAAGTGCACAGCTCATCATTTTATTTTACAGAAAATACAACAGTTGTAAACTACATCCCTAAAAAGAACAAAAATGTTATTCTTATGAGCACTTTCCATCATGAAAATGAAGTTAGCGACAGACCTGACAAAACACCACAAATGATATTAGATTATAATGCAACTAAAGGGGCGGTGGATAGTCTTGATCAACTTTTGAGTACATACACTTGTAAGAGAAAAACAAATCACTGACCTATGATAGTATTCTATAATATACTTGATACATCTGCTTACAATGCACTTATTCTAGGGATTTCAATAAACAGCAAATGGAATGAAAATAAATTAACCAAACGAAGGCTCTTTTTAGAAGAAATGGGGAAATCTCTAATTTTTCCACACATTGAAGTAAGACAGCATCTTCCCAGAAGCGAAGATTCAGTCAAAATTGTGAAGAGAATGCGTAGTAAAAGTGCAAACGTACCCTCGGAATCAGATGCGAACACTTCATTGTATACTAAACATGCAAGATGCAAGTTCTGCTCATCAACCAACGATAACAAAACTAATATATTTTGTTACAATTGCATAAAACACACTTGCAAATTTCAAGTAAACTATTTTTGTCCAAATTGTAAATAAAAGTAAGTATTCAAATATTTTTAAGTTATTTTACTGGTATTTTGTATTATTTTATATATACTTAAGCTTATTTTACTATTTTTATTATTATTTCTAAAATAGTTATTTTCATTTACTGCTAGAAAAGTTATATTATAAATCGGGTCACATTGACCCGATCACTACATACGTATGGTAAATGCGAACAGAACAGCAGGGTTAAGAGCATAGATTATTAAAAAAAATGCATTATCAACTGTATTTGTAAGGAATATAATTATTAGTGAATATACAGGGGTTGGACAAAAATATGGAAACACCTTAAAAAAAACATGTTTCCTTGCTTACTATTGTGTACGGTACCCGTTGTTATTCAAAACAGCTTGCAGTCTTCTCGGAATGGACAAATACAGTTTCTGTATGTTTGCCAAGGGAATATTGTACCATTATTCCTGCAAAACGGTGGCAAGTTCAGATAACGATGTTGGCGGTGGATAGCGAGAACGCACTTTCCGCTCCAATGTAGACCACAAAGGTTCGATAATATTAAAGTCTGATGACTTTGGTGGCCTGGGGAAATGCTAAAATTCATCCTCGTGCTCAGAAAACCAGTTCTGGACAATGTGAGCTGTATGAACGGGGACGTTGTCGTCTTGGAAGATACCATCATCATTGGGGAACAAAGCTTGTACCATTGGATGGACTTGATCGGCCAAAATGTTCACATAAGTCTGAGCAGTAATACGCTCTTACAGAGTTATCATGGGGCCAGAAGAGAACCACGATATGGCTGCCCAAACCATCACCAAACACCCGCCATGTTTCACTCTTGGCAACAAGCAGTCTGTATTATAGGCTTGAGATGGCGTTCTCCAGCCGTAAACTCGGCCAGAAGTGGGGAACATGTGAAAGAAGACTCATCAGACCATATTACGATCTTCCACTGCTCTATAGTCCAGGCTTTATGACTTAAACACCACTTTTTGCTGTTACAGGCATTAGCATTACTGATGGATGGCTTTTCAATTGTAACACGGCCATCAATTCCCTATTTATGAAGCTCCCTTCTAATTGTTTTGATACTCACAGGATTTAGTAACACGACATTCATTTCAGCAGTAACTTTTGCAGCTGTGGACTGCTTATTTTTCGTGATAATCCTCCTTAATGATCGTCTGTTACGATCACTCAGCACACACTTTCGTCCGCGCTGTGATTTAGCGGATGATGTTTTTTCCGCATTTCAAATATGCGGAATAAATCTTCGACACAGTACCTCTTGAAACACTAAAAACCTCGGCTACCTTGCTTACGGAAGCACCCACCATACGCGCGCCAACAATTTGTCCACGTTCGAAGTCTGTTAACTCTGACATAATGCAATGATAATCTCACATAACAGTGCTCCAACAACGACTGAACGGTGCAGCGATTTTACGAAGTTGTATAGGTGGCGTCAGTAGGCGAAAACTCCAGTGCCATCAACATAGTTCATTATAATCAGTCTTTCTTTTCAAAGATGCATTTCAAGAGGTGTTTCCATATTTTTGTCCAACCCCTGTACGTTAATATTCCTTCATATACCTTAATTTAAATATGAAAAGTTGCGAAATATTAATCTAAATTCAAAAACTATTAGAAGATGAAGCATGAAAAAAGATATAAATTATGTTTTTAAATTAAATAAAACACTACAGTTTTTATACTTTTTTTCTAACTTCCATTAAACAAAAAAGACAATATATTACAGGTCATTCAAGAAATGTTGTTAGGCGCAATGTAAAAATGGTTACATAAATTCCCATTCATTTTAACGTGTTATTTTTATGATTTTTTTTTTAATCCATTCGATATAAATCTTCTTATTTTTTTTTTCTAGATACAAGCAGTAATATAAGATATCTTATTAATACCATTTTAAAGACCAGTTTTTCTTAAGAGTACTATTCTTTTTATCTTTCTTTCAAATATCTTGTAGAAAAAAATCTTAGAAGTTACTTAATTGTTACTTAATATATATATATATATATATATATATATATAAACTATTTTTTTTTTCAAAATACGTGCATTAATAAAGATGAACCAATGGAAATTCTAAAAGCAGTAGCCAATATTTATTCTATTTTCCTGTACTTAATCATATTCCTCATATTCAAAACAATGCTATATTTCATATGGAAACAATAATTAACGAATCCCAAATTCGGCATTATTACTTAATTAAATATTTATGCTTCGTGTACTATGTTTACGCATATCATGCACTATAACGACATAATTTTCTCCACTGTGCTTTTTTATCAATATCCATAACTCCGTTTTTTTGGTTTATGCATTGGTGATAGCCGATTTATTATTAATGATGTTTAATTTGCAAAGGAAAAATACGGTTGCTAATGATGTTTCTTCATTATTCTGAATAAATAATGCTAGCAATTTATAAGTATACTTAGCGATTCATTTTTTTTTCCTTAACTGTGCAGCCTAATGAGGAAATCTTCTTTTAAATATCTACAATAAAACAGTTTCGAAAAATAGTTTTAAAAGTGCATGAATTACTTTATGTTTTAAAAATTAGATAAAATACTCCTTTTTTTCAGGAAACATTGAACAATGGTCTCTACATTACGTTTTGATATTTTTTCAACAGTTTCAAATGAAGTAACATTAAGCATTTAGTATATTAATACCAGACATTAATTGCATATATTTACAATTCGCCTATATTAAAATTAGTTTAAGATGATGATTATAATGAAATTAAGAAATATAGATTTTTTTATTATAATCATAAAATCAATTTATTCATATTAAATATGTGTTGAGTTTGGAAATTAATTACACATTTTATTAAACACCTAACTGGGTAAATCATAAAACTGAATCAGTTGGTATATCCGATTATCGAATTAATAAATTTCTCTAAAAATTCACAAAAGTTGTTTGATCGTTTATATAACATTATTTTAAAATAATAAACACACATTTTACGTATGCAGATATTTTTAAAAATTTGTGTTGATTATTCGAATAATGAAATAATTAAACCACTCCCTTTAAGAAAATTGTGCATTAGATTAATAAAGTGTTTTATAAGTAAACTCGAAATTTGGCCAAATTAATGTATTAGTTTGAAAACAAAATATTGATTTTAAAATGAAATATACTAAATTTTAAATGAAAATACTGCATTAGGTAGGAACAATGTCTAAATATCAGTTCTAACAAGAAAGTATAAATTGCTGCATAATTAAATTTCATTTGTTTTAAAATAGATTATGTTAGCATGTTTATTTTTATTTTATGTTTTTTTTTTTTTTTTTTTTTTTTTTTTTTAGAAACTAAGTGAGTATTCAGTGTTTAATTACAAAATCCTCGAGTAATTCAGTTTTGCTTTGTCGTGGTTACCCTGCATTGTAAAATACTTTTTGTATTCCATAGATAACAAACACATATACACAAACATACAATATAATTTAAACACACACATATAATACCATATATTTTCCTAAAACATACTCAATAAAAATTACAGTAAGTTCAAATGGACAAAACAATGTATAGTATCAGCAAGAAAATGTCTTGAGAATGAATACGCATGATACTGACAAAAATGCCTTCAAATGGTGAGTTGTCAAATTAGAGTAAATTCGAAAGGACAAAAAACTTTATAATAATAAGAAGTAGAAAAAGTACTGTGATTAAATATGCATAATACTAGAAAAAAAAACTTTTACATGGTGAGTTTTTTATAGATGATACTAAATCAAGTTTTTGAATATATAATTGGATAAATTGCAACATTGGAGATTTACCAAAATACATTTTTGTTTCTAAATAGGAATCGAAGGTAAGCTTACAAATATAGATAAAAATAGCAGAGGTATATATTTGTGCATTTTAACGTGACATTGTTGATTTTTTACTTTCATTTATTTATTTTCAATATGCATACGGATATAGTATTGGGAATTTATACTCATAATAATATTTCATTCAATACATTAGAATTTCCAATTGTTTACTTTGCACGCGATTGCATTTTACAAAACTATATATTTTTTAAAAATATAGTAAAATGTGTAAATTTAAAAAGTTTTTTTTTCTTTCTTTCTTAGTTGTGAGTTATCTGATAATAATTTAAGAGTTAATAGTAAAATTATTTAAAGAAATTGAAACACTTAATAAAATTTTTAGAACTTTAGAATTATTTGGTGTACAAAATACAGCGCGCAGGAAAGTGTTTGCACCAACTTACACGAGCATTTATTGCTTATGTATTTAGGGGTTAATATCCACATGTAAATGCTTTTCTGCTTTGAAAAAAATCAATAAAAATATAATTGGGTTTTTGTATAATTTGTAGATCACTAAATCCCTGTGGCTTCAAAAACAACACAGATCTATAGAATTCATTATAGTATTTTTATCAATGTTACATTATAAATCTATAACTAATAAAAATATTTAAATATTCAAGAAATTGAAATAGTTTTTTAAAAGTTTTTAAAATCTATAATTTGTGTGAAGCATATTTTTTATAGATTCCTTAAAAATCTCAAATGTTTCATAAATGCAGTTATTCGCTGATTTATTTTACACCAAACCTGTAAAAATATAGAGAAATTGTAACTATTTTAAATACTACTAAACTAAATCAGAAATTTATCATTTATATGTAATACACCATGATTTTTTTTAATAAAAAATATATTAAAAGTTCAATTAAATTAATAATTAGGATAAACAGACACAGAAAAGTGATAAATTGTTCGAAGCAACAGTCATTAAATTTCATTCAGTATAAAGTAGGATTAGTAATTATACCATAAACCTCAACCATTAATCACTAATACGGAATATGTCGACTTTATTCAAGATTAAATATATATATATATATATATATATATATAGATAGATAGATAGATAGATAGATAGATATATGTGTGTGTGTGTGTACATTGATTTTATTTCTTCATCTGAGTTAGCCCTCATAGCATGCATGGTCACACTGACGTTACAGTGACGTCACTGTCAGTCACTTTGGCCACATAACATCTGTGACCAAAATGGCACCACTCAGTGACGTCACATTGTGACTGAGATGTGACTTTATTAAAAATTTTTAGAAAATTACCAATAACCTTTAAAACATGTTATTTACTTTAAAAAACATGTTCCTGGCAATTTAAATATCATTGCTTTTGTCACAGTTTCGTCACAATGTTAATGTCAAATTAGTCACAAATGACACATTTTTCACAAGTTTGTCACATTGTGAAACATCACAAAGGAGCTCTAAAACGGCCATAACGACTTCACATTCAGTCACTGTGATTTCACATCGACGTCACGTGACGTCACATCGACAATCATGGTCAAAAAGTCACGATGTGACTTCACAACTACGTCGCAGTGACGTCACCATGCCTTACGGGAGGTTTTATGTGTGTTGGTAGCCCCAAATTCGTATTATTTTGCTTTTTCATGGCTAATACGAAGATGAAACCACACATATCATTTGTAGTTCCAAAGTATTTGGGGCTTGATAATTCTGTTTTGGTTCCAGAATTTCGATTTGTATTCATTTTATTTATTTAATATTTTCCTCATGTTCAACATGCTTTTTGTTTCTATTATATTCAATTGGTTTATATTGTATCACAATTAATGGTTATATATATATATATACGTGTGTGGGTGTATATATATATATATATATATGTATACATTTAAACATTTAAACAAATAAACATAGAAACATGTAGTGTACGTTAACGTGTGTATTCAATTTTCGATCTAACCAAAATTTCTTTTAATGTTGCAATTTATTATGCTAAATAGAAAAAAACCTTGTTATTCTGGGCATTTTTCTGAAATATTTAATCTTGCTACGAACATAAATTAATGCAACGCAATACACAAATTATTTTTATCACAATTTTTTGTATTTATACACTCTTAAAATTTATCTGTAAGTTACGAATAATTTTACAGGAAGCTGGGATTTATAGAACTTTTTTTTTATGTAACGGTAACAGCAAAAATTCATGTAACGAACTCAATCGACTGTAATATAACTTGTCCATAAAAAAAGTCAATATCTGTTTTTTTTTATTTAATTTAATGTTTATTAATTCCTATTTGATAGATGCTTTTAATAAGAATTTTCTAAATTTAAACATCATTCTTTTATAATGTAATCTATTTTAATTAATATTAATATGATATAATTATGATGTGATATGAATGTGTGATATGAGGTAGCATGATTTCATTATTGTACAATCATACTATGAACATATGATATGATATAATATGTTATGTTTTTTTTTGGGGGGGGGGGAACATAATCTCAGGAATCTCTGAAAACCTACCAAAGTGATCCCGCTAAGACAGCGATTGTTATCGATTTGTTTAATATGGTAGAACATATCTTAATTTGAAATAACGATATAAAAAACTGGCTTAAAATGGTCCTTGTCTAGCATTTACTGTGAAAAAAAATTTGTTATCATTTCTTTTTTGTATAATTTAGAATTCTTTTTATATCTTCAAAATGTCTGTTTAAATTAAAATTTAAAAAATGAAAAAGTGAACACAATTTTTGCAGTATATTATGTGTTAAGATGCGTGCAATTTCTCAAAATTTGTTAATAATAAATGGTTGACTTTATTAAATGTCGGATTTAACTATTAGCATTAACAAGTGATAATTTTCTTCACTAGGGATTTGTCATTATTATTTAAGAAATGATGTCTTGGAACACAATTTACTCACGTGTAATATAATATGATTCACAATTTTACATTTTTGCATATGATTTAAAGTAATTGATCAAGGAAATTGTATGTGTACAAATTTACTTGTTTTACTAACAAAACAAAGAATTTAAAAAATCGTAATGTAATTAAAAGAAAGTATAAAAAGACCATAGTAAAATTATACAAGAATACCTATTATTTTCAATATACATATTTCTTTTTATATATTATAAATGATGAGTGCTGTACGAAAATACGCCTGACATGGAAAATAAAAGATTTCAGTGCATTATGAAAAATTTTCTTTAAAAAATATGTATATGTATATATACATATTTTTTTTTTACAAAAAAATGCCATCTAAAAAATAAATAAAAAAATTCATTTTAAACATAAATTAAATTTTACTGCAAGAGAATGAAAAGAAAAAAAAATTAATAACTTTTGCAACCTTGTATCCAGAATTATTTTGGATTTTCATTAAGTTTAGAATATTTTTCATGTAAATATTTAATAAGATTTTTTATTTCGAAGATTAAAAAACGTAATCTTTTTTATTAAAAAGGGGAACATTTTGCGGACAGGAAAATCTGTCGAGGTTTTCTTGAGAACGTTTGATATTTGCAATGCCTGGAGAGGAAAAATCAATTCAAAAGAGTGTACTTAAAATAATTGAAGCCACTTTTAGCTACTGAAAAGATAAATAATCTTAGACGAAAGATAAACAAAGTAGAAAAATATTTGAACTGCTAGAAAAAGTATACGCAAAATGGTGAGACTATTTTTATTGTGCAAGAATTTTATAATATTTATTAATTCATCATTTGAGTTGATTAGCATATATATCATAGTTAACAACTTTTACGCATTTTTTGCTACCACTAAAATTGTACACAGATTTTCCGTTTCTTTAACAATAAGATTTAGACGATTAAATAAGACAATATTTACTATAAAATTTTTGTGGTAGGAGAAATGGGTAAAAGTTGGCAGCCATGCATGTATTCAAGTACATATGCAGATATGCTTTATTAGAATAGAATGGCGATTCTAATTGTTTTCTCTGAAAAAATGTAAATAAAAAAAACATTCATTCAAAACATACTCGCACATAAGCAATAATATAGATTTATTTAACAATTTAATAATCACATAAACTAATGTTAAATATCCTTTTGCACTGGCAAATAATTATATATTTATAGATAGACTGTATTTATTACATATATGTGTGTTTACCGATTATTCCATCATTTTAAATTTGGGTCATTTATACATGTCAGTTTTCATTGAAAGCTTTTAAAGAGTCTTAAAAAGTTTTTTAAAAGCTTCAAGCATATAATTAAATATATGCATAAAAACAAAATTTAAGATGCTTTGTAAAATATTTGCTTTGTATTTTTCTATGTGTAAAAAATTACATATTATTTGCTAATTTAATGCAGTAATTCCTGAAACAGTCATATAAAATACGTTTTTTTTTAATATTTAAAAGATTTTTTAAATTATTCGATTTAGCGAATAAAAGTACAATTTTTAATGCTTTGTTTTTTTTATTATATTTTTTTTATCTGTGAAAATAATAATTTGGACTTGTTTATTTAAAATAAAATTCCTAGTAATATTTTAAAAACACATTCTACTCCTTTGAGACTACTTTCATGAATTCTTTTAAATTGTTCAAGCAAAATCGTGACCTTAGTTATTTAATTTCTATAAATGGATGCATTATGGAAGCAGAACGATAAAATAAACAACAACAAAAAAAAAAAAAAAAAAAATGAAAAAAAGCAAAATTTTCTCATTATTACTTTTTCCAGTGTGAAAATCGTTTATTAAACTGCTTAGAGACCACCATATTCTGTAAACGTTAATTCATCATACAAAAGTTGCAATAAAAAATTTAATAGTAATAAATATTTCTATTAAAAATAAAATATATAAAATAATAAAAAATTATAAATCTGCATATTAGTTCATTAGTGCGGAGATTTTGTCCATGGTGTAACTAATTAGCTTATATCGATAATACCGTAGTTAAACGATGAAACTATATATGATTATACACACACATATGTACATATTAAGTTTTTATCATGATTTTTCTCAGAGCAACAAAAGAAAAAAAATATTAGTTCTTCAAAACTCATTACACGAGAATCATGATTTTATGATTTACACGAGTAAACTTAGACGTTCTCTTAATTTCTCACACTTCTTTCAAAGAAATTTATAAACAGAATAATAAAAAAAAAATCGCGTTTTCATATGAGAACGAATCATATAATTGTTACGTAAAAAATTAACATTCAGCACAGATTCAGAAAAAAAAATAAATTCCAAAAACTTACATTTTGTACACTAATAAATATTAAAGGAAAGATCGTTTGTATTAATTTAAATAGAACCACCGTTAAAAAGTTACTTTAAAAGTAAAGAATTATTTAAGAATCTGTAGATATTTCTTATAAAATATTGCAAATGTACAATTTTATAGACATTATGTTAAAAACGTTATGCTCAAAACCGTTATTTTGTTACTTTTGAAAATATTTTAAAATACCTAGATAGTTTTTACGAAAATGTAACATTCCATACCATGGATAATAAAAGTGAATTATTATTTTGATATCTTTTTTAATATTTCATGAAAATTTCGATAATGGAAAAAGTAATATTTTACTATTGTAATAATTCAACATTTTTTAGACAGTAAAACATATTTTAACACTGTTTATTAATTATTAATAAAATTAATGTACTCAATTGACCATGAGAGTTACTTTTTAATATAATAGCTCATTGACTTTCCGGAAGTATAAGTAAAATTTAAGTCTAAAAAAATTTAAGAACTATTTAAAATTTAGGTCTCTTAAAATTTAAATATCTTAATCGGAAGTCTAGTATAAAACTTACTATTAAAAGTAATATAAATGGCTTACTTGCATGTAATTTCAATGAAATTATAGTCCCCTGTATATTTTAACCGATATATGAGAAAGTCTCAATAAATATGAATGGTAAAGGCATAATATTGTTTTATAAAATAATTATTATACAGAAACACAAAGTTCCCATCGCAAAAAATAAAACCTTTATATACATGACATTTTAGTATTAAGAGAATTCTGCATATTTGGGTTTTGTGATTTAAGAGGCTTTCTGAAGAGTCTTACGCGATTTTCTTAAGAATCCCACATTATAAAATTGCAAAATTGCAATTACTTATATTCCATTCTATATAGCTTCACATAATAGCCACTAAATAATGTTTTCTTAAAAAACGACATTTATTTTCTTATGTCGCATAATTTTTTTTTCATATTTAAGATGTAAAAATGTATGTAAGCTCCCCCCCCCCAAAAAAAAAAAAAAATGTAAATTTATCTTATTCCGCACCGAAACACATACCCCCTATTCCTGTGTGTGTCAAACGCACACATACATATTTATATATATAATCAATGTTGATGATTAAAATAATATAAAAAATTACATTCTAAATTACGTAGTATATTTTATGAAGGCTTATATTATTAATCAATATCTTGCCTTGATAATAATATATAGAAATACTTTTGTAAAATATTCTTCCACATGAAAAATTAAATTACTCTTTTATCTTTGAAACAAGCAATTATTACAATCTAATCACCTACTTAAAGTAATCCAAAGTTTCAATTACGGGTCAATTTTATAGTACCTCGCATTATTTAAAAAAAATTACATACGCTTTGAGAATATTTGCAAAAGAAATATATCAAGAAAAGTATTCTTTAATAGTGGTGCGAGTTTCATTTAAAAATAGTCGCCTACAATTAAGTCTCTATGATAACCCCACGTATAATATTCTCTACTAGTTTTCAGCTTGCAAATGGCATAGATTTAAAGTTATAGACTGCAGACGGGCGGATTAATTATAATGCATTAAATTAAAATTATATTTGAGATTTTTATTACTATGTAATGGAATAGAAATCGTTGTACATATATGTATTGCTTATTTCGATGAATTCTTTATAAATAATCTTTCATACTTTCTGTATGATCGAAAGTATTTTTACATGAAAAGTTTTCTTCCAGTACGTATTGGAATTCCCAATATGATAACATATGGATCTAATGTACATATGTTTCTATTAAAATGTTAATTGTATTTAGGCAAAATTTATAAACCGAAAAATTTGTTTTTCTTTTTTAACTGAAATGTATAAGTTATGTTTAAAAGTAAAGTTTATATTGTTCAAATTACTTTGTTTAATATAACTGATTAAGAGTGGAGCGTTTCTCTAAAATATAAGTTAAATTACAAATAATAATAATAATAATAATGAGGATTTTTTAGTTACACAAGGTACGTATTATTAGGTCAATCTTGTTTCTTTCTTTTATGCAGTACATATTTTTTTATAAATAAATTATTCTCTATTATTCCGTTTAAAACATCCTAAATTGAAGAAAGATACTATAATTTTAAAACACTGTTCTCCCCATTCTCCCTCCTTTTTAAAATGAATTCGCTAAAGACTGAAATTGGAAATAAGTACATTATATTTTTATTTTTTTTTTAATTCATCAGCCTAATTAAATTCAACAATTGCAGCTTATTTTATTACACAGAAAGCAGTATAGATTTTTCTCCCATCTTAGAAAAAAGCCTTGCGAACTTCAAAAACCGAATTCTAATGGTTATTTCCATCGTTTGTTACCTATTATTACTAAACTGCTTATGAAAAACTAATATTTATTGTAAATAATATTATAATTTAACCATTATATGTAACCATTATACAACAAAAAATGACTTTTAACGTACTTACCTGGTGTTAGAGAGATAATAAATACTATGCAGAGTAAAACCACCATCTTCAAAGATAAAGTCTAAATCACAAATTATAAATATTTGATCATCAGTTATTTTAAACGTTCGTAGAGCTTCAGTTTCTAACTGTTTTAAATGTTTTTACGTTTCATACAACTATCCATTCATATATCACGACTATGGTATAAAAATTTGAGATTCTTAATTGATATATGATTTTTAAATATTTAACTTTAACTTCATATAGGATTATTGTTCTGATTGTTAATTTGTTAGCAATTGCTATTTAACCATAATTTTATATCTAAGAAAATACTAAGTACATAATAAACGTAATAAAGTTAAGTTTCAATATCAATAAAATTCTCTGGTTTACTTGTCTGTTATGTCAAGAGAAATATCTGATTAACTCATGTAGTTTCTTCATAGAAAAAAAAAATGAAACTGAAATTTCTTATTTCCTCTTTATACAACACAAACGTCCTTATTTGTCAAGATATAATTACCAACTTTTAATGTTCGTTATATATAATTTATAATCAAAAATACAAATTATCAAATCCATTATATATAGATCATACTTCTTTTAAAACAAACAAATTCATAACAAATTCAATAACTGTATTTCGACGAAACTCGGAACAGTATTTTTCGGCATTTGCTACGACTAAAAAAACTTTTGATAAAACTTTAACTTAATGCAGTCTTCCCAACAACGCACGTTCGCCTCTCACAGCAGCTTCATTTCACACGTCTCTTCACTTACTGCTTCAGAACACGAATGCCGGACTCCGGGAGAAAAATACGTGAGCGCTGTAGTAGCGCAGGATGCCTGGCTCACAGCTCTGACGTGTTTTAGTTATTCAGAAAAAGGGGAAGAGGTGCACTTCGTATTTTTTCTCCCCCGTATCGCTTATGATTTCTGGGAGAAAGAAATCTTTTGCTATCTATTTAATAAAGTGTAACAATAGAGATAAAGCGGTATAGGAGCATCTCAGCCGTTACAATGAAAACTTATTCTTATATTGTTTTTCTTTTTCTTTTTAATGTTTATGCATTATTTTGTAGTTTATTATACATAGAACGAAAATGATTTGTGGTATGTTGTAAAACATTGGAATGATAAAAACCGAAAAGATTTTTTTTTTTTTTTCATAATTCCAATACCATGTAAAACTGAAGTATTATCTTGAAATCCATGTTATTGTTAAACGTTTTCTATGTGATATATTGTGTATCGTAAATCATAACAATGTATCGAATAATAATATCGTAATAATGTATTGTAATAATATCGTAATATGTATCGTAATAATGCTTTAGGTATTCAAAAAAGGAGAAGAGGTGCACTTCGTATTTTTCTCCCTCGTATTGCTTATGATTTCTGGGAGAAAGAAAAACTTTGCTATCTATTTAATAAAGTGTAACAATAGAGATAAAGCGGTATAGGAGTATCTCAGACGTTACAACGAAAACTTATTCTTATATTGTTTTTATGTGTATGCATCATTGTCGAAACTTATTAAGTAGGTTAATAAGGTACAATAAACGAAAATGATTTGAGGTATTTTGTAAAATAATGAAAATATGAAGTCTAAAAAAATTGATTTTTTTCATAATGTCAGTATTACATGAAAGTGATGTATTGTTTTTAAAACTATGTTATAGTTAAGCGTTTTCTATGCAATACATTGAACATCATAAATAATAATAATATATCATTATAATAATATATATAATATCGCAATAATGTATCGTAATAATACCGTAATAATATTTTAGGTATTCAGAGAAAGGGAAGAGATGCACTTCGTATTTTTCTTCCTTGTATAAATTATGATTTCTGGGATAAAGAAATCTTTTGCTGTCTATTTAATAAAATTTAACAAAAAAGATAAAGCGATATAGGACTATCTCAGCCGCTACAATGAAAACATATTCTTATATATATATATATATATATATATATATATATATGGATTATTTTTGCTATTTATTACATTGGAGAGTTAGATACAAGAAACGAAAATGATTTGAAGCATGTTTTAAAATAATAAAAATATGAAAAAAACGGATTTCGATATAAATTAAATGAAAAGTGAATCGATAGAAATAAAGAGTTGTAGGAGTATCTAAACAGTTACAAAGAAAAATTATTCTTATATTGTATATATGTTTATGTATTATTTTTGAAATTTATTACATAGGAAAACGATATGCAATAAATGAAAATAATATGAGGTATTCTGTAAAGTAATGTAAAGATGAAAATCGAAAAAAAATATTCCTTTTTTTTCATTACCAGTACCACATGGAAGTGATGTATCGTCTTCAAAACCATGTTATAGTTAAACGTTTTTATGCGATACATTTATACCGTAAGCCATAATAATGTACCGTAATAATAATATATTATTCTAATGATATATCGTAATAATATTGTAATAATATATCGTAATAATATTGTAATAATGTATCGTAATAATACTTTAGGAATTTATTAAAAGGGGGTATTTTTCTTACTTGTATCGGTTGAGATTTATGGGAGAAGGAAATTTTTTGTTATCTATTTATTAAGTAGCGCAATAGAGATAAAGCGGTATAGGAGTATCTCAATCGTTATAATGAAAACTTATTTCTGTGTTGTTGTGTTGTTTTTATGTTTATTCATTTTTTTCGAAATTCATTACATAGGAGAATTAGGTAGAATAAACGAAAGTGGTTTGAAGTATGCTGTAAAAGAATGGAAAAAATGAAAATCGAAAAGAAAATTGATATATTTTTTTATACTCCCAGTACCGAATGAAAGTGATGTATTGTCTTGAAAATCCTGTTATTGTTAAAAGTTTTTTATGAAATACATTGTATATCGAAATCATAATAATGTATCGTACTAATATCGTAATAATATGACGTAATAATATTTTAGGTATTCAGAAAAAGTGGAAGGAAGATCATCATGTTTTTCCCTCATACTGCTTATGATTTCTGGGAGAAAGAAATATTTTGCTATCCATATAATAGAGCGTAGCAATAGAAATAAATAGGTATAGGATTATTTCAGCCGTTACAATGAAAACGTATTCTTGAATTTTTTATGTTTGTGCATTGTTTTCGGAGTTCATTATATGGGAGAATAAAATACAATAAACGAAAATGATCTGAAGTATGATTTAAAATAATGAAAGATTAAAACCAAAAATAAAGTTTTTTTTTTCATAATCCCGGTACATATAAAAGTGATGTATTGTCTTTAAAACTATGTTAAGTTAAACTTTTTTATATGATACATTGAATATCGTAAATCATAGTAATATATCGTAAAAATATATCGTAATAACGCTTTAGGTATTAAAAAAAGGAAACAGTTGCACTTCGTATTTTTCTCCCTCGTATAACATATGATTTCTGGGAAAAAGAAATATTTTGCTGTCTATTTAATAAAATGTAAAAAAGATAAAGCGGTATAGAAGTATCCCAGCCGCTACAATGAAAACTTATTCTTATATTCATTTCTGTTTATGCTATATTTTTGCAATTCATTACATAGGAGAGTAATATACAATAAAAGAAAATGATTTGATGTATTTGTAAAATAATCGAAAAATGAAAACTTTAAAAAAATTGATTTTTTCTTATAATCCGAGTACCACATGGAAGTGATGTATTGTCTTAAAAATCATGTTTGTATTTAAACGTTTTCTATGTGACAAATTGTACATCGTAAATCGATTTACAATTGTAGATGAATTTTTCAAGTAGTTTCACAATAGAATACTTTTTCCTTTTAAATTAATTTGCTTAATAGGTACATATAATAAGATAAACTTGTGACAACATAAAATATGTTAAAACATGAAAAACACAACTTAAAAAACTTAAAACTTTCAACATCATACGATGAGAGCTTTCAATAAGAATTTGATCATCTTCAAGGCTGCAAGGCTGCTTCAATTATATACTAAAATTACTTTTTATATTGCTTCCTTTTTTTTAAGCAGGAGAAGGGGGTTTAAGTAATTAACTAAAAACTTTTATTCTACGTTTAATACTACAGCTATTTGAAAAACTTTAACTTTATTTTGAATGTTTTATGAGATATTATTATTAATTGCCTTATTATATTTTATTAAAATTTCCATAGACTCTTTTTATAATGATATATGACAGTGGGAGGTAAAAATAACGTTTCTTGCTTGATATATTTAAGTTTTATTTGAAGTGCTAAATCTTAACATCATTGTGTTTTTTCCAGTCATCCCAAAGTATCCTTTTTCATCTTGTGCTGCTGTAACGAATGAAATTACGTAAACGACTACGATTTCATCTTTTGGAATAGGTTTAAGGTTGTTTCGAATTAAGACATTGAACTTTCCAATTATTACAGCTGCCAGATATACATAAAATTTCTTTAAGATATACCACAAATTCTCTTTAAAACCCGGTATATGTACAAAGGTAGAAAATTTTATTATTTGAGATCTTAATAGACTTTGTGCTCTTAATAGACTTTGTGCTCTTAATTGATTTTATGTCTTTGACAAGTTTATATTTATGAGGGAAAACCACTTTTCGAATTTGGCAGAAAATCCGTTAACCCTTGAAGAACAATTTTATTGAACTACACCCAAGCCCACCTCCAACCATATAAAAATAAATTAACTTATCTTTCTGGCAGAGTGTGAAGCATCAAAAGTAGTTTCATTGTGTTATCAAAAAAAAAACTCTGAGGATGATCAAAATCACATCGAAAGCGCTCGGCGTATGGCATTTGATAATTTACATTTTTAAAACTCTGTTTTTATACGAAAGACATCTTTTACATTTTATGATCTTTAGTGTATAAAAAAGTTTTTTTTTTTTTTTTTTTTTTTTTTATACTAAGTTTACTGTTTTTAGTCTAAGGTGAACACGGCACTCTAATAGCCTCTATTTAATATGCACAAATCTTGACTTTCTTTAATTAGGGGACTTTTTTATGAAGATTAGAATTTGTGTATGTGTATACATGCTATCCTTAAAAAAATAACAACATTTATTATAAAAATTCCCTTTATTAAAATCTAGATTTTGAAAGCTTTTGCTGCATTACTTTTGAAAGGGTTATCCAAAATATATTCGTTATTTTTTAAATTTTTGGACGGTCTCACATGATTTTCCGTAAAAGAACTTTCGCAGAAATATGTAACTCATACTATTGTTTTTACACACCGTGAATTTCAGGATAATTTATCACATATTTTTTTGATATTTAACAAAACATCTAAAACTTTCAGTGACCGATCACCTTCATCCATATAGTTTAAATCAAAATAAAACCGCAACATGATGGTCTTTCGTTCCTTTCAATACAATTAACGACTCCAAATATTAAATAAAAATATTTATCTGTATTTTTCCAAATATAAAATGCAAGTAAGGGACATTTTGTTTAAAAAAGTGTAAAAAAAACAGATATTACATTCATAAGACATTCTCAGTAATTAAAATCAAACTTTCTGAGATATTTGTGATTAGATGTTTTACAGTCTGATAAGGTAGAATATATAAGTATAATTAAAAATACACTGTTAATGTCAAGAAACAATAGAATTATAAAACTAATTATAAACATCGATTTTTTTCATAATGACAAATTTACAAGCCTGTGCTTTTAACACAATGAAAATATATTTTTTCTAATATTTTCTCAATTATATCTCTTATTGCATGGATTTTTTAATTATGTAAAAATTACGAAAAATGTTTCAAAATTTTCGCAATTGCTCTTGGATAGTGTTACAGTATCATATATGAGTTATTCTGATATGTTATAACAATAATATGTTAAAGGGTATACCTCCCTTTATACCTCCGTATATTCGCGAAAAGGAAAGATGGGAGTGGTTTTCACTCTTGTATTGCTCACACAAAGTAAAATGTAATTTGCTATAAATTGCGACAATACAAATAAAGATCATAGATGGAACCATTAGAATTACACTTAATTACCACTCGTCTAATATTTTATTCGCGAAAGACATAGAAAAAATAATTATTATGTATAATTTACTGTACATTTCAAGAAACAAAAGAACTGTCAACGTTAACTTAAAAACATTGATTTTTTCCTATAACTACATTAATACAAGAGCATGCCATATGATCTGCAATGCTACAATGTTTTAATTTTAGTCCATTTAACTATGAATTGGTGAATATATTCTGAAAATTGAGTGAACTCATTAGCACTATTTATGCAAGATTTAAATCTGTTTTATTCTGTGTTTATTTTGTCACACAAAGATGCAAAGTGCAATTTATACCTAAATGTAGCTGTTAAATCGATACAAATTCAAAGCAAATTTAATTAATGAAATTTAATACAAGTTTCCAGATGCTAAGTAATTATTTAGTGACAATTTGGACATATCGTTATTAAAATGCCAAACATCTGAATAATATTTTCACTAATCATTAAATTCTGTTTAAAAAAAGACATTTGCTTCACTATACAGCTACAATACTTCGTAAGATTTACTATATGATACTTAAAAAACTTGATATAACAAATATCTTGAAAAGCATTCGTGTATTTTTAAAGACTTTAAATCAAAAAGATTTACAATTTTTAAAGCATTTCTGAGGCTTTTTTCTTCATAGAAAATATCAGGATCATTTAAATGAAATTATATATATAACTTTAAACAAAGAAAAAAACTTGCATTTAATACAAATAATTATTAAATTATTATTTATTCAATCGAAGTAATTATTTAGACAAATCCGAATTAAAATACCAAAATAAATAAATAAATAAATAAATAAAAATAAATCCATTTGTTTTATAATATAGCTACAATAATACGTAAGATTTACTAAAGTGATATACAAAATCATTTGATATACCAAGTGTTTTGAAAAAGCATTCGTGTATTTTTAAAGTTTTTGAATCAAAATATATGCAATATTTTTTAAAAAGCACATTTGATGTTTTTTTTCGTTCCTTGTAATTTTGGAGATAATTTCAAAGCATTTTTTTCTCATAACTTAAAAAAAAAGTAACAGGCTTAGAATTTTCAGCAAATTTCTTTTTTCAGCACATTTATAACTGTTCGATGCCAGTTAATCTTGCATTTTTTATCAATTTAAGTATGTGTGATTTGGAGAAAAAAATGAAGTTCAGCATTATAATTATTGTTTGTACTGTATTATTTAAAAGATATTTTTTGCTTGTTTTTTCAACTTCCGCTTGATTCCTGGATTTTATCATACAACTATCCTCACTCATTAAATATTGAAAAAAATACTGACAATTCATCGAATTGTGTATAAACATTTTAGCAAATAGAGTTTGATAGAAGTGAGTCAAAAATAGACTGGGGGGGAATATAATCTAGTCAGAAAACAAGAAAAAAATTAAATAAATCTTGAAAAATATATGCATCAACAAATTTTGTTAAAATCGAAAAATAGCAAAGAATAATTTATGTAATATCATTATGAAAATGATATTTCCCCAAAGAAAAAGAACTTTTTTTTGCAGTTAGCCAAATGTTTAAAAATTAAAAACTTCAAATACAGTACATTTTTATTTTTAAATAGAAAATAATCCATTTTTTTAAATAAACTTATGGAAGATATGATTAACAGCTTCGATTTAACATTTACAATTTAACCATTCCTAACTTGTTTCATAAAAGTGTGATAATCATCTTGGATATGTAGATGGGTTACCAAGATGCTTAGAGCAAAATAACTTGATATAATTGTAAAGTGTTTACTTGCATAATGGATTAATGGATATATTTTGTTTACTCAGACATTTCACTGACTTTGAGATGGTAATTGTAGTTGCTTAAAGCAGGTGTAAAATAAATAATAAGGAAACACTCTGTAATAGAATAATAAAGCACATGCCTAACAATAAACTAAGAATTGTCGTTTGGAATTTTTCAAGTAAGAATAATCATGCGCAAGGAATAGATTATGAAACTCTTTATAAAATTTTCTGAAATCTTTAGCAAAACTTCCTTATTTAGTGATATAAGGTGTTACTATCTATAGCCAAATATGTATTCCAATACTTTTAAACAGTCCTGTATTTGATCAGTCGGTTAATATATACTAAGTAATGGGAAAATTTAGTTTAGCAAGAAAGCGCTTACCGAGTTGAAATTTCTCTTTGAGCAACTTATACAAATAGACAAAAACATACTTGAATACTTTTATTCAGCCTTAAGTTTATTTAATACTTTTATAATATGCTAGTATTTAGCTTAAATTTAGTACAAACAAAAGTATCCTTAAACTATTGAAATCATAGTTCTAGAAATTATCAACCAAATGCGACCATGTATCAAAATTTTTGCATGCCTCATATTTCATTTTATCTGCATTTAACAAACATTACTTAGTAAACTGAATACAGTTGAGTGTAGAAATCCATAACTTATTTTAAAAACACCTTTAAAATTTTCCTTATCATATTAAAAAACATTTAAGATTTCTTTTGTGTAACCCTGCATATCAATATAACACCTATACACACCTTATAATATGCATAAATTTACTGATTTTAAAAGCACACGTAGTAATTAAAATTTCATTTCATTTGTCCATCAGCTGTCACCGATAATATACTGTACTTCGGATAGAATATACACTATATAGACAAAGATGACTGATCACATGCGATTTTAGACATTTTGTTAAATAATTAGAAAGATACATAAGGAATTATACTCAAAGTGTGTAAACATATTCCGTGAAGATTTTCCCGGAAACTCAATAGAGAGAACCGTCAACAAATTTAAATAAAACTAATATATTTTTCATACTCTTGTCAAAACCTAAGTAGCAAGAGCGTTCAAACAGTAGATTACGATTAAGAGGGTTATTGTAATAAATTTCGTTTATTTTTATGCGGATAGCATGTATACTCGTAGAGAAACAAAAGTTTTTGTAAAAACAGTCTAAACTTTTTCCAAGTTTTTTACTTATAATTTGCAGAGTTCTCAATATAAAATAATGTTAATTTCCGAAAATTTCACAAATAACAAATTGTACACATCCTTTAAATAATTAAAAAATAATAAAAATTGTATGAAAAATGAGCAAGTTTACTAAATAATGTTTCATTCCGCATGCATAAACGATATCAAAATTTAATTTGCATATTTTGTTAGATAAACGTAGGGAGCAATTTTCCCGAAAGTCTCAAAAACATAGCTTTCATCAATACATTATGTGTATTTATTTTTTTTCTTTTGGAAAAAAATTACTACATATTTTACAGAATGAACATTTTAGTGCATTTCGTAAATGCATATAAATTTTTATAAGTTTGACAGTGTTTAACATCTTAAAACTTCATTTCAAGCGATTTTTCAATATAGGTCGTAACGGAAAAAAATTTTGACTGTCCTTGTAAATAAATTAACCATACTAGAAACTTACTTTTCAACAGAATTCCTGCTAGGGTAAGTCTATTGATTCCAACTTTCAGCTTTCAAAAATTTCAGGGCACTTCAAGTATATTTATGAAAGATGGGACTCGGACAAAGAGACATACAGAGAGACAAACGATATTATAAATACTTTTCCACTTTATTCGAAAGTGTTGAAAAGTATATTTGTAGTTTTCCCTCTCTTTGTATGCATATATGGATTTCTGGGTGAGAATGATGATGAGTGCGCAAGAGAAACAACATAATGCTAATACTAATGTTAAAGTTAATATGGTTTCTGTACCATATTTTTTAGAAATAAAATTTGTATTTGAGAAGAAAAAGGATGTTTTAGGATTTAAATATTAATATACAACAATATATTTTGAAGAAACTAAAATTAAAATGATTTAGAACATACTAAGCCATAATCGAATAGCGGAGCACATGTATAATCTTAAATTACGAATTGTTGTTTGATATAACAAAAAAAAATAGTAGTAGAAGTCTCTCTCTTTGTATGTAAACAGGCATTTTCAGTTACGAAAGACAATTTATGCCTGCTAGAGAAACAACATGATCCTCATTGTAATTTAAATGTGAATATGGTTAATACACTATATTGCCATTGATTATGGGACACTTGCAATTTTAGACATTTTACTAAATATCTAGAAAAATGCACGAGGAATCATCTCGAAACTCTTAGTGTATAAATATAATAGTATACGTCATACATCTCCGTAAAGATTTTTTACCGAAACGCCATAGGGGACGGTCAACAAATTAAAAAAAATGAATATCTTTTGAATAACCCTGTCAAAACTAATGTAGCAAAAGCGCTCAAACTCTAGATTATGATTGAATGCTTAATTGTAATACACTGTGTTCATTTTTATGCAAATAGCATGCACACTCGCAGAGTAATTAAGGTTTTTATAAAAATGGTCCCAAATTTTTCCAAGCTTTTCCATTATAATTTTCAGAGTTCTTAATATAAAATATTTTTTTTTCAGAAAATATGACAAATAACATTGCACACAGTACCCTGTAATCAGAATTAAAAAATAATAAAAATTGCATGAAAAATGAGTAGGTATACTATATTATTTTTTAATGCGCATGCGTCAAAGATATCAAAATTTCATTTGCATATTATGTTAGCTAAATGTATAGAGCAACTTTTGTAAAAGTCTCAAAATCATAGCTTGAAAATTCTGAAAGTAATCTTCTATAGAAAAAGGACAAAATCCGTTGTTTCCAAAATGAAGCAAAAAAATGAGGGATTTTATCCAAATGCAGTAGTACATCCCATATTGTGTATTCTATATTGACACTAATCAATGAATATATGGATACAACTCCTCTTGTTTTTGCTTCATTTTGAGAATAACGGATTTTCGACTTATTCAATTGACGATTATTGTCAGAATTTTCAAGTTATGATTTTGTGACTTTCACAAAAGTTGCTCTATACATTTAGCTAACATAATATGCAAATGAAATTTTGATATCGTTGACGCATGTTTAGTAAAAAATTATTTAGTAAACCAACTCATTTTTTATACAATTTTCATTATTTTTTAATTCTGATTACAGGGTACTGTGTGCAATGTTGTTTGTCATATTTTCTGAAAAAAAATAATATTTTATATTAAGAACTCTGAAAATTATAAGGAAAAAACGTGGAAAAATTTGGGATCTTTTTTATAAAAACCTTAATTACTCTGCGAGTATGCATGCTATTTGCATAAAAATGAACAAGGCTTATTACAATAAGGCATTCAATCACAATCGAGAGTTTGAGCGCTTTTGCTACATTAGTTTTGACAGGGTTATTCAAAAGATATTTATTCTTTTTTAATTTGTTGACGGTCCCCTTTGGAGTTTCGGGAAAAATTCTTCACGGAGATGTATGACTTATACTATTATATTTATATACTAAGAGTTTCGAGATGATTCCTCATGTATTTTTCTAGATATTTAGTAAAATGTCTAAAATCGCAAGTGTCCCATAATCAATGGCAATATAGTGTATATCATGCTTGATGAGAATGAAAATTTTTATTTGAAAAGAAAGTGATATTTTAGGATTAAATTTTGGATATATGAAACAATTGATTCAGAGCAAATTAAACATAGCTAGTCTATAATTGTATGTGAAACGTGGTCAAGTAAGTGAATTAGTCCTAAAATTACTTATCTGAAAAATAACAAATTAATACAATAGCTTTTGCACTGTTATGCAAAAATAGATAAATAAATAAATCGTGTTAAAATTTCTGCATCGTCGCATTTTGTTTAAAATCACCAAACGGCAAAGAATGTTTTATGTAATACCTTTTAGAGATGATAATCTTCAAAACAGTAACAGAAATTGTTAAGATACTAAAAGTTTCTAAAGCAGTAATTTATTAATTTTAAATAAAAAAAGATGTACATTTTATCGAAAATAGATTTATTAAATAAATCTATGCAAAATAACTCCAGCATCTTTAATTTAACATTTACAATTTAACTATTCCTAACTGATTTCGCAAAAGTGTGATTATCATCTTGGATATGTAGACCATATACGAAGATGCTCAGAGCATAATCATTTGATATAATTGTAAAATGTTTACTTGCATAATGCATTCAAATCATGGATATATCTGTGGTGGTTACTCGATAACCCCCCATATTTTTTAGTTTAATTCAGTTTTATTAACTATTTTATTTCATATCATCTCTTTTTTTATTCATGTTCTTAATTTAAATATTATTTCGATTTCGTTTCTTTTGATATTGTCGCCTGTAATGTTTTCTTCTTTTCCTAGCTTTCGAATGTTCCAAACCGGTAAAATCTTGTTTTGAATTCATTCCTTCCGGTTTAAAAAACCTTCTAGAACAATCTAGTTTGTTCTATGGGTGGTATTTCCGGTTAATCTGGCCCGCCCCTTGGCCTATCAAATTTAATTCCGCAGGTGACGTGTTTTAAGCCATTGAATGCCTGGCCACCTGCTTTGGCCTTCCTTCTTTATGTGTTCATCAATTCTTTCCTTATTAAATTCATTTTTCACCATACATTGAATCCTAACTTGGCTTATTTTTCCTCGCTCCCCTCTTTCGTGCGTCGCCAACTTGGCGTATGCCTGGTTTACAGTAACCCTTGTTCTTTTCCCTCCTGACTCTCCGCCGAGAGAGCAGTCGCACTGTTAGACCCCAGCCGAGATGGTTGCTGTTGGATGATCGAAAATGTCGGAAAAGTTTAGCGGAGTTCGGGGCAGGTGTGCGCCCCGGGGACCGTTGATTGCGTCCGTTTTCGTTCTTCAATGTCCACGCCAGGGCTTATCGAGGTTGATTTTTTTAAGGCTGCAAGGAGTAAGCCCATCTTCAACCGCATCCTGAATCATTTGTTTGTTGCTTCTTTCTGGATATACAACAATAAGTTAACTGACGTCATGGTAATTCTCAAATATTTTATTTCGTCAATCTCTCATCGAAAATCTTTCTAACCGAATTATTTCTCATTTCTTCAATGCCTTTTTTGTAAGCTCACTTTTCCTCTGAAAAAAATGCCGAGGTGGTGAATCTTATTTTCAAGAAGTGAGGATATATTTTTCATAAAGTTTTTCTCAATGTCTCTCTTCATCATATCGTCATTTGGCCATAAAGTTTTATAAATTTTGAATATGGATCGGCGCCCCAGGAGTAAATATTGATATATCTCTGTGAGAAGTTTTTCAAACATATATTTTGAAAATATATATATATATAATTGATATTTCAAAAAAAAATGATATTGTCTTTGTTTTTTTTGATCAAGAAAAAATGTTTAATTCATGATATAAAGATACGTATAAGGATACCTTGTGAAGAAGAATTGTATTTCGAATATGTCAACTCGTAAAATAATACCATTGTGAAAAATTTGCAACAAAGTAAATAATCAATGTACATGAGAATAAAATATGTTTATATACATATATGGAAATATTCAAAGCTCATAATGAAATACGCAAGTTATCTTAAATAAAAAAATATTTATCTTCATCAATTTGTGTCTTAATTCCTGTGCACTTGTCTGGCTGGATTTTTGTTCCTCTACACCCAAAAAAACTCACAGGTAACTTTATTTGTATCATTTTTATTCTAGATATGTGGTGGTTACTCGATAACCCCCCATATTTTTTAGTTTAATTCAGTTTTATTAACTATTTTATTTCATATCATCTCTTTTTTTATTCATGTTCTTAATTTAAATATTATTTCGATTTCGTTTCTTTTGATATTGTCGCCTGTAATGTTTTCTTCTTTTCCTAGCTTTCGAATGTTCCAAACCGGTAAAATCTTGTTTTGAATTCATTCCTTCCGGTTTAAAAAACCTTCTAGAACAATCTAGTTTGTTCTATGGGTGGTATTTCCGGTTAATCTGGCCCGCCCCTTGGCCTATCAAATTTAATTCCGCAGGTGACGTGTTTTAAGCCATTGAATGCCTGGCCACCTGCTTTGGCCTTCCTTCTTTATGTGTTCATCAATTCTTTCCTTATTAAATTCATTTTTCACCATACTTTGAATCCTAACTTGGCTTATTTTTCCTCGCTCCCCTCTTTCGTGCGTCGCCAACTTGGCGTATGCCTGGTTTACAGTAACCCTTGTTCTTTTCCCTCCTGACTCTCCGCCGAGAGAGCAGTCGCACTGTTAGACCCCAGCCGAGATGGTTGCTGTTGAATGATCGAAAATGTCGGAAAAGTTTAGCGGAGTTCGGGGCAGGTGTGCGCCCCGGGGACCGTTGATTGCGTCCGTTTTCGTTCTTCAATGTCCACGCCAGGGCTTATCGAGGTTGATTTTTTTAAGGCTGCAAGGAGTAAGTCCATCTTCAACCGCATCCTGAATCATTTGTTTGTTGCTTCTTTCTGGATATACAACAATAAGTTAACTGACGTCATGGTAATTCTCAAATATTTTATTTCGTCAATCTCTCATCGAAAATCTTTCTAACCGAATTATTTCTCATTTCTTCAATGCCTTTTTTGTAAGCTCACTTTTCCTCTGAAAAAAATGCCGAGGTGGTGAATCTTATTTTCAAGAAGTGAGGATATATTTTTCATAAAGTTTTTCTCAATGTCTCTCTTCATCATATCGTCATTTGGCCATAAAGTTTTATAAATTTTGAATATGGATCGGCGCCCCAGGAGTAAATATTGATATATCTCTGTGAGAAGTTTTTCAAACATATATTTTGAAAATATATATATATATAATTGATATTTCAAAAAAAAATGATATTGTCTTTGTTTTTTTTGATCAAGAAAAAATGTTTAATTCATGATATAAAGATACGTATAAGGATACCTTGTGAAGAAGAATTGTATTTCGAATATGTCAACTCGTAAAATAATACAATTGTGAAAAATTTGCAACAAAGTAAATAATCAATGTACATGAGAATAAAATATGTTTATATACATATATGGAAATATTCAAAGCTCATAATGAAATACGCAAGTTATCTTAAATAAAAAAATATTTATCTTCATCAATTTGTGTCTTGATTCCTGTGCACTTGTCTGGCTGGATTTTTGTTCCTCTACACCCAAAAAAACTCACAGGTAACTTTATTTGTATCATTTTTATTCTAGATATGTGGTGGTTACTCGATAACCCCCCATATTTTTTAGTTTAATTCAGTTTTATTAACTATTTTATTTCATATCATCTCTTTTTTTATTCATGTTCTTAATTTAAATATTATTTCGATTTCGTTTCTTTTGATATAGTCGCCTGTAATGTTTTCTTCTTTTCCTAGCTTTCGAATGTTCCAAACCGGTAAAATCTTGTTTTGAATTCATTCCTTCCGGTTTAAAAAACCTTCTAGAACAATTTAGTTTGTTCTATGGGTGGTATTTCCGGTTAATCTGGCCCGCCCCTTGGCCTATCAAATTTAATTCCGCAGGTGACGTGTTTTAAGCCATTGAATGCCTGGCCACCTGCTTTGGCCTTCCTTCTTTATGTGTTCATCAATTATTTCCTTATTAAATTCATTTTTCACCATACTTTGAATCCTAACTTGGCTTATTTTTCCTCGCTCCCCTCTTTCGTGCGTCGCCAACTTGGCGTATGCCTGGTTTACAGTAACCCTTGTTCTTTTCCCTCCTGACTCTCCGCCGAGAGAGCAGTCGCACTGTTAGACCCCAGCCGATATGGTTGCTGTTGGATGATCGAAAATGTCGGAAAAGTTTAGCGGAGTTCGGGGCAGGTGTGCGCCCCGGGGACCGTTGATTGCGTCCGTTTTCGTTCTTCAATGTCCACGCCAGGGCTTATCGAGGTTGATTTTTTTAAGGCTGCAAGGAGTAAGTCCATCTTCAACCGCATCCTGAATCATTTGTTTGTTGCTTCTTTCTGGATATACAACAATAAGTTAACTGACGTCATGGTAATTCTCAAATATTTTATTTCGTCAATCTCTCATCGAAAATCTTTCTAACCGAATTATTTCTCATTTCTTCAATGCCTTTTTTGTAAGCTCACTTTTCCTCTGAAAAAAATGCCGAGGTGGTGAATCTTATTTTCAAGAAGTGAGGATATATTTTTCATAAAGTTTTTCTCAATGTCTCTCTTCATCATATCGTCATTTGGCCATAAAGTTTTATAAATTTTGAATATGGATCGGCGCCCCAGGAGTAAATATTGATATATCTCTGTGAGAAGTTTTTCAAACATATATTTTGAAAATATATATATATATAATTGATATTTCAAAAAAAATGATATTGTCTTTGTTTTTTTTGATCAAGAAAAAATGTTTAATTCATGATATAAAGATACGTATAAGGATACCTTGTGAAGAAGAATTGTATTTCGAATATGTCAACTCGTAAAATAATACCATTGTGAAAAATTTGCAACAAAGTAAATAATCAATGTACATGAGAATAAAATATGTTTATATACATATATGGAAATATTCAAAGCTCATAATGAAATACGCAAGTTATCTTAAATAAAAAAATATTTATCTTCATCAATTTGTGTCTTGATTCCTGTGCACTTGTCTGGCTGGATTTTTGTTCCTCTACACCCAAAAAAACTCACAGGTAACTTTATTTGTATCATTTTTATTCTAGATATGTGGTGGTTACTCGATAACCCCCCATATTTTTTAGTTTAATTCAGTTTTATTAACTATTTTATTTCATATCATCTCTTTTTTTATTCATGTTCTTAATTTAAATATTATTTCGATTTCGTTTCTTTTGATATTGTCGCCTGTAATGTTTTCTTCTTTTCCTAGCTTTCGAATGTTCCAAACCGGTAAAATCTTGTTTTGAATTCATTCCTTCCGGTTTAAAAAACCTTCTAGAACAATTTAGTTTGTTCTATGGGTGGTATTTCCGGTTAATCTGGCCCGCCCCTTGGCCTATCAAATTTAATTCCGCAGGTGACGTGTTTTAAGCCATTGAATGCCTGGCCACCTGCTTTGGCCTTCCTTCTTTATGTGTTCATCAATTATTTCCTTATTAAATTCATTTTTCACCATACTTTGAATCCTAACTTGGCTTATTTTTCCTCGCTCCCCTCTTTCGTGCGTCGCCAACTTGGCGTATGCCTGGTTTACAGTAACCCTTGTTCTTTTCCCTCCTGACTCTCCGCCGAGAGAGCAGTCGCACTGTTAGACCCCAGCCGATATGGTTGCTGTTGGATGATCGAAAATGTCGGAAAAGTTTAGCGGAGTTCGGGGCAGGTGTGCGCCCCGGGGACCGTTGATTGCGTCCGTTTTCGTTCTTCAATGTCCACGCCAGGGCTTATCGAGGTTGATTTTTTTAAGGCTGCAAGGAGTAAGTCCATCTTCAACCGCATCCTGAATCATTTGTTTGTTGCTTCTTTCTGGATATACAACAATAAGTTAACTGACGTCATGGTAATTCTCAAATATTTTATTTCGTCAATCTCTCATCGAAAATCTTTCTAACCGAATTATTTCTCATTTCTTCAATGCCTTTTTTGTAAGCTCACTTTTCCTCTGAAAAAAATGCCGAGGTGGTGAATCTTATTTTCAAGAAGTGAGGATATATTTTTCATAAAGTTTTTCTCAATGTCTCTCTTCATCATATCGTCATTTGGCCATAAAGTTTTATAAATTTTGAATATGGATCGGCGCCCCAGGAGTAAATATTGATATATCTCTGTGAGAAGTTTTTCAAACATATATTTTGAAAATATATATATATATAATTGATATTTCAAAAAAAATGATATTGTCTTTGTTTTTTTTGATCAAGAAAAAATGTTTAATTCATGATATAAAGATACGTATAAGGATACCTTGTGAAGAAGAATTGTATTTCGAATATGTCAACTCGTAAAATAATACCATTGTGAAAAATTTGCAACAAAGTAAATAATCAATGTACATGAGAATAAAATATGTTTATATACATATATGGAAATATTCAAAGCTCATAATGAAATACGCAAGTTATCTTAAATAAAAAAATATTTATCTTCATCAATTTGTGTCTTGATTCCTGTGCACTTGTCTGGCTGGATTTTTGTTCCTCTACACCCAAAAAAACTCACAGGTAACTTTATTTGTATCATTTTTATTCTAGATATGTGGTGGTTACTCGATAACCCCCCATATTTTTTAGTTTAATTCAGTTTTATTAACTATTTTATTTCGTATCATCTCTTTTTTTATTCATGTTCTTAATTTAAATATTATTTCGATTTCGTTTCTTTTGATATTGTCGCCTGTAATGTTTTCTTCTTTTCCTAGCTTTCGAATGTTCCAAACCGGTAAAATCTTGTTTTGAATTCATTCCTTCCGGTTTAAAAGACCTTCTAGAACAATCTAGTTTGTTCTATGGGTGGTATTTCCGGTTAATCTGGCCCGCCCCTTGGCCTATCAAATTTAATTCCGCAGGTGACGTGTTTTAAGCCATTGAATGCCTGGCCACCTGCTTTGGCCTTCCTTCTTTATGTGTTCATCAATTCTTTCCTTATTAAATTCATTTTTCACCATACTTTGAATCCTAACTTGGCTTATTTTTCCTCGCTCCCCTCTTTCGTGCGTCGCCAACTTGGCGTATGCCTGGTTTACAGTAACCCTTGTTCTTTTCCCTCCTGACTCACCGCCGAGAGAGCAGTCGCACTGTTAGACCCCAGCCGAGATGGTTGCTGTTGGATGATCGAAAATGTCGGAAAAGTTTAGCGGAGTTCGGGGCAGGTGTGCGCCCCGGGGACCGTTGATTGCGTCCGTTTTCGTTCTTCAATGTCCACGCCAGGGCTTATCGAGGTTGATTTTTTTAAGGCTGCAAGGAGTAAGTCCATCTTCAACCGCATCCTGAATCATTTGTTTGTTGCTTCTTTCTGGATATACAACAATAAGTTAACTGACGTCATGGTAATTCTCAAATATTTTATTTCGTCAATCTCTCATCGAAAATCTTTCTAACCGAATTATTTCTCATTTCTTCAATGCCTTTTTTGTAAGCTCACTTTTCCTCTGAAAAAAATGCCGAGGTGGTGAATCTTATTTTCAAGAAGTGAGGATATATTTTTCATAAAGTTTTTCTCAATGTCTCTCTTCATCATATCGTCATTTGGCCATAAAGTTTTATAAATTTTGAATATGGATCGGCGCCCCAGGAGTAAATATTGATATATCTCTGTGAGAAGTTTTTCAAACATATATTTTGAAAATATATATATATATAATTGATTTTTCAAAAAAAAAATGATATTGTCTTTGTTTTTTTTGATCAAGAAAAAATGTTTAATTCATGATATAAAGATACGTATAAGGATACCTTGTGAAGAAGAATTGTATTTCGAATATGTCAACTCGTAAAATAATACCATTGTGAAAAATTTGCAACAAAGTAAATAATCAATGTACATGAGAATAAAATATGTTTATATACATATATGGAAATATTCAAAGCTCATAATGAAATACGCAAGTTATCTTAAATAAAAAAATATTTATCTTCATCAATTTGTGTCTTGATTCCTGTGCACTTGTCTGGCTGGATTTTTGTTCCTCTACACCCAAAAAAACTCACAGGTAACTTTATTTGTATCATTTTTATTCTAGATATGTGGTGGTTACTCGATAACCCCCCACATTTTTTAGTTTAATTCAGTTTTATTAACTATTTTATTTCATATCATCTCTTTTTTTATTCATGTTCTTAATTTAAATATTATTTCGATTTCGTTTCTTTTGATATTGTCGCCTGTAATGTTTTCTTCTTTTCCTAGCTTTCGAATGTTCCAAACCGGTAAAATCTTGTTTTGAATTCATTCCTTCCGGTTTAAAAAACCTTCTAGAACAATCTAGTTTGTTCTATGGGTGGTATTTCCGGTTAATCTGGCCCGCCCCTTGGCCTATCAAATTTAATTCCGCAGGTGACGTGTTTTAAGCCATTGAATGCCTGGCCACCTGCTTTGGCCTTCCTTCTTTATGTGTTCATCAATTCTTTCCTTATTAAATTCATTTTTCACCATACTTTGAATCCTAACTTGGCTTATTTTTCCTCGCTCCCCTCTTTCGTGCGTCGCCAACTTGGCGTATGCCTGGTTTACAGTAACCCTTGTTCTTTTCCCTCCTGACTCTCCGCCGAGAGAGCAGTCGCACTGTTAGACCCCAGCCGAGATGGTTGCTGTTGGATGATCGAAAATGTCGGAAAAGTTTAGCGGAGTTCGGGGCAGGTGTGCGCCCCGGGGACCGTTGATTGCGTCCGTTTTCGTTCTTCAATGTCCATGCCAGGGCTTATCGAGGTTGATTTTTTTAAGGCTGCAAGGAGTAAGTCCATCTTCAACCGCATCCTGAATCATTTGTTTGTTGCTTCTTTCTGGATATACAACAATAAGTTAACTGACGTCATGGTAATTCTCAAATATTTTATTTCGTCAATCTCTCATCGAAAATCTTTCTAACCGAATTATTTCTCATTTCTTCAATGCCTTTTTTGTAAGCTCACTTTTCCTCTGAAAAAAATGCCGAGGTGGTGAATCTTATTTTCAAGAAGTGAGGATATATTTTTCATAAAGTTTTTCTCAATGTCTCTCTTCATCATATCGTCATTTGGCCATAAAGTTTTATAAATTTTGAATATGGATCGGCGCCCCAGGAGTAAATATTGATATATCTCTGTGAGAAGTTTTTCAAACATATATTTTGAAAATATATATATATATAATTGATTTTTCAAAAAAAAAATGATATTGTCTTTGTTTTTTTTGATCAAGAAAAAATGTTTAATTCATGATATAAAGATACGTATAAGGATACCTTGTGAAGAAGAATTGTATTTCGAATATGTCAACTCGTAAAATAATACCATTGTGAAAAATTTGCAACAAAGTAAATAATCAATGTACATGAGAATAAAATATGTTTATATACATATATGGAAATATTCAAAGCTCATAATGAAATACGCAAGTTATCTTAAATAAAAAAATATTTATCTTCATCAATTTGTGTCTTGATTCCTGTGCACTTGTCTGGCTGGATTTTTGTTCCTCTACACCCAAAAAAACTCACAGGTAACTTTATTTGTATCATTTTTATTCTAGATATGTGGTGGTTACTCGATAACCCCCCACATTTTTTAGTTTAATTCAGTTTTATTAACTATTTTATTTCATATCATCTCTTTTTTTATTCATGTTCTTAATTTAAATATTATTTCGATTTCGTTTCTTTTGATATTGTCGCCTGTAATGTTTTCTTCTTTTCCTAGCTTTCGAATGTTCCAAACCGGTAAAATCTTGTTTTGAATTCATTCCTTCCGGTTTAAAAAACCTTCTAGAACAATCTAGTTTGTTCTATGGGTGGTATTTCCGGTTAATCTGGCCCGCCCCTTGGCCTATCAAATTTAATTCCGCAGGTGACGTGTTTTAAGCCATTGAATGCCTGGCCACCTGCTTTGGCCTTCCTTCTTTATGTGTTCATCAATTCTTTCCTTATTAAATTCATTTTTCACCATACTTTGAATCCTAACTTGGCTTATTTTTCCTCGCTCCCCTCTTTCGTGCGTCGCCAACTTGGCGTATGCCTGGTTTACAGTAACCCTTGTTCTTTTCCCTCCTGACTCTCCGCCGAGAGAGCAGTCGCACTGTTAGACCCCAGCCGAGATGGTTGCTGTTGGATGATCGAAAATGTCGGAAAAGTTTAGCGGAGTTCGGGGCAGGTGTGCGCCCCGGGGACCGTTGATTGCGTCCGTTTTCGTTCTTCAATGTCCATGCCAGGGCTTATCGAGGTTGATTTTTTTAAGGCTGCAAGGAGTAAGTCCATCTTCAACCGCATCCTGAATCATTTGTTTGTTGCTTCTTTCTGGATATACAACAATAAGTTAACTGACGTCATGGTAATTCTCAAATATTTTATTTCGTCAATCTCTCATCGAAAATCTTTCTAACCGAATTATTTCTCATTTCTTCAATGCCTTTTTTGTAAGCTCACTTTTCCTTTGAAAAAAATGCCGAGGTGGTGAATCTTATTTTCAAGAAGTGAGGATATATTTTTCATAAAGTTTTTCTCAATGTCTCTCTTCATCATATCGTCATTTGGCCATAAAGTTTTATAAATTTTGAATATGGATCGGCGCCCCAGGAGTAAATATTGATATATCTCTGTGAGAAGTTTTTCAAACATATATTTTGAAAATATATATATATATAATTGATTTTTCAAAAAAAAAATGATATTGTCTTTGTTTTTTTTGATCAAGAAAAAATGTTTAATTCATGATATAAAGATACGTATAAGGATACCTTGTGAAGAAGAATTGTATTTCGAATATGTCAACTCGTAAAATAATACCATTGTGAAAAATTTGCAACAAAGTAAATAATCAATGTACATGAGAATAAAATATGTTTATATACATATATGGAAATATTCAAAGCTCATAATGAAATACGCAAGTTATCTTAAATAAAAAAATATTTATCTTCATCAATTTGTGTCTTGATTCCTGTGCACTTGTCTGGCTGGATTTTTGTTCCTCTACACCCAAAAAAACTCACAGGTAACTTTATTTGTATCATTTTTATTCTAGATATGTGGTGGTTACTCGATAACCCCCCACATTTTTTAGTTTAATTCAGTTTTATTAACTATTTTATTTCATATCATCTCTTTTTTTATTCATGTTCTTAATTTAAATATTATTTCGATTTCGTTTCTTTTGATATTGTCGCCTGTAATGTTTTCTTCTTTTCCTAGCTTTCGAATGTTCCAAACCGGTAAAATCTTGTTTTGAATTCATTCCTTCCGGTTTAAAAAACCTTCTAGAACAATCTAGTTTGTTCTATGGGTGGTATTTCCGGTTAATCTGGCCCGCCCCTTGGCCTATCAAATTTAATTCCGCAGGTGACGTGTTTTAAGCCATTGAATGCCTGGCCACCTGCTTTGGCCTTCCTTCTTTATGTGTTCATCAATTCTTTCCTTATTAAATTCATTTTTCACCATACTTTGAATCCTAACTTGGCTTATTTTTCCTCGCTCCCCTCTTTCGTGCGTCGCCAACTTGGCGTATGCCTGGTTTACAGTAACCCTTGTTCTTTTCCCTCCTGACTCTCCGCCGAGAGAGCAGTCGCACTGTTAGACCCCAGCCGAGATGGTTGCTGTTGGATGATCGAAAATGTCGGAAAAGTTTAGCGGAGTTCGGGGCAGGTGTGCGCCCCGGGGACCGTTGATTGCGTCCGTTTTCGTTCTTCAATGTCCATGCCAGGGCTTATCGAGGTTGATTTTTTTAAGGCTGCAAGGAGTAAGTCCATCTTCAACCGCATCCTGAATCATTTGTTTGTTGCTTCTTTCTGGATATACAACAATAAGTTAACTGACGTCATGGTAATTCTCAAATATTTTATTTCGTCAATCTCTCATCGAAAATCTTTCTAACCGAATTATTTCTCATTTCTTCAATGCCTTTTTTGTAAGCTCACTTTTCCTTTGAAAAAAATGCCGAGGTGGTGAATCTTATTTTCAAGAAGTGAGGATATATTTTTCATAAAGTTTTTCTCAATGTCTCTCTTCATCATATCGTCATTTGGCCATAAAGTTTTATAAATTTTGAATATGGATCGGCGCCCCAGGAGTAAATATTGATATATCTCTGTGAGAAGTTTTTCAAACATATATTTTGAAAATATATATATATATATATAATTGATATTTCAAAAAAAAAAAAGATATTGTCTTTGTTTTTTTTGATCAAGAAAAAATGTTTAATTCATGATATAAAGATACGTATAAGGATACCTTGTGAAGAATTGTATTTCGAATATGTCAACTCGTAAAATAATACCATTGTGAAAAATTTGCAACAAAGTAAATAATCAATGTACATGAGAATAAAATATGTTTATATACATATATGGAAATATTCAAAGCTCATAATGAAATACGCAAGTTATCTTAAATAAAAAAATATTTATCTTCATCAATTTGTGTCTTGATTCCTGTGCACTTGTCTGGCTGGATTTTTGTTCCTCTACACCCAAAAAAACTCACAGGTAACTTTATTTGTATCATTTTTATTCTAGATATGTGGTGGTTACTCGATAACCCCCCATATTTTTTAGTTTAATTCAGTTTTATTAACTATTTTATTTCATATCATCTCTTTTTTTATTCATGTTCTTAATTTAAATATTATTTCGATTTCGTTTCTTTTGATATTGTCGCCTGTAATGTTTTCTTCTTTTCCTAGCTTTCGAATGTTCCAAACCGGTAAAATCTTGTTTTGAATTCATTCCTTCCGGTTTAAAAAACCTTCTAGAACAATCTAGTTTGTTCTATGGGTGGTATTTCCGGTTAATCTGGCCCGCCCCTTGGCCTATCAAATTTAATTCCGCAGGTGACGTGTTTTAAGCCATTGAATGCCTGGCCACCTGCTTTGGCCTTCCTTCTTTATGTGTTCATCAATTCTTTCCTTATTAAATTCATTTTTCACCATACTTTGAATCCTAACTTGGCTTATTTTTCCTCGCTCCCCTCTTTCGTGCGTCGCCAACTTGGCGTATGCCTGGTTTACAGTAACCCTTGTTCTTTTCCCTCCTGACTCTCCGCCGAGAGAGCAGTCGCACTGTTAGACCCCAGCCGAGATGGTTGCTGTTGGATGATCGAAAATGTCGGAAAAGTTTAGCGGAGTTCGGGGCAGGTGTGCGCCCCGGGGACCGTTGATTGCGTCCGTTTTCGTTCTTCAATGTCCACGCCAGGGCTTATCGAGGTTGATTTTTTTAAGGCTGCAAGGAGTAAGTCCATCTTCAACCGCATCCTGAATCATTTGTTTGTTGCTTCTTTCTGGATATACAACAATAAGTTAACTGACGTCATGGTAATTCTCAAATATTTTATTTCGTCAATCTCTCATCGAAAATCTTTCTAACCGAATTATTTCTCATTTCTTCAATGCCTTTTTTGTAAGCTCACTTTTCCTCTGAAAAAAATGCCGAGGTGGTGAATCTTATTTTCAAGAAGTGAGGATATATTTTTCATAAAGTTTTTCTCAATGTCTCTCTTCATCATATCGTCATTTGGCCATAAAGTTTTATAAATTTTGAATATGGATCGGCGCCCCAGGAGTAAATATTGATATATCTCTGTGAGAAGTTTTTCAAACATATATTTTGAAAATATATATATATATAATTGATATTTCAAAAAAAAATGATATTGTCTTTGTTTTTTTTGATCAAGAAAAAATGTTTAATTCATGATATAAAGATACGTATAAGGATACCTTGTGAAGAAGAATTGTATTTCGAATATGTCAACTCGTAAAATAATACCATTGTGAAAAATTTGCAACAAAGTAAATAATCAATGTACATGAGAATAAAATATGTTTATATACATATATGGAAATATTCAAAGCTCATAATGAAATACGCAAGTTATCTTAAATAAAAAAATATTTATCTTCATCAATTTGTGTCTTGATTCCTGTGCACTTGTCTGGCTGGATTTTTGTTCCTCTACACCCAAAAAAACTCACAGGTAACTTTATTTGTATCATTTTTATTCTAGATATGTGGTGGTTACTCGATAACCCCCCATATTTTTTAGTTTAATTCAGTTTTATTAACTATTTTATTTCATATCATCTCTTTTTTTATTCATGTTCTTAATTTAAATATTATTTCGATTTCGTTTCTTTTGATATAGTCGCCTGTAATGTTTTCTTCTTTTCCTAGCTTTCGAATGTTCCAAACCGGTAAAATCTTGTTTTGAATTCATTCCTTCCGGTTTAAAAAACCTTCTAGAACAATTTAGTTTGTTCTATGGGTGGTATTTCCGGTTAATCTGGCCCGCCCCTTGGCCTATCAAATTTAATTCCGCAGGTGACGTGTTTTAAGCCATTGAATGCCTGGCCACCTGCTTTGGCCTTCCTTCTTTATGTGTTCATCAATTCTTTCCTTATTAAATTCATTTTTCACCATACTTTGAATCCTAACTTGGCTTATTTTTCCTCGCTCCCCTCTTTCGTGCGTCGCCAACTTGGCGTATGCCTGGTTTACAGTAACCCTTGTTCTTTTCCCTCCTGACTCACCGCCGAGAGAGCAGTCGCACTGTTAGACCCCAGCCGAGATGGTTGCTGTTGGATGATCGAAAATGTCGGAAAAGTTTAGCGGAGTTCGGGGCAGGTGTGCGCCCTGGGGACCGTTGATTGCGTCCGTTTTCGTTCTTCAATGTCCACGCCAGGGCTTATCGAGGTTGATTTTTTTAAGGCTGCAAGGAGTAAGTCCATCTTCAACCGCATCCTGAATCATTTGTTTGTTGCTTCTTTCTGGATATACAACAATAAGTTAACTGACGTCATGGTAATTCTCAAATATTTTATTTCGTCAATCTCTCATCGAAAATCTTTCTAACCGAATTATTTCTCATTTCTTCAATGCCTTTTTTGTAAGCTCACTTTTCCTCTGAAAAAAATGCCGAGGTGGTGAATCTTATTTTCAAGAAGTGAGGATATATTTTTCATAAAGTTTTTCTCAATGTCTCTCTTCATCATATCGTCATTTGGCCATAAAGTTTTATAAATTTTGAATATGGATCGGCGCCCCAGGAGTAAATATTGATATATCTCTGTGAGAAGTTTTTCAAACATATATTTTGAAAATATATATATATATAATTGATTTTTCAAAAAAAAAATGATATTGTCTTTGTTTTTTTTGATCAAGAAAAAATGTTTAATTCATGATATAAAGATACGTATAAGGATACCTTGTGAAGAAGAATTGTATTTCGAATATGTCAACTCGTAAAATAATACCATTGTGAAAAATTTGCAACAAAGTAAATAATCAATGTACATGAGAATAAAATATGTTTATATACATATATGGAAATATTCAAAGCTCATAATGAAATACGCAAGTTATCTTAAATAAAAAAATATTTATCTTCATCAATTTGTGTCTTGATTCCTGTGCACTTGTCTGGCTGGATTTTTGTTCCTCTACACCCAAAAAAACTCACAGGTAACTTTATTTGTATCATTTTTATTCTAGATATGTGGTGGTTACTCGATAACCCCCCACATTTTTTAGTTTAATTCAGTTTTATTAACTATTTTATTTCATATCATCTCTTTTTTTATTCATGTTCTTAATTTAAATATTATTTCGATTTCGTTTCTTTTGATATTGTCGCCTGTAATGTTTTCTTCTTTTCCTAGCTTTCGAATGTTCCAAACCGGTAAAATCTTGTTTTGAATTCATTCCTTCCGGTTTAAAAAACCTTCTAGAACAATCTAGTTTGTTCTATGGGTGGTATTTCCGGTTAATCTGGCCCGCCCCTTGGCCTATCAAATTTAATTCCGCAGGTGACGTGTTTTAAGCCATTGAATGCCTGGCCACCTGCTTTGGCCTTCCTTCTTTATGTGTTCATCAATTCTTTCCTTATTAAATTCATTTTTCACCATACTTTGAATCCTAACTTGGCTTATTTTTCCTCGCTCCCCTCTTTCGTGCGTCGCCAACTTGGCGTATGCCTGGTTTACAGTAACCCTTGTTCTTTTCCCTCCTGACTCTCCGCCGAGAGAGCAGTCGCACTGTTAGACCCCAGCCGATATGGTTGCTGTTGGATGATCGAAAATGTCGGAAAAGTTTAGCGGAGTTCGGGGCAGGTGTGCGCCCCGGGGACCGTTGATTGCGTCCGTTTTCGTTCTTCAATGTCCATGCCAGGGCTTATCGAGGTTGATTTTTTTAAGGCTGCAAGGAGTAAGTCCATCTTCAACCGCATCCTGAATCATTTGTTTGTTGCTTCTTTCTGGATATACAACAATAAGTTAACTGACGTCATGGTAATTCTCAAATATTTTATTTCGTCAATCTCTCATCGAAAATCTTTCTAACCGAATTATTTCTCATTTCTTCAATGCCTTTTTTGTAAGCTCACTTTTCCTTTGAAAAAAATGCCGAGGTGGTGAATCTTATTTTCAAGAAGTGAGGATATATTTTTCATAAAGTTTTTCTCAATGTCTCTCTTCATCATATCGTCATTTGGCCATAAAGTTTTATAAATTTTGAATATGGATCGGCGCCCCAGGAGTAAATATTGATATATCTCTGTGAGAAGTTTTTCAAACATATATTTTGAAAATATATATATATATATATAATTGATATTTCAAAAAAAAAAAAGATATTGTCTTTGTTTTTTTTGATCAAGAAAAAATGTTTAATTCATGATATAAAGATACGTATAAGGATACCTTGTGAAGAATTGTATTTCGAATATGTCAACTCGTAAAATAATACCATTGTGAAAAATTTGCAACAAAGTAAATAATCAATGTACATGAGAATAAAATATGTTTATATACATATATGGAAATATTCAAAGCTCATAATGAAATACGCAAGTTATCTTAAATAAAAAAATATTTATCTTCATCAATTTGTGTCTTGATTCCTGTGCACTTGTCTGGCTGGATTTTTGTTCCTCTACACCCAAAAAAACTCACAGGTAACTTTATTTGTATCATTTTTATTCTAGATATGTGGTGGTTACTCGATAACCCCCCATATTTTTTAGTTTAATTCAGTTTTATTAACTATTTTATTTCATATCATCTCTTTTTTTATTCATGTTCTTAATTTAAATATTATTTCGATTTCGTTTCTTTTGATATTGTCGCCTGTAATGTTTTCTTCTTTTCCTAGCTTTCGAATGTTCCAAACCGGTAAAATCTTGTTTTGAATTCATTCCTTCCGGTTTAAAAAACCTTCTAGAACAATCTAGTTTGTTCTATGGGTGGTATTTCCGGTTAATCTGGCCCGCCCCTTGGCCTATCAAATTTAATTCCGCAGGTGACGTGTTTTAAGCCATTGAATGCCTGGCCACCTGCTTTGGCCTTCCTTCTTTATGTGTTCATCAATTCTTTCCTTATTAAATTCATTTTTCACCATACTTTGAATCCTAACTTGGCTTATTTTTCCTCGCTCCCCTCTTTCGTGCGTCGCCAACTTGGCGTATGCCTGGTTTACAGTAACCCTTGTTCTTTTCCCTCCTGACTCTCCGCCGAGAGAGCAGTCGCACTGTTAGACCCCAGCCGAGATGGTTGCTGTTGGATGATCGAAAATGTCGGAAAAGTTTAGCGGAGTTCGGGGCAGGTGTGCGCCCCGGGGACCGTTGATTGCGTCCGTTTTCGTTCTTCAATGTCCACGCCAGGGCTTATCGAGGTTGATTTTTTTAAGGCTGCAAGGAGTAAGTCCATCTTCAACCGCATCCTGAATCATTTGTTTGTTGCTTCTTTCTGGATATACAACAATAAGTTAACTGACGTCATGGTAATTCTCAAATATTTTATTTCGTCAATCTCTCATCGAAAATCTTTCTAACCGAATTATTTCTCATTTCTTCAATGCCTTTTTTGTAAGCTCACTTTTCCTCTGAAAAAAATGCCGAGGTGGTGAATCTTATTTTCAAGAAGTGAGGATATATTTTTCATAAAGTTTTTCTCAATGTCTCTCTTCATCATATCGTCATTTGGCCATAAAGTTTTATAAATTTTGAATATGGATCGGCGCCCCAGGAGTAAATATTGATATATCTCTGTGAGAAGTTTTTCAAACATATATTTTGAAAATATATATATATATAATTGATATTTCAAAAAAAAATGATATTGTCTTTGTTTTTTTTGATCAAGAAAAAATGTTTAAATCATGATATAAAGATACGTATAAGGATACCTTGTGAAGAAGAATTGTATTTCGAATATGTCAACTCGTAAAATAATACCATTGTGAAAAATTTGCAACAAAGTAAATAATCAATGTACATGAGAATAAAATATGTTTATATACATATATGGAAATGATCAAAGCTCATAATGAAATACGCAAGTTATCTTAAATAAAAAAATATTTATCTTCATCAATTTGTGTCTTGATTCCTGTGCACTTGTCTGGCTGGATTTTTGTTCCTCTACACCCAAAAAAACTCACAGGTAACTTTATTTGTATCATTTTTATTCTAGATATGTGGTGGTTACTCGATAACCCCCCATATTTTTTAGTTTAATTCAGTTTTATTAACTATTTTATTTCATATCATCTCTTTTTTTATTCATGTTCTTAATTTAAATATTATTTCGATTTCGTTTCTTTTGATATTGTCGCCTGTAATGTTTTCTTCTTTTCCTAGCTTTCGAATGTTCCAAACCGGTAAAATCTTGTTTTGAATTCATTCCTTCCGGTTTAAAAAACCTTCTAGAACAATCTAGTTTGTTCTATGGGTGGTATTTCCGGTTAATCTGGCCCGCCCCTTGGCCTATCAAATTTAATTCCGCAGGTGACGTGTTTTAAGCCATTGAATGCCTGGCCACCTGCTTTGGCCTTCCTTCTTTATGTGTTCATCAATTCTTTCCTTATTAAATTCATTTTTCACCATACTTTGAATCCTAACTTGGCTTATTTTTCCTCGCTCCCCTCTTTCGTGCGTCGCCAACTTGGCGTATGCCTGGTTTACAGTAACCCTTGTTCTTTTCCCTCCTGACTCACCGCCGAGAGAGCAGTCGCACTGTTAGACCCCAGCCGAGATGGTTGCTGTTGGATGATCGAAAATGTCGGAAAAGTTTAGCGGAGTTCGGGGCAGGTGTGCGCCTCGGGGACCGTTGATTGCGTCCGTTTTCGTTCTTCAATGTCCACGCCAGGGCTTATCGAGGTTGATTTTTTTAAGGCTGCAAGGAGTAAGTCCATCTTCAACCGCATCCTGAATCATTTGTTTGTTGCTTCTTTCTGGATATACAACAATAAGTTAACTGACGTCATGGTAATTCTCAAACATTTTATTTCGTCAATCTCTCATCGAAAATCTTTCTAACCGAATTATTTCTCATTTCTTCAATGCCTTTTTTGTAAGCTCACTTTTCCTTTGAAAAAAATGCCGAGGTGGTGAATCTTATTTTCAAGAAGTGAGGATATATTTTTCATAAAGTTTTTCTCAATGTCTCTCTTCATCATATCGTCATTTGGCCATAAAGTTTTATAAATTTTGAATATGGATCGGCGCCCCAGGAGTAAATATTGATATATCTCTGTGAGAAGTTTTTCAAACATACATTTTGAAAATATATATATATATAATTGATATTAAAAAAAAATGATATTGTCTTTGTTTTTTTTTGATCAAGAAAAAATGTTTAATTCATGATATAAAGATACGTGTAAGGATACCTTGTGAAGAAGAATTGTATTTTGAATATGTCAACTCGTAAAATAATACCATTGTGAAAAATTTGCAACAAAGTAAATAATCAATGTAAATGAGAATAAAATATGTTTATATACATATATGGAAATATTCAAAGCTCATAATGAAATACGCAAGTTATCTTAAATAAAAAAATATTTATCTTCATCAATTTGTGTCTTGATTCCTGTGCACTTGTCTGGCTGGATTTTTGTTCCTCTACACCCAAAAAAACTCACAGGTAACTTTATTTGTATCATTTTTATTCTAGATATGTGGTGGTTACTCGATAACCCCCCATATTTTTTAGTTTAATTCAGTTTTATTAACTATTTTATTTCATATCATCTCTTTTTTTATTCATGTTCTTAATTTAAATATTATTTCGATTTCGTTTCTTTTGATATTGTCGCCTGTAATGTTTTCTTCTTTTCCTAGCTTTCGAATGTTCCAAACCGGTAAAATCTTGTTTTGAATTCATTCCTTCCGGTTTAAAAAACCTTCTATAACAATCTAGTTTGTTCTATGGGTGGTATTTCCGGTTAATCTGGCCCGCCCCTTGGCCTATCAAATTTAATTCCGCAGGTGACGTGTTTTAAGCCATTGAATGCCTGGCCACCTGCTTTGGCCTTCCTTCTTTATGTGTTCATCAATTCTTTCCTTATTAAATTCATTTTTCACCATACTTTGAATCCTAACTTGGCTTATTTTTCCTCGCTCCCCTCTTTCGTGCGTCGCCAACTTGGCGTATGCCTGGTTTACAGTAACCCTTGTTCTTTTCCCTCCTGACTCACCGCCGAGAGAGCAGTCGCACTGTTAGACCCCAGCCGAGATGGTTGCTGTTGGATGATCGAAAATGTCGGAAAAGTTTAGCGGAGTTCGGGGCAGGTGTGCGCCTCGGGGACCGTTGATTGCGTCCGTTTTCGTTCTTCAATGTCCACGCCAGGGCTTATCGAGGTTGATTTTTTTAAGGCTGCAAGGAGTAAGTCCATCTTCAACCGCATCCTGAATCATTTGTTTGTTGCTTCTTTCTGGATATACAACAATAAGTTAACTGACGTCATGGTAATTCTCAAATATTTTATTTCGTCAATCTCTCATCGAAAATCTTTCTAACCGAATTATTTCTCATTTCTTCAATGCCTTTTTTGTAAGCTCACTTTTCCTTTGAAAAAAATGCCGAGGTGGTGAATCTTATTTTCAAGAAGTGAGGATATATTTTTCATAAAGTTTTTCTCAATGTCTCTCTTCATCATATCGTCATTTGGCCATAAAGTTTTATAAATTTTGAATATGGATCGGCGCCCCAGGAGTAAATATTGATATATCTCTGTGAGAAGTTTTTCAAACATATATTTTGAAAATATATATATATATAATTGATATTAAAAAAAAATGATATTGTCTTTGTTTTTTTTTTGATCAAGAAAAAATGTTTAATTCATGATATAAAGATACGTGTAAGGATACCTTGTGAAGAAGAATTGTATTTCGAATATGTCAACTCGTAAAATAATACCATTGTGAAAAATTTGCAACAAAGTAAATAATCAATGTAAATGAGAATAAAATATGTTTATATACATATATGGAAATATTCAAAGCTCATAATGAAATACGCAAGTTATCTTAAATAAAAAAATATTTATCTTCATCAATTTGTGTCTTGATTCCTGTGCACTTGTCTGGCTGGATTTTTGTTCCTCTACACCCAAAAAAACTCACAGGTAACTTTATTTGTATCATTTTTATTCTAGATATGTGGTGGTTACTCGATAACCCCCCATATTTTTTAGTTTAATTCAGTTTTATTAACTATTTTATTTCATATCATCTCTTTTTTTATTCATGTTCTTAATTTAAATATTATTTCGATTTCGTTTCTTTTGATATTGTCGCCTGTAATGTTTTCTTCTTTTCCTAGCTTTCGAATGTTCCAAACCGGTAAAATCTTGTTTTGAATTCATTCCTTCCGGTTTAAAAAACCTTCTAGAACAATCTAGTTTGTTCTATGGGTGGTATTTCCGGTTAATCTGGCCCGCCCCTTGGCCTATCAAATTTAATTCCGCAGGTGACGTGTTTTAAGCCATTGAATGCCTGGCCACCTGCTTTGGCCTTCCTTCTTTATGTGTTCATCAATTCTTTCCTTATTAAATTCATTTTTCACCATACTTTGAATCCTAACTTGGCTTATTTTTCCTCGCTCCCCTCTTTCGTGCGTCGCCAACTTGGCGTATGCCTGGTTTACAGTATCCCTTGTTCTTTTCCCTCCTGACTCACCGCCGAGAGAGCAGTCGCACTGTTAGACCCCAGCCGAGATGGTTGCTGTTGGATGATCGAAAATGTCGGAAAAGTTTAGCGGAGTTCGGGGCAGGTGTGCGCCCCGGGGACCGTTGATTGCGTCCGTTTTCGTTCTTCAATGTCCACGCCAGGGCTTATCGAGGTTGATTTTTTTAAGGCTGCAAGGAGTAAGTCCATCTTCAACCGCATCCTGAATCATTTGTTTGTTGCTTCTTTCTGGATATACAACAATAAGTTAACTGACGTCATGGTAATTCTCAAATATTTTATTTCGTCAATCTCTCATCGAAAATCTTTCTAACCGAATTATTTCTCATTTCTTCAATGCCTTTTTTGTAAGCTCACTTTTCCTCTGAAAAAAATGCCGAGGTGGTGAATCTTATTTTCAAGAAGTGAGGATATATTTTTCATAAAGTTTTTCTCAATGTCTCTCTTCATCATATCGTCATTTGGCCATAAAGTTTTATAAATTTTGAATATGGATCGGCGCCCCAGGAGTAAATATTGATATATCTCTGTGAGAAGTTTTTCAAACATATATTTTGAAAATATATATATATATAATTGATATTTCAAAAAAAATGATATTGTCTTTGTTTTTTTTGATCAAGAAAAAATGTTTAATTCATGATATAAAGATACGTATAAGGATACCTTGTGAAGAAGAATTGTATTTCGAATATGTCAACTCGTAAAATAATACCATTGTGAAAAATTTGCAACAATATAAATAATCAATGTAAATGAGAATAAAATATGTTTATATACATATATGGAAATATTCAAAGCTCATAATGAAATACGCAAGTTATCTTAAATAAAAAAATATTTATCGTCATCAATTTGTGTCTTGATTCCTGTGCACTTGTCTGGCTGGATTTTTGTTCCTCTACACCCAAAAAAACTCACAGGTAACTTTATTTGTATCATTTTTATTCTAGATATGTGGTGGTTACTTGATAACCCCCCATATTTTTTAGTTTAATTCAGTTTTATTAACTATTTTATTTCATATCATCTCTTTTTTTATTCATGTTCTTAATTTAAATATTATTTCGATTTCGTTTCTTTTGATATTGTCGCCTGTAATGTTTTCTTCTTTTCCTAGCTTTCGAATGTTCCAAACCGGTAAAATCTTGTTTTGAATTCATTCCTTCCGGTTTAAAAAACCTTCTAGAACAATCTATTTTGTTCTATGGGTGGTATTTCCGGTTAATCTGGCCCGCCCCTTGGCCTATCAAATTTAATTCCGCAGGTGACGTGTTTTAAGCCATTGAATGCCTGGCCACCTGCTTTGGCCTTCCTTTTTTATGTGTTCATCAATTCTTTCCTTATTAAATTCATTTTTCACCATACTTTGAATCCTAACTTGGCTTATTTTTCCTCGCTCCCCTCTTTCGTGCGTCGCCAACTTGGCGTATGCCTGGTTTACAGTAACCCTTGTTCTTTTCCCTCCTGACTCTCCGCCGAGAGAGCAGTCGCACTGTTAGACCCCAGCCGAGATGGTTGCTGTTGGATGATCGAAAATGTCGGAAAAGTTTAGCGGAGTTCGGGGCAGGTGTGCGCCCCGGGGACCGTTGATTGCGTCCGTTTTCGTTCTTCAATGTCCACGCCAGGGCTTATCGAGGTTGATTTTTTTAAGGCTGCAAGGAGTAAGTCCATCTTCAACCGCATCCTGAATCATTTGTTTGTTGCTTCTTTCTGGATATACAACAATAAGTTAACTGACGTCATGGTAATTCTCAAATATTTTATTTCGTCAATCTCTCATCGAAAATCTTTCTAACCGAATTATTTCTCATTTCTTCAATGCCTTTTTTGTAAGCTCACTTTTCCTCTGAAAAAAATGCCGAGGTGGTGAATCTTATTTTCAAGAAGTGAGGATATATTTTTTATAAAGTTTTTCTCAATGTCTCTCTTCATCATATCGTCATTTGGCCATAAAGTTTTATAAATTTTGAATATGGATCGGCGCCCCAGGAGTAAATATTGATATATCTCTGTGAGAAGTTTTTCAAACATATATTTTGAAAATATATATATATATAATTGATATTTCAAAAAAAATGATATTGTCTGTTTTTTTTGATCAAGAAAAAATGTTTAATTCATGATATAAAGATACGTATAAGGATACCTTGTGAAGAAGAATTGTATTTCGAATATGTCAACTCGTAAAATAATACCATTGTGAAAAATTTGCAACAAAGTAAATAATCAATGTACATGAGAATAAAATATGTTTATATACATATATGGAAATATTCAAAGCTCATAATGAAATACGCAAGTTATCTTAAATAAAAAAATATTTATCTTCATCAATTTGTGTCTTGATTCCTGTGCACTTGTCTGGCTGGATTTTTGTTCCTCTACACCCAAAAAAACTCACAGGTAACTTTATTTGTATCATTTTTATTCTTACAACTTTGCTTTGAATTTTTATTCTTCATGGTTAAAAATTGTTATAATTTAAGAGTACTATAATTGGTAGCATTTTTGGGTCGTTTGCTGGCCTGCATTCATCGCAATGTCACTTTATTATTTATACGATCAATTGGCCTAATTGTGAGTAGAAACAAAAAAACAAGTGTTTCTCCTCCCTTCTCTTCTTCTCACCCACCAGTAAACACAACAATATCTAGTTTACTCAGACATTTCACTGAGATCTAGAAGGTATTCGAAATTGCTTAAGCAGGTGCAAAATAAATAATAAGCTGTAATGGAATAATCAAGCATATGCATAGTCATAGATTAAGAAATGTCGTTTGACATAAAAAAATGTGCATCTAGATTTCTGTCTCTTTGTATATATATATATATATATATATATATATATATATGCATTTTTAGTTTCGAAAGGTAATTTATGCACGCTACGTCAGAAGACATATTGCTGATTCCAGTGTAATGCAAATATGGTAACATTATCCTTTTTGTGTAGCATGAAAATTTCGGTTTGATAATAAAAAGAATGTTTTAGGATTGAAATTTTTATATAAAACCATTGATTTTGAACAAAATATATAAATTAAGTTGGAAATTATACGTGAAACGTGGCATATAGGTATATTAGAACTATAAGTAGTTTTTTAAATAATGAGATCTTGGTACAATAACTTTTACAGTGTTATGCAAAAATAGATATATAAATAAATCGTGTAAAAATTCATGCATAATAATTTTTTTAAGCAAAAGGAGCAGAGTCTGTTTAATGTAACTTCATTTAGAAGTTATATATCCTCAAAACAATGTAATGTTTGCATTTACATAAATGTTGAAGAAATAAGAAACTTCTAAAGAGAGTTATTTATATATTTGTAAATTAAAAAATACATTTTATCGAAAATGCAATTATTAAAATAAACGTATGTAATAAATGTTTAGCATGGATAATTTAACAATTCTAAAATTGTGCAGCAAAAGTGTGTTTATCATCTTGGATATGTTGGCTGGTTACAAAGATGCTTGGAGCATAATACCTTGATATAATTGTAAAATGTTTACTTACATAATGCATTCAAATAATTGATATATCTAGTTTACTACGGCATTTCACTAAGAACGAGAAGATAGTTGAAATTGCTTAAAGCAGTTTTAAAATAAATATTAAGAAATCAACTAGTAATAAAAATAATCGAGCACATGCATAGTCATAAATTATAAATTGTCGTTTGACATTAAAAAAAACAAATTTGTAGATTTCACTCTCTTTGTATGTATACGTCCAGTTACAGTTTCGAAAGATAATTTATGCATGCAAGAGAAATAACATAACGCTATTTCTAATGTTAATATGGTTACTGTATTATGTAAATTGAATTGTTATTTCGCAAAAGTGTGATTATCATATTGGCTATGTAGATTGGCTACCAAGATGCTCCAAGCAGAAAAACTTGATGTAATTGTAAAATGTTTGCTTGCATAACGCATTCAAATCATGATATATCTAGTTTACTCAGACATTTCGCTGAGTACGAGAAGGTATTTGAAGTTGTTTAAAGCAAGTGTAAAGTAAATAATAAGAAATCAAGCTGTAATGGAATACTCTAGCACATGCCCAATCATAAACAAAGAATTATCGTTTGACATAAAAATATATATATACATGTATTTGTATATTTTTCTCGTATGTATAAGTGCATTTACTGTTTTTAAAGATAATTTTTGCATGCAAGAGAAATAACATAACGCTAATTCTAATCCTACTTTTAATATGGTTAAATCATCCTGTTTATTGAATTTTTATTTTTTTAAAGTGTGATTATGATCTTATATAGTAAATTGGATACCAAAATGCTCAGAGGGGAATAACCTAACATATTTGTAATATATTTGCTTGCATAATGCATTAATATCATGGCTATATCTAGTTTACTCAGACATTTCACTGAGTACGAAAAGAAATTGTTTAAATTGATTAAAACAAGTGTAAAATAAATAATAAGAAATCAACCAGTAAAAAAATAACTGAGCACATGCATACCCATAAATTAAGAATAACGATATAAAAAAAATATTTGAAGATGTCTTTCTCTTTGTATGTGTACATGCATTTACAGTTTCGAAAGATAACTTATGCATGCAAGAAAAATAACATAAAGCTATTTCTAATGCTAATCTTAATATTGTTACTGTATCATGTTTATTGAATTGTTATTTCACAAAAGTGTGATTATCATCTTGGATATGTAGATTGGATACCAAGATGCTCCGAGCAGAAAAACTTGATATAATTGTAAAATGTTTGCTTGCATAATGCATTCAAAACATGGATATATCTAGTGTACTCAGACATTTCACTGAATACTAGAAGGTATTTTGAAATTGCTTAAAGCAAGTTTAAAATAAATAATAAGGAATTAAGTTGTAATGGAATACTCGAGCACATGCATAATCATAAACAAAGAATCGTCGTTTGACATAAAAAATATATGTATATATATATATATATATATATATATATATATATATATATATATATATATGTTTTTGTAGATTTCTCTCTCTTTTTATTTATATGTGAATTTTCAGTTGCGAAAGACAATTTATGCATGCTAGAGAAACAATATAATGTTGATTCTAATGTTAATGTTAATATGACTACCTTATTATATTTGTTGAGTATGGAAGTTTCTATTTGGTAAGTAATATGATGTTTTGGGATTGAAATATTGATATAAAATAATTGGTTTATAACAAACTAAATATAGCAAGTCGGAAATTGTACGTGAAACGTGGCAAAGTAATTGTATTAGTACTACATTTAATTATCTAAGAAATAATATCTTAGTACAATGGTTTTTGCACTGTTATTTAGAGAAAAAATAAAGAAATAAAAAAATTGTGTACACAACTATGCATCGTCAAATTTTGTATAAAATAGACAAACGGTAAGTTGTTTTTTGTGCAATATCATTTAGAAATGATATTTCCTTTTAAAAAATATGTTGTTTGAACTTGCATAAATGTTTAAGAAATTAAAAACTTTGAATAGAGTAATTTATTTATGGTTAGATTAAAAAAATTACATTTTGTCGAAAATGGATTTATTAAAATAAATTAATATATAATATATTTAATATCTTCGATCTAACATTTACAATTCAACTATTCCTAACGAGGTTCACAAAAGTGTGATTATCATCTTGGATATGTAGAGGGGTAACCAAGATGTTCAGAGCAGAATAACTAGATGTAATTGAAAAATGTTTACTTGTATAATGCATTCAAATCATGAATATATTTAGTTTTCTCAGACAATTATTTCAGTATAAGAAGGCAATTGAAATTGCTCAAAGCAGGTGTAAAATACATAGTAAGGAATCAAGCTGTATTGGAATAACCGAGGTTTTGGATAATCATAAATTAAAAACGGTCGTTTGACATAAAAAAAAAGCATTTGTAGATTTATCTGTCTTTGGATGTACTTATGGATTTTCAGTTGCGAAATATAATGTATGCGTTCAATAGAAACAGCATGCTAAATCAGTGCTAATGATAAATAATGCTAATGCTAATGCATAATGTCTATGCATAATGGTAAATCTAATATTAATGATAATATGGTTACATTATCATGTTTTTGAACATGAAAATTTCTATTTGATAAAAAAAAGAATGTTTTAGAATTCAAATATTAATATAAAACAATTGATTTAGATCAAAATAAACATAACAAGCTGGGAAACGTACGTGAAACGTCGCAAAGTAGGTGCTTTACTAATTAAACTAGTTATCTAAATAATTAGATCTTGGTATAATAGATTTTGTAGTGTTATGTAAAAATGCATCAATACACAAAATATTACGATTATACATATTATATTAAGCAATGCAGAAATAATATAAATTCATATTAAATATGGTCTGATCACAATGTCAAACAATCATTATCTATCATGTCATATCATTAATCTAATTACTTACGACAGGGTTTAGTGGAATGAGGATAATTTTATTATAATCATTTATTTTAAGTTTTGATGCGATTTTCACAAAAATAATTAAAAATGTTCTTATAAAAGTTAATTCCCTGATAATTCGCTTAAATATAGTGTAATATTACATTACTATTGAGATAAATCGGCAATTGCACGTAAGAAATAGCAAATGAGATGCTTTTATACTGTAATGAAATTTTAAAAATCTTTAATATCTCAGATACAATACAGTATTCGAAATCTTTTGTGAGTTTCTGTAAATACTAAATGCTTTCTATTCCACATAAATTAACTTTTATTAAAACTTCAGCAACATATAAGAATTTCATAAAAAAAAATTATATAATTTAGTATATTTAAAACGCGCTCCAAAGACTGTTCACCTTATTTCATTATGTAATAGAATACAATTATAAGGCCTTGTATATTAATAAAAAAATACTTTTTACACCACAGATTGCACAGAATGTATATTATAGTATAAATTTCATAAATGCATGCAAATCATATTACGTTCGAAAAAGTGTAACATAATTAAAATGCAATTGAAACTATTTTTTCCCATTGAACGTGAAGTATGTAAAGCATTGTTTTACAAAAAATTATTTGGAGATATTCTAAGTTCTTCGTTAAATATTTGTAAACGACACTCAATGCATTTAAAGCAAAAACAGAATGTATTTTTTTTTCTGAAAGCTTAACTTTATGTATCTAATTTATTACATGAACAGTTTGTATTTAATTTTATTTATTTATTTTTGAAGGTATGATTATAGACAAAGGTATTATTTACTTTTATGAATTTTTACATAACTATCTTAGAAGTTCTTGTAACTATACACCGCCTTTCAGATATCACAGCAACCAATTAATTATGAGTTTATAAGTTATATTAGTTTAAATAAGTTTTTTCTCAAGCATATAATTGAAATGCATACAATTATAAAAAAAAGATTTCAAATACTGCAGTTATTTATTTATTTATTTTTTATTTCAACAATGATACATAGTATACTTGAATGAAATCACACACACACACACACACAAAAAAACTGTAAAAAATAAAATTGAACAAAGTTATGAAGTTAGCAAATTACTAAATCCTGCAAGTATATGAAAATCGCACTTTTTAATTAATATAATAAAATAATCGAATGTTCCTTACATTTTTTTAAAAAAATTATTACTATCGCCTCTATAATAAACATATTAATATAAAAAACAAACTAAAAAATACTGACAAAATTGAAGCACAAATTTGATAGTTAAAATAATTACACGATATTAAAGTAAAAGAAACAACTGAAATAATTTTGAATACAAATTAAAATATTTAAGTGATTAATAACTATAAAACATGAATGATCGCTAAATTAAAAATAAATAAATAATAAATTTTAAATTGTTATTATAATCTGTGTATCATTTCTGTAAGATTTTCTGTTCTAAGAACACGAGAAATTTATTGTAGATTTCATGAGATAAGCAATTAATAAAAAAAAGTGTATTCCTAAAAAAGATACTGTATTAACATTTTTAAAATAAACCAAAAAAGAAAATATTTTGAGAAAACAGAGTATTCAGTATTTTTACGAAGTTTTAATGATTTTTTTTGCTTCAACAAGTTTCAAAAGAAGAGATGAAAGATAAAAATATCACATCAGATTATTTTTAAATCTTTTTCTTTAGGAAAATAATTGAATTAACGGTAGAGGATTCAAAAGTTGTTTAAAGAGATACAGATGGGTGATTAATATAAATATATTTGTTAAAATTTTAATAGTGGATTAAATCAAGGAATAAAATAGTTATTTGGTTGATTTAAAATAAAAAGGAAAGGATTTAAATCATATTTCAGGATGTTTAATGAGCTATGCTTTATGCCACACACACACATATGTGCGCGCGTGTGTGTGAGGTAAAATACAAATTTTTAAAAATATTTCGCTCTTTTTGTACAGATGGAGTATCTAAGTTTTATTAGTTTAGATAAATTACTTCTTAAATATATAATTCAAGCGCATACAATCATTTTTCTAAAAATACTTAATGTATTGCATTTAATTTTTATTATTCAACATGTAATAGAAAATTTACACTTGAATAATATCGCTAAAAACAAATTAAAATTAGCATATAAAAATTGAATTAAATTACATTATGAAATTAACATATTGCTAAGTAATGCAACAATATGAAAATTACCGTTTTGAATTGTGATAATACAATAAATGACGAACCTTTCTATTTTTTACTATACTTTACTTCTACCGCACTCATAAATAAAATATAATATTATAAAGAAAAAACTAGAAACATAAAGTTATCGACAAAAATAAAACATGAATTTAATCTTAAAAAAATGAATATGAGGAAAATATATTTAGAAATAAAAAAGTACATGCTATTGTAGCATAAGTAAAAATTGAAATACTTTTGAATACAAATGAAAATATTTAAATAATTAGTAATTATGAAGTACAAATGACCGGAAATTAAAAATAAAATAAAGATTAGACAAATCTTGAATTGCTATTGGAATATGTACTTCTCAATTTTAAGAAATCTTTTACTAAATGCATGCGAAATACATAGTATAATTCATAACATAAGGAAATTTTAAAGAAAAGAATACTCCTAAAAAAAGATACTATACCAATATTTTTAAAATAAAGCACATAGGAAAATATTTTGAGAAAACAGATTCATTCAGTCTTTGACGAAATTTTAATGAATTTTATTACTTCAACAAATTTGAAAAGAAATGATGAAAGATAAAAATATCACATGAGATGATCTTGTAATATTTTTCTTTGGGATAATATTTGAACTTACAGTAGAGGATTCAAAAGTGGTTTAAACATAGGCAGATGTATGGTTAATATAAATATATTCCTTTAATTTTTAATAGTGTTTTCAATAATGGAATAAAATAATTATTTGGTTGATTTAACATAAAAAGAAAAGTACGTAAATCATTGCTTTTGAAAATTTTATTTGGGGATATGGTAAGCTCTTCTTTAATTATGTAAAAACAACATTCAATACTTTTTAACGCGAAATCAAAATGTAATTTTATGAAGGACGCCTAACTTACCAAACCTAATTTATTACACGAAGAAAAAAGTATTTAATTTTGTTTATTATTTTATTTGATTTTGTTAGTTCTAGACAAATACGTTATTTATTTTTATGAATATTTACATAACATCCTTTCAAGTTTTAGTAACGATAGACCGTGTTTTTAAACTTGGACAGTATGAAATTAATTATGCGTTTATATGTAAGATTAATTTAGATAAATTATTTCTTAAGAGCCCTTATTTTGAATATCAAAGTGTGGTAGTTGTATTTTTTGATTTGCTTGTTTTTTTTATATGTTGAATTAGATCATATATAATGAATAATGTGCACTTTTGAAGCCGTGAAAAAAATTCTTCTTTTCTATAGAAAATGTCAAAGTTCAAGGTTGTGATTGCCATTTTTCTGGAAAGGTGAAATGCTGGCATATTTGGAGCACTATATCTCTCGCAAGCAACAACATCCCACAATTATTTGGCAATAAACTATTAGTACAACTTTACCTGCTTATTAAAATGTATTTGTTTCCATAAGACATTGTTACTTTACATTGTTATGTTGCCACAAAGTACAGTCAAAATGACGTTTTTGTCCATTTTCCGCACTTAATATCTTATTTAAGAAATAGTACCCCGAACTTTTTTTTCATAGAACATGAATGTGCTAAAGACAACATGAGGACAATGAATTGGACAAGCTAAATAATATAGTACTGCAGAGAGATATCGTTGCTGTAAGTAAATATAATCTGTTAAATATGCAAAATTTTAAAAATCTTCAACATTTAAATTCGCGTTATGTAAAAAGAGCACAACGTTCGAATAAAACAAAACGTCTCCCACAATAGTTGAACCTATGTACAAATTAGGGAAAGGAAAAAGAAGTGGGGCCTCTTGATATTTTTAGGCAAAAAAAAAATGACAAAATTTTCAAATAAACAATGTCGATGACAGAAAAATGACAAAATTTTCAAATAAACAATGTCGATGACAGAAAAATGACAAAATTTTCAAATAAACAATGCCTATCAGAAAATGAAAAATCCTAGTTCTCTTTCATCTTTCTATGTTTTTATACCTATGAGGAAATGAAATATCCCTTTTTTGCTGCAGCTTCTGAAAGAGATGTAGGATGTTTCATTTTCTCTTAGGGGAAAAATGTGATAATGGACATTGCTTTTCGTCTAATTTTTGTCATTTCTTTTTGCCTAAAAATATCACTAAACCCCACTAATTTTTCTTTTCCCCGTTATTGTACATATATTAAACTGGTGTGAGACATTTTGTTTTATTCAAACGTGGCGCTTTTTTTAGATAATGCTTATTAAAATGTTGAAGAGTTTGAAAATTGTGCACATTTAATAGATTATATAGACTAACAGCAACAATATCTCCGTGCAGTACTATGTTATTTAGCTTGTCCTAGTAGTGTACTTTTATATTCTATAAGAAAAATTTGGGGTACTATTGCTTAAATAAGATATTAAGTGCAGAAAATGAAAAAATAAAAATAAAATAATAATAATAATAAAAACGTCGTTTTGACTGTACTTTGTGGCAACATAACAATGTAAAGTAACAATGCCTAATGGAAACAAATACATTTTAATAAGCAGGTAGAATTATACTAACAGTTTATGCCAAAATAATTTTGAGATGTTGTTGCTTGCGAGAGATGTAGTGCTCCAAATATACCAGTATTTCACTTTTTGTGAAAAATTGCCTTCACAACCTTGAACTTTGACATTTTGTATAGAAAAGAGGAAATTCTTTCAGAGCTCCAAAATTGCAGATTGTTCATTAAATATGATTTACTTCAACATAAAAAAAATATCAAGTCAATTAAAAAATACAACTATCAAAATATCACTTTTTTGACTGAATTTCAAAACAATGGCTTTTAAGTATATAATTCAAATGAAAATAATTATTTTAAAATATGATTTGAAATACTACAGTTATTTTTTTTAAATATGTCTACAGTAATATATGGTGTTAACATAAATTAAAATTAAACATAAAATTGTACTAAGTTAAGTTATGAAGTTAGTAAGTTACTTAATCAGTTTTTTATCGAGATAGTAAAATAAACGGTGAATCATTTTTTATTATTAAAATTTGCTTCTATCCTCTTTATAAAGGTAATGTATTAATATAAAGAACAAATTAGAAATATAAAGGTAATGACAAAATTAAAATATGAATCTGACAATTAAATAAATCAAGAATGGAATACATATAGAATCAAAAGTTTACACATATTTCAGTATAAGAAATTATTGAAATAATTTCGAATACAAATTAAATAATTTAATAGTTATGAAATATGCATGACCCGGGATAAAACAAATAATTTTTTTTTTTTTTTTTTTTACCGTCTTTAGAAGCTGTACATTATATGTGTAAGAAATCGTATACTAAATGCATGCGAAATATACAGTATATTTTTGAGATAAGGAAAGATGAAATAAAAAAGTAACCCCCCCCCCCCCACCAAAAAAAAGCCTCCACTATACCAATATTTTTTAAATTAAACAAATATGAAATTATTTTGAGAAATCAGCGTCATTTAGCATTTTGAAGAAGTTTTAATGTATTTTATTGGTTTCACAAATTTTAAAAGAAGTGATGAAAGATAAAAATATACATCAGATTAGCTTTAATTTTTTTTTCTTTAGGAAAATATTTGAATTTACAGTCGGGAATTCAAAATTGGTTTAAAAAGATACAGATGGAAGATTAATGTAAATATATTAATTAAAATTTGATTAGTGGATTCAATCAAGTTATAAAATAGTTATTTAGTTTATTTGTAATAAAAGAAAAAGTATTTAACCATTTCGGGTCCGATTTTTTTTTCAGTATTTAGAAAAAATTACAGTTACGTTTATAACATTCACACTAGATATACAAATAGATTAATTAGTATTTAATGAATATTTCATTGTCTGAAAAATAAGAAATGTTATTGTTTTGCGTACTATTAAAAAAAATCATATGACAGTAAGAAAAGGAAGAATTTGTGGAGATGTTTAGAAAATATTGTATAACAATAAGATTTAACTTATATTGCAACTTTCAAACACTTTTTGCGCTTTATTACACAAATCGCAGAACGCAAGTGCACAAACAGAATGAAGCAAAAAATAATTATTATCGATACTAAATGCCTAAGCATAAATGAAGTCATATAGTAAATGCATAGACTTATAATAACATTACTACATGTAAGTAGTAGCAAAAGTATTTCTTAAAACAAAAGAATTCTCCAGCAAAAGACATGCACTATTAATAGTCGACTTCGTTTTTTATGCAAAATTTGTGTTAATATATTGTCTTTTACGTCCACTGCTTAAAATAAAAAAAATCGAAAAATTTTATGTACCTTTCATCAGAACAAATTTTTCGAGAGTGCGAAAAAAATAGTTTCGGATAACCGAGGTTGCTGATATTAAATAGGTTTCGTCCCATTCTTACATACTAAGCACATACAAAATTTCAAGTCTCTATCTCAATTTTGTTCGGGAGATAGAGCGGTTACAGAAAAACAGGCAAGCACACAGAGGAACGGACGGCAATTTTTTTTCTAAAAATATGTTTTTCGGAATCTCCAGTGTCCGAAACGCGTAAATCTGTCAATTTTTTTTTTCGATTTTCAGAACATTTGCAAGATTTACCCTATACTACGTATGATGTGTAAGTAACAAATGCAGTTGCTTCAACGAATAAAAAAAGAAATAATGAAAGAATAAAATACAATATCAGATTTTGTATTTTTTTAATTGTTAATAATTGAAATGAACGTAGAACATTCAAAATTGATGGAGGATTTATAAAAATAATTAATAATTAACAATAATTATTAATATTAAATATGAATAAGCCGAAAATAACAATTAAAATCAATAATAAATAAACATGTTATTGTTATTCAAAGCTGAATATTTTATCTGTAAGAGATCGTTTACTAAATACAAGAGAAATGTACAGTATATTTCATGAGATAAGGGAGTTAAAAGAATATTTTTTACCAACATTTTTTAAATAAAGTAAATAGGAAAATATTTTGAAGAAACAGGGTCATTCAATCTTTTCACGAAGTTTTAATGAATTTTATTGCTTCAAAAAATTTGAAAAGAAATGATGGGAGATAAAAATATCACATCAGATCTTTTTCTTTAGAAAAATATTTGAAATTACGGTAGAGGATTCAAACTTGGTTTAAAAAGATGCAGATGGACGATTAATATAAATCTATTCTTTAAAATTTTGATAGTGGATTTAATCATGGAATAAAATATTTATTTGGTTAATTTTTAACAAAAAGGAAAGTATGTAAATCGTTACTTTTTGAAATTTCCTTCGGAGATATGGTAAGTTCTTCATTAAATATATGCGAACTAAACTAAATACTTTTAATGCTAAAACAATATATAAATTTTTATAAGAAAGCTAAAATTTTGATAATTAATTTAATACACGAAGAATTTTTATTTCTTTTTATTTAATTTAACTTATTTATTTTTAAAAGTACGATAATAGACAATTGTATTATTTACCTTTATGAATTCTTACACAGAATTATTACAAGTGATTATAATTTCAGACCGTCTTTCAGTCTTGCACAGCGAAAAATTAATTATATCTATAAATTAAAACAAATTGTCTTAAAAAAGGAATTCCATTTTGAATAATGAATATAAATATACAGATATACATATATATATATATATATATATATATATATATATATATATATATATATATATAACAGTACTCAGACTTAGTCAAAGTAAACATCTTAATAAATTAAAATATGTATAGATGATTCTCAAATATAAGAAGCCTAAAGAAATTTTTATATTTGATATAATAATCGCCTTTCTTAAAAGTGACCAGTTAAGAATTGTGTATCATTTAAAAGAGTATTCGAGTTTTATTCCTCTATTCAAAATTGTACGGTACGAATATTATGATAAAAATTTTTTATATGGGAATTAAATAGGTTTTTTTTCTAGGATTGTAATGCTGCTATGCGCACATTGTTAGGAATATTTAAACGTGACATGAATCTATGTACTGCTAAATACATTTATAGAGCCCTGAAGAATATGTATCATAAAAAACTATTAAAAAAATATTTCTAAGAAATATATTTTCTTACAAGTGTTTTCTTAAAAGTGCAGACAGAGTCTTGATGAATATTAGAATCATTTAATGGAATCTTATGAAAAATATTTCGATTGTTTCATCAAATGAGAAACAAGATAATGAAAGAAAAATGCAACATCAGATTTTGTAATTTTGTTTTCTTTTCTTATGTAATAACGGAAATTAACTTAGAACAATAAAAAAAGATCGAGGATTTAAACAAATAATTAATAATTAATACTAAATAATATTAAATAATGATTATGAAATATGAATGTCAGGGAAATACCAAATAAAACAAATAATAAATAAGTCTTTAATTAATATTGGAAACTGTATATCATATCTGTAAAAAAACTGTATAATAAATATATAATGTATAATAAATTTCGCGCGACAAGGTTGTTTTAAATTTAAGGGTATTCCTAAAAAAAAAATACTATACCGACATGTTTTTAAATAAAGCAAATATGAAAATATTTTGAGAAAACGAAATCATTCAGTTTTTTGGCAAACTTTTAATGATTTTTTATGTTTTAACAAATTTGAAAAGAAATGATGAAAGATAAAAATATACATCAGATAATCTTTAAATCTTTTTTAGGAAAATATTTGGATTTACAGCAGAGAATTCAAAATTGATTTAAAAAGATATATATGAATAAGTAATATAAATATATTCGTTAAAATTTGAATAGTGGATTCAATCATGGAATAAAATAATTATTTGGTTGGTTTGAAATTAAAGGAAATGTATGTAAATCATTACCTTTTAAATTTTAATTTAGATATATAGTAAGTTCTTCATTAAAATATGAATACGACATTCAAAAGTGTTTAACGCAAAATCAAAATGTAATTTTAGTAATAAAGCCTTATTTACCGTGCATAATCTATTACATGAACATTTTGTATTTAATTAATTAATTATTTTTATTTCATTTTATTTACTTACTTATCATTTTTTGAAAGTATGATTATAGGCAAATACATTGTTTACTTTTATGAATTTTTACATAACAATCATACAAGTTGTTATAACTATACACCGTCTTTCAGACTTCAACAGAAAAAAAAATAACTATGAGTTTATAAGTCAGATTAGTTAAAATAAATTATTTCTCAAGCATATAATTCAAATGCAAAAGTTAGTATGGAATAAAAGGTGAAAATTTAATTTAAATTATTATTATTATTATTGTAATATTTATAATAATATTACTATTATTATTTTGTAAGGTGAAACCTTAAAAAATCACTTTGGAATTTAAAAAGAACTTTAGAATTTAAGAAGAAAAAACTATTCTTTAAAATAAAAACAGTAAAAGAATAACTATAATCCTCAGATTTAAATATATGCTAATAATTGTAGTGCGTATATATGCATACATGTATGTAATTATTTATTTCTTATTTTTTAATAAAATCTAATTACTAACGTTTGTGACAACAGATGGTGCTCTGTGCAGTATATTCGCATTTATTTTACATAATGTAAATATTCATCGATATTTAATCGATTTAAATTAAATCTTCATCGATATTCATTAAAACGTGTTATTAGTATAAAATAATTTAACTATTTTTATTAAGTTCATAATATTTTTGTTTAGGAATGTTTTGTAATTAATTATTTTTAATAATAGTTATTTTAATTATATATTATTAATTATATTTTTTTGGTTTCTGATATAACTGTCGTTGTTAGCTGTCAACTATAACTACTAGTAAAGTGAGATTGGAAATTTGAAATTATCTCACATGGTAGCAAGTGATCGTGTAAGTTTATCTTTTTGATAATTCAATTATTGTCTTTTTATTTTTCTAATATTTATCTTTGAACTACTTTTTCCATTGCAATTAATCTTTCGATAATTCAATTATTGTCTTATTATTTTTCTAATATTGTTCTTTGAACTATGTTTTTCATTGCGATTAATCAGGCAATTTAGAAATCATTTTTTGGTTTATCCGGATTTCTAATCAGAAAATAATCGGAATTAATGTGTCTATTTAGCATTGCCCTTGAGAACGAGCTAAATACCACATTTCCAATAATGTGCCAGTTTTTGCCAACTCCTAAGTTTTATATAGTTTGTTATTCCACATTTTGATGTTGATTTGTAGTATTATCTAATGGTTCTCTAACTCTCTCTCTATATATATGTATATACATACGTATATTAGCGTCTAAGAAAACAAAAAATAAGCTTTAGAGACTAGCAAACACTAACATAGACAAAAGTAAAAGACTGAGTAAAAATCATTAAATGTTTGCTAAAACATAAAAAAAAAAAAAAAAAAAAAAAAAAAAAAAAAAACTTATGATGAACTACTATGACGGATTAGCTAATATTTATCTAATATTTTCATAAAATATGTAAAAACAATACACTTATGCCAAAATAGTGATAGTAAATTTATTAATAATGATAATAAATATTGCGAATTAAAAAGAAATTATGTTTATTATATCAATTTTTAGCTCACAGGCTATCATAGCCTGAGAGCTTATGTGCCCGTCCGTTCTGTATGTATGTGCGTATGTGCGTAACGCGATAACTCATGATAAAAATATCGGATCCACTTGAAATTTTGTATGTAGGTATATCCTGACAAGGCGCTTCCATATTAGTTTTTGGAGTTCATTCGATATGTATAAGAGGTGGAACGGGGGGCTCATGCCCCCCGTTAGTTGATATAAATGGGATTTTCATGCAGAATTAAGTTTTCGTTCAAAATTTAGATTAGGATCATTCTGATGAGGCGATTCCGTGACTGTTATTAGGTGTTCATTGAATAAGTATAAATAGGGGGACAGGGGTTCTAATGCCCCGCCCCCCTTAATTTATAGAAATGGGATTTTCATGCAGAATTAAGTTTTCGTTCAAAATTTAGATTAGGATCATTCTGATGAGGCGATTCCGTGACCGTTATTAGGTGTTCATTGAATAAGTATAAATAGGGGGAACAGGGGTTCTAATGCCCCCCCCCGTTAGTTGATATAAATGGGATTTTCATGCAGAATTAAGTTTTCGTTTAAAATTTAGATTAGGATAATTCTGATAAGGCGATTCCGTGACTGTTATTAGGTGTTCATTGAATAAGTATAAATAGGGGGAACAGGGGCTCTAATGCCCCCCCCCCGTTAGTTGATATAAATGGGATTTTCATGCAGAATTAAGTTTTCGTTCAAAATTTAGATTAGGATCATTCTGATGAGACGATTCCGTGACTGTTATAAGGTGTTCATTGAATAAGTATAAATAGGGGGAACAGGGGTTCTAATGCCCCCCCCCCTTAATTTATATAAATGGGTTTTTCAAGCAGAATTTTCAGATTTCGTTCAAATCTCTGAATAGTTTTGGAAGTTTAATGGTTAAGTATAAAAGAGGGGGATAACTCCTTTTAAATTATATAAATGCTAAATGGGTTTTTATTAAGAATTATCTAATTTGCTCTGAATTTTGGATATAGATTTTTTATATGATAAAGCATGTCTTTGATAGTATAGGAGGTTCAATGATTAAGTATAAAAAAAGAGGAAAGAAGAGAGCTGTTTCCCTTTCTTAATTTTTTAACGGAATTAACCCTTGAAAATATAAGGCTTTAATGTACAATTAGTATTTGTAGCCTGTGAGCTCAATGCCATCAGTTTAACTGGGCAGTATTCTTTATTTATATTGTTATTATCGTTTCATTACAAACTGTTTTTATTATATAATTACATAATATATAATTATAAGAAAAATAATAAGAATATTTCCGTCAAAATCAAAACGAACTAAACACGCCACGTTACCTGTCACATTTTGAGACTGACAAGACTGAGAAAAGTTCAAATGTTTTTTTTTTTAATTACTTGGATTTTGGATCTTCAATTTGGAGTCTTGGTTCTCAACTGTAAAATCTCCACCGATAAATTCAAGTAAAAAATATTTGATATTTTTGTCATGTTGGAGATACTGAGTAACTTTTATTTTATTTTATTTTATTTATTTTTTTTTTGTGGGGGGGGGGGGGTAATGTTTAGTGCAAACTTTTTTCTGTATATTTTGGTTTTAATTTAGAAATGGGTAAATAAGTTCATTATTTAAAAATTTAACATGCACGCAGCATATAATTATGCATTAATCAGATTATTTTTTAAGTTAAAATTTTAAATATTAACTTCATGCATACATGATTTATTTTCCTGAAAATTGTAGTTTAACCCATTTGGTGCCACTCACACGAAATCGCCTGATATGGCGCCAACGGTAAAGGGCCACTCACATGCCAGCGCGTGATGCGGGGTGATGTCCAATAGCCAGTAACGCACTGGCGCGGGAAAATTTTTCACTGATTTTTTGCTATAAAAAGCAAATCGGCTTTTGGAAGAAACCACTTCTACAGTGCGGCATTAACTATCATCACATCTTCACGTAAGCCGCAGCGAACGTGTTAAGATGTGTATTTTAGTTAGAAAGTAAAAAGTAATTGCCTATTATTACTGTTTTTTTATTTTCAAAAACGTGATATTTTAAAGATCTCCTCTAAGTTTCGGTGTCCCCCGATATAATGTTAATGTACATTTGTTCAACTATTGTGTGATATATATATTTTTTTCATTCAACTCTAGCGCTTTTTTTAAATAACACTACTTTAAATGTTGAGATTTTCAAAATTTTTGATATATAACAGATTATATCTACTAACAGGAACAACATATCCGCGCAGTAATATATATTTAGCTTGTCCTAGTTTTGCACTTTCGTACTCTATAAGAAAAAATTTCGGGTACTATTGCTTAAGTAAGATATTAAGTGCGGAAAATGGAGAAAAGCGTCATTTTGACTGTACTTTTTGGCAACATAATAGTGTAAAGTAGCAATGCTCCAAGGAAACAAACAAATTTTAATACGCTGGCTTTGTTACCCTAACAGTTTATGCCAAAAGAGATTTGAGATGTTGCATGCCCGAGATATAACCCTCCAAACATACTGGAATTTCATTTTTCATGAAAATAGCATTCACAACCTTGAACTTTCACATTTTCTATAGGGAAGAGAATTTTTTTTTTTAGGGCTTTAAAATTGCAGATTGTTCATTTAATATGATTTACTTCAACATAAAAAATATCAAGGCAATTAAATAATACAATTATCGAATTATTTAATTGCCTTGACCCATTACATCACTTTTTTGTATGAATTTCAAAATAATGGCTCTTAACAAGAACTTTTTTTTAATTATTCAACTAAAAATTCTTCTAAATGTAAAAATAAAAATCGTAAATATCAGTAATAAAAGTAATAAATAATAATAAAATTTTCATGATGGTCAAAACATGGCTTACTTAATAATGGAGTCAAATATTGCATATGCCATGGATTATACATTAGTATTGCTTGTACAATTATAAACAAATTACAAATTAATTTTATATAAAAAAAATGTTTCAAAGCTGTATTTCAATAAGTTTTTGAGTTATTATTTTTGTTATAGTCTTTAAAACGTCGTTTGATATCGTGACAATAAAGATATTCCTTTTCTGGCCATTAAACATAGAAGAAAAAAATAAAAAGAATATTGCCCAGTTAAACTGATGGCACTCAGCTCACAGGCTAAACATACTAATTGTACATTACAGCCTTTTATTTTCGTTAATTCCGTTCAAAAAAAAAATTAAGAAGGGAAACAGCTCTCCCCTTTCTCCTTTTTTATACTTAATCATTGAATCTCCTAAACTATCAAGTACATGCTTTATCATATTAAAAAATCTATATCCAAAATTCAGAGCAAATCGGATAATTCTTAATAAAAACCCATTTAGCATTTATATAATTTAAGAGGAGTTATTCCCCTCTTTTATACTTAACCATTAAACTTCCAAAACTATTCAGAGATTTGAACGAAATCTCATAATTCTGATTGAAAAATCCATTAATACAAGTTAAGGGGAGGGGCATTAGAACCCCCGTTCCTCCTGTTTATACTTATTCAATGAACACCTAATAACAGCCACGGTATCGCCTCATCAGAATGATCCTATATCTAAATTTTAAACGAAAACTGTTAATTTTGCATGAAAATCCCGTTTATATCAATTAAGGGGAGGGGCATGAGCCCCCCGTTCCCCCTGTTTATACTTATTCAATGAACACCAAATAACAGAGTCACGGAATCGCCTTATCAGAATGATCCTATATCTAAATTTTGAACGAAAACTGTTAATTATGCATGAAAATCTCGTTTATGTCAATTAAGGGGAGGGGTATGAGTCCCCCGTTCCCCCTCTTATACATATCGAATGAACTCCAAAAACTAATCAGGGAAGCGCCTTATCAGGATATACCTATATACAAAATTTCAAGTGGATCCGCTATTTTTATCATGAGTTATCGCGTTACGCACGAACGCACATACGAACGTACATACAGAACGGACGGGCACATAAGCTCTCAGGCTATGATAGCCTGTGAGCTAAAAACTAATAACATCCGGACAACACGTCATATATACTTAATATATGTCTATTCTCGGCATCCAAAAGCAACTGTTTTCATTATGGCTAAAAATAAATAAATAAATAAATAAAATAAAAAATTGACAATAGAAAACAATGCACTATATATGAAACAAAAATCTTTATTGCATATTTAGGGTGATATTGAACGTTTTTTATTGTGTTTACAAAATTCCTGTAATAGAACTTCACTGTTTATGCAGTTTTATGTCATATTTATAAATTACTTGTGTGCAGTAAGATTATCATACAAAATGCAAAGATCTTTTAATAATGCTGATAAATTCTGAATTATAAAACGCTATATAACTCCGCTGTCTCCAGTGACATATTTGGAAACGAACTCCTGAGAGGATCAAAAGTCGGATTTACGAACATATATGAGAGTTTTACTCCATAAATCCTCTACCTTCCACATACTTTATGCTGCAGCTTATTTGAGAATATTGAGCTTTATTAAAAAAATATTTTATAGATCATGCTACTATTCGAAGTTTGCACAGGAAAATATGCCCGGATTCAAGTATTAATGATCACTATAGAATTTAAAGAACTGAGTTGGGATCACTAGTTTAAAACTAGTTTAATCATAAAAAAGAGAAAAATAACAAATAACAATTGAATAAGATTTCTAAAATTATTCTATGCAATAAATTATAATATTAAAGAAAAATAATATATTACGAAAACAACGTAATACGAACAGCCGTTAAAAATATCCATTAGTAAGGCATCAGCAAGTTATCGTAGAAGAAAGTTGTTATGGGAAATAATATCTACTATTAAATGTTGTATCTAACATTTATTTAGAGGGCCATATACATACTTTAAATGTACCCTAACACTTTTTTGAATAGCAGTACCCAATTTTCACCCCATAAATGTAAATTAAATGCCTTTCATTTAGCCTAAAAAAATTTCATGGAATTTATACCATAAATTTCCGAGAAACGTATTTTTTTTTTTTAAATAACAAGCACATTTTAGGAGCTGTATCCAAATTGAAATTTGTTACACGATTGTTGGCAGAGAGAGCGCCCCCTTCTTAATCAAGGTAATTTAGGCGCCACTCAAGTAATCATTAAAGACTGATAGATTATAAGATAAACCTAGGAAACTTGAAAATATGCAGTCACTTCTACTGTGGACTGCTCCCTAAACCTTATGAATTTTGCCGTTTTTAGCACTCTCCAGAGAAATTTAAAGGTGGTTATTTACTCGGTTTGTCAGCTTGTCTGCCCACGTTCACTATTTACAGGGTCACACAAAAGATATCTGATACTATACTGCATCCGAAATACTGTATATTAGAGATGACTACTAGAAGAATATTTTTAGTTGTGATATGAGTTTTTAAGTTTAGCTAAATATTTGTATATTACATTGTGTTTACAAATGCTGAGAACATAAACAGGGTAATAAAAGAGAATCTGCACAAGATACAGAATATGAGCAAAATTAACTTAAGAGTGGTTTTTAAATATGTTATGTATTTTTATGCTGAACTGTATGTGGTTAACCAAGATACGGTTACATAATGTAGAAAAAATTATATACAGGATCATGCAAAGAATTATTATACATGGCTGTCTATTTAAGATGACCTCTGGAAATGCGTGATTTCACTAGATGTAAGCGTGTTTCAGTCTTAATTATTTTTAATCTAAATAGTGACAGATAGGTATATAAATGTTATAGGCAAAATACACGGCTGTACAAAAGAATTAAAATATTCTACTGGCTATTGGGTATAAGTTTCTGAAAGTCAAATTTCAATCTATTAGGCGTTTTAACACTTTACAACATATTGAAAATGTTTAAGAATTCGGTTTGTCTGTCCGTACTCTAACTAAGGTTAATATAGTTGGATTGCTCTGTACTTCATATAATTTATTAAGAATTACTATGCCATGCTCGTATTTAAAAATGCAGTAAGTAACATGCATAGTTTATTTCCAGAGACACACAAAAATATTCCATTATATTATAGTCTATGGAAAATGTTATATAGATTGCACATGTAATAGCCATCTGGTCTGTTCGCATACGATAGTGCAAATGTATTAAATAAATGATTTGAAATTTCATTTATTTAACTGTTTGAAAAATTTTCGAGTCATTTCTAATTTTATGAAAAAAGGATTAGAACATAAAAAGATAATAATAAACACTTTCTTCATTCTACCAAATCCAATCATACATATTTTATTCATTGACTAGCTGACCCGCCCGGCTTTGCCCGGGTCCGTAATAATAATGTTACACGAACTTGAAATTTCTATGATTTTATCTTTAACTCGAAATATGTGTAAATACACTGTTAAAAATTTGACCCTTCTGCTGCATCGTCACTCCACCGCTTTTATAGAAAATGATTACTTCAGCCTATTATGGAGCATTCTCATATGTCAAAAGAGAGATATTCTATAAAAGCGGGGGAGTGATGATGCAGCAAAAGGGTCAAATTTTTTACAGTGTAAATTATATTAAATACCTGACTTTGTCAAAAATCGGTTTAAAAAAAACTAATATTTAGCTGCAAAAACACCCAAAATGATTGCAATGGGAAACGCAGGAGGGAATATGTGTCCAACGATTGTGTGGTTTTCGTGTTAAAGTGTTGATATTTATCCTTAAATGTACTGTTCATTGACTTAACTAAATACTTTTTTCACATAGATATCCCAAGTGAAATATTTTGAATTTCAAACTAATTATATCACTCTTAAATCCGACTATACCGTGAATGAAATAGATAGTCGATAATTAGCTAAAAGGTTAGAATATAGTATTATAATTTCTGAGCCATTTTACAAAAATAGGTGTATATTTTTTATCAAACATGCGTAATGTTCATTCTGTGAACAAAATCCTAACCTTAAACTAATTGTATTGTAATCATAACTTGTCTGTAACCTAGCTGTATCTGAACAGTAACATAACTGTAACTTAAATGTACCATAAATGTAACCTGGCCGTCACCTTATCATAACCTACCCATAATCTAACCATAACCTAAACTTAACTTAACCTTAACCTAACTGTACCTTAAACATGACTTAACTGTAACCTAACCAGAAATTAATTATAACATAAGGCTCACCGGAACGTAATTGCAACCTAACTGTTACCTAACCGTAACCAAGTTCTAATTTAACATTAACTAAAAACGAAATATCTTAACCATCACGCGCTACAAAGTACTTAGTTTCACTTTCCACCGCTACGGAGCGCATTATGTCTTGTAGAACATCCGAATTTTAGGTTCGCATTGGATTCATGTCCATGGAAGTTATTTTGTTTTCTTCGGATACGGTTATGGTTGTTTGGAATATTTTTGTTCAGTTTAGATTCAGTTCAATTCAGATTTCGTTAGTTTTTTTCCCTTCAAATGGGATTTTTAGGTTCGGGTCGGGTTGTACTTCAATGTAAATTATTTTACCTTGTTCCAATGAGGTTATATTTCACTGAAATATTTTTGTCAGGTTCAGATTAGGTTTGGTTCAAATTTCGGGATTTTTTTTACAAATTTTTTGGTTCGGATTGCGTTCAAGTCCATGGAAATTATATTGTCTTGTTCGTATCTGGTTATAGTTTTTTGGAATATTTTCGTCGGATTCAGATTTGGCTCGATTCAGATTTCAGATATTTTTTCAAATTGATTTTTAAGATTTTGGTCGGATTCATGTCCAGGGAAATTATTTTGTCTTGCTCGGATCCGATTTTGGGTCTTTGGAATATTTTTTTCAGGTTCAGATGTCGTTCAATTCAGATTTCGCTTTTTTAAGGGAATTTTTAGGTTCAGGTTGGGTTGCGCATCAACGGAAATTATTCTGTATTGTTCGAATAAAGATATGCTTCTCTGAATATTTTTGTCAGATTCAGATTTAGTTCAGTTTTTTAGGTTCGGATTGCGTTCATGTTCATGGAAATTTTTATGTCTTGTTCGGAACCGAGCATGGTTTTGTGGAATATTTTTGTCAGGTTCATATTTGGTTCGATTCAAATTTCAGGTATTTTTTTTTCAAATGGAATTTTAGGTTCGGATCGGGTTCATGTCCACGGAAATTATTTTCTCTTATTCGAATCCGGTTATGGTTCTTTCGAATATTTTGATCGGATTCAGATGCAGTTTGCATAAAATTTCAGGTTTTTATACAAATGGAATTTTTTAGGTTCGAGTCAGATTTATGTTCACGGAAAGTATTTTGTCTTGCTCTTATCAGGTTATAGTTCTTTGAAATATTTTTATCGATTTCATGTTTCATTCTGGTCATTTTTCGGGTTTTTTCAAAGAAAAGTTTTAGATTCAGGTCGGGTTGCATACACACGAACATTATTTTTCCTTAATCGGATTGGGGTAAGCTTCATTTGAATATTTTTGTGGGATTCAGGTTTGATTCGGATCAGATATCATATTTTTTAATCAAACGGAATTTTTAGGTTCGGGTCGGGTTTGTGCTCATGGAATTTTTGTCTTGTTTGGATCGGAGTATGGTCTCTCTTTTTTTGGTTGGGATCGGGTTATGTATTAATAAGCCTAAACATTATGTTTTGCTACTATTATTTTAGTGACTATTTTTGATAGATAATTTACTTTGCTATTTGATAACTTATTATTGTGTATGAATCAGCTGCCGATTCGAACAATTTTACATCAAACAGCCATTTCATTTTTGTTTTAAAAACAAATTAAAGTCATAATAAAATTTTAACTTAAATAAAATGCATTCAAATTTAATCAGTGACTTAAAAAACTGCTAGAAAAGCTTCGTATATACATATATAATATATTTACTGCACACAGCTAACCAGACATACATTCTTATATACGAAGTACCAACGACCTGACGTAACAGTTGTGTTGTAAAATCCTAAGTTAAACTGACATTTTGCCAATCTATGAATTTTAATGGTCTTTAGAAAAAAAAAACAGTCACTTTTGAAATGCAAAAGCTCAAATTAGTTTCTTGCATAGAATAAAAAGAAATTAATAGAGTGGAAGTATTATCTCTGGAGATGATGCTAAAAATGTAACTCTAACATTAAGTCCAATTAAGTACCAACAAATGCACGTGCTTTGATATTCCTTAATAAATAATGATTCCAGGTTTGCCATATTGATTATGTACTATTTAAGTTGGAATCTTAATATTTTCGAATTACTGAATTTAAGATATATAATCGTATATTTTGCGTAAGGGTTTAACAGCTATTGCATCAAAATCTTGATATTTATTAAAATAGTTACAATACGAACGACCTTTGCCCCGTTTCACGTGCAATTTCTAGCTTGTTTTTATTGTCTTCTATCTTTTACAAGAAGAAACTATTAGGTTTGGGGAAATTTTCGAAATTTTCGTTTTTCGACGGATTTACAAGTTTTAAGGATCAGAGATACCAAAAAACATAATCTTACCAAGTGCCTGTCTGTCTGTTTGTACGTGACATGAATTTTGTGGTTACTCTATCTCAAGAACTAATGTATGAATTTTTATCGAACTTCAGATTCAGTTAGTCCATGACACTAATTGGCCTTTTCTACATTTTAGAATAAAATGCTGCTATACTACATTTATCACGATTTTCACAATAGCTCTATCTCATGAACTAATGCACGGATTTCACCAAACTTAAGATTAAATTAGTCCTTGACATGAATGAACGTTTTCTACCTTTTGGTGTAAATATATCAACAGATGGCGCTGCTAAGCTTCATTTTTTTGCAATTTCTGCAATAACTGTGTCTCTAGAAATATTGCACGAATTATCATAAAATTTCAGGTTCAATTATTCTTAAATATGAGTTGGTGTTTTTTGCAATTTGGCATAAATTGCCGAACAGACCGCATTGTTATGCTGCATTTCCGCCATAGCCTTACCTCAAGAACTAATTCACGGATTTTAATCAATCTTTAGGTTGAGTTAGTTAAACCAAATGTAAAAAAGTGTTGACCTAGATTGCTGCAAACCAGGCTTCCATGTAAATTACACAACAAGTGGCGCTGGCTGCCTTTCTCATGATTTACATTATTTTAACGATAATGAAATCTCAAAAGCTAATGCACGGAATTTCATATCATTAGAATTCAAATGATTTATATAGATTGCCATTAACGGATTTTAACCAATCTTTAGTTTGAGTTAGTTAAACCTAAAGTAAAAAAGTGTTGACCTAGGCTGCTGCAAACCAGGCTTCCTGTAAATTACACAACAAGTGGCGTTGCTACGCTGCCTTTCTCATGATTTGCATTATTTTAACGATAATGAAATCCCAAGAGCTAATGCACGGAATTTCATATCATTAGAATTCAAATGATTTACATAGATTGCCATTAATTTTGGTGCTATGTAAATGAATTTTGAAATATTAACATGCATGGGATCGAAGAAAGTTTTGCGATTGCCACATCGTACTAATTTATGTCTATATTTTCTTCTTTTTAAAGTAAGATGCTATATATATATATATATATATATATATATTTAAATAAATGTATTTTTATGCAGATCTTTAAGCTATCATTAATATAATTAATCCTTATCCTTATATATATTATAAATGTGAAAGTGTGTCCGAAAATTGGAATGAACTTGGCTTCAAAACGGATGGATTAATGTCTTTGAATTTTTGTATATAGGTAAATTCCCACATAGCATGCATGTTCACAGTGACGTCACAATGACGTCACTGTGAGTCACTTTGGTCACATCACATCTGTGACGAAAATGCCACCACTCAGCGACGTCACATTGTTACTAAGATGTGACTTTCTAAAAAAATTTTCACAGTTCGTCACAATGTTAATGTCAAAGTAGTCACAAATGACACACTTTTCACAAATTGGTCACATTGTGACGTCACAAAGTGGTCACAATGTGACGTCACAAAAAAGCCCTAAAACGGCCATAACGACTTCACATTTTAGTCACTGTGACTTCACATCGACGTCACGTGACGTCACATCGAAAATCGCTGGTCACAAAGTCACAATGTGACTTCACAACGACGTTGCAGTGACGTCACCATGTCTTACGGGTTATTGGCCTGAAATGAACATAGGCTAATTTTTATTTATTTTATTCAATTATTTTTCTTAATAATTCAATATTTCACTATTTTTCACACAGAATAAATTGAAAAAATTTCCATAATATTTAATTATCTTTCTTTTTTCGTTGCCAAAAAATAAAAAAAAACGGAATAATTATTTCTCTTCTGTAATTAATTTTCAACTGAAAGATTTTCACGTGATAAAATAAAATGAAATAAATAAATGGACCCTATTCTGTTTTTCGGTTCAAGATTAAAAACCGCAATTTCACCAATTGTGACGTCAGAGGAATACTGTTTTTCTTCTTATATCACGCAAGCGATTATATAAAATTTCTTTTACACTTAGAAGACTTTACAAGAGTATAACTTCACACTTTACAAGAATATAAATATTTTAGTAGTTTTTCCAGATATTAATCCGTAATCAAAATGAACCTTTTTCTTTTTTTTTTTCAGTTCGAGGCTATAAAATTCAACTTTTTACCAATTGTGACGTCAGAGGAATACTTTCCATTAAGAATTTTAAAAATATCAATGTAACGTCATATATGAAACAAAGTATAAGTTTTCAAGTTTTCATTTTTACTAATACAATGTAATTTTGAGTAAGTGCTAAAAAGAGACGACTGTGACGTCACATATTGAAAACAAAATAAATATATCTGATGTTGCAATGAAATGGGATTGAATAATGATATCAAAAGTTATTATTTAAAGAAAATTAAGTTTATCGTCTGGGCGTGGTTAATATTTAATTTTAAAATGAAATAAGTTTTTTTAAAGGTTAAATATTAAACGACTGGAAAATATTAATAATTTATACATATCGTAAATGACGTAATGATAATGAAAAAACTTTTTATCATTTTTAGAAAGTAAGAAAAGCTCAACTAATCAAAAAAAAAAAATATTTTTGTGTGTTAATTCTGAAAATTGTTCAAGTCTGAAAATATAAATAAATATCACTTTAAAAATGCACTTTCGGGCTTAAAATCTAAAGATTTAATATAATTGTGAGAAAATACATTCCCTCAGTCAATATCTCAATTTGGCATAATGTGCTCAAAGTGTACTGGAAACAGGTTTGTAAATGGATGTTAATTGCACATTTTTTTTTTTAGCTCTTAAAAAGTAAAAATATGTTGTGACTTTTAAGAATGTTTTTTATAATAAATTTCTATAAATTTTTATGGTATGCAGAGCATATATGTACAAATTACACAAAAATGCCACCTAAAACACAGTTTTGTAGTATATTTTTCCTAACACTGTTTTTTTTCGTTTTGCGGAAACTACCCGCTTTTTGACACTTTCTAACATGGTCTAAATGTGTTTACGACTTCAACCTGTCTGTATACCGGATGCCGTGTGCCTGGGGTCTGCCGTCTGTCTGTCCGTTTTTCAACTTGGGTAAATATAGTGGAATTCATACGAAAACAACATACGTTATTGAGATTTAACATAGCATATGCGGCATTGAAAATGGACCAGGTAGCAATTATAGCTGATTCACAGGAGCACTCAAAAGGAAACTTTACATTATGGTCTAAGGCAAAAAAATCATTTGTGGTGTATTTTGATAATGTTACATAATTTTAAATGTAATGAAATTTACATGCATTTTTAAGGTTCAGAAGAACATGGTTACTATCGAATATGTTAATTGTAGCACTTATAGTGTGCGTACAGGGAGCTCCAAAGTATTTCAATATATTATGGTCTGTGAAGAAAAACCATTTGCAACGTATTTTAATAATTTTATTTTATTAAGGTTATTTTAATGATATTGAAATTGATATCAGGTTCTGAAGTGAACTAATATAGGATTTCTGTAGAAAATGGAGTGAAAAGATTTAACATTCACTTACAAGATTACAGAAAAATGTTCGGCAATATAATTGTCTACGGAGAAAAAAATATTCCCAGCGTATTTTAATTGTGTTGCGCTATTTCAAACATGATGAAATTAATATACTGAGATAATCAGTACAATGATAAATACTGAAATTTACTACAATAAGCTTGCAGTTAAGTATCATTTGCATCACATTTGTTGTTCATTTACAGAGACGCATAAAAGATTTTGGACCTGTGTCCAGATCTCAGATATTGTATCCAAAGTATGGTCTATTAGAAAAGATTGCTGAAGAGCTTTTTCAATTATCGTATGTATTTGGAAAACTAATGCATCCTGAAGTTCAGCTACATTTGATATAATAAGAGATGTTTGTAGAATTTAAATAAATCATGTATCGGACTATACAATAAACTGTATTAGTCACCAGTGCAATAGCGATTCCCGGAAATATGAATTCAATAATTTGAATCGGGTTTTTTGCTTGAATAATTTCAACTAAATATGCGATCGTATACATATTTGCACGTAATATACAGGACTGTAAAAAAGAATTCAAGTAAGTTTCTATCTATAATTAGAAATTGCTAAAGGTGAATTTTAATATTCGTTATACTTTTTCTCACTAAGCAAAATTTTAACATTGTATTTAGAATATTTACAAACGCATAGATCATATACACAGCTTCAGAAAAGAATGTCCCGGTGAAGTTATGCATTATGGATATTTTTTTTTATTACCTAGGTTTAACACATGATTTTTCTTTCTTTAATATGGAATTCTGAAATGCACTACAACATGATTTCTGTACAATTAGGGTGCGTTACAGTTGCTCTACAGTAGGGTGGATCGATTGCCTATGGCGAAAAAAAATTACCATTAATCAAAATCTACCTATACGGAAAAGATGTTCTATTGTATGGAGATTAAGGGAAAAATAATAAAAAAAATTAATTTTAAAATTTAATACTGCCACAAAAGGGTTGAAATTTCGAAAAAAATTGAAAAAAGACCGAATTTTGGTTAGGTTATTTTTGTCAAAAACTAATTACTTTAATATTTATTTTTAATCCAACAGTTCGGAAAAGATGTTATATCGTTTGGAGGTTAAGTAAAAAACAACAATAAGTAATAAATTCAAAATTTAATACTGCCACAAAAAAGTTGAAAATTCGATAAAATATTGAAAAAACGGAAAAAGATCTAAATTTGATTAGATTTAATTTTGACGCAAAATAAACATTTTAATATCAATCAAAACCTACCTTTGCGTAAGAAATATATTGCATGGATATTAAGTAAAAATAAATAAATAAATAAATAAATAAATAAAACTAATTTCGAAATTTAATACTCCTGCAAGTAATTTAAGGTTTCGAAAAACTGGCAGTTCCAGTTTTTTCAGTTAGAATTTGTCTGCTTGTGTATTGTGTAGCTTAGTGTACCTTGAATATTACTGTACCATGGCGTTGTTTAAAAAAAATAAAAAAAGAGAGAGATATGAATTACACCCTATTTGGGTCTAGCTTTGATATGCCAGTAAGTATGCTCCCTAATACAAAAAGTTATAAAATTTACATATTGGTATTTAAAGAATAACCGAAGAAAGAAATCGGTCAACATCTATTTATTTCCTGCCAGTGAGAAGGAGTTGCTAATAAGTTACTAGTGACCTGTAAATGAGATTCAATCTCAATAACTTACCATAGCAGCTTTTTAAGAAAAATTAAACTGTTTAACGACAAATATTGCGCTCTTCTTAATTCCTGTAAAACAAAATAAGATACTGAAAGCTACTACAGTCTTTTGGACCTTTCCGAAAATACTGCCTATTTTTTTCAGTTCAATAGATTTGAATGTGAATATGAATATTGAGTGTAAACTAAACCGACGTACTGAGAGCAAACTCACTTTTCTACATCATCAGCTATCATTGAAAAGCTAAAATGCTGCCGAGTTAGGTGTCACGTCATCAGAATATTGGAGAGTTTGGGCACTTCCGACCAAGCAGGTGCTGCCATCGTGTCTGGTGTACTTCAAGACGTGGGCATTATCTTACAAAACTATGAATCGAATGCTACTGACAGAAAAAAATCGGCATGACAAACCAAACCAAAGACCTCTCCATCGTTTTAGTAATTCTCTTTAGTCATTTGTAAAAGAGTATGACCATGGCCATTTTCTTTAAACTTTTATGGGTGTAAAGACTTACTGCATCACTAGAAAACAAAAGAAGAAAAATGGTAATAGAAGCAGACTTGAGCTTGAAAAAAGAACTGGGTTCCGAATACATCGGCCACATATATATAAATTCCGGGAGAGTACCAAACAATTTGAAAACAAGACGTACATTTTTTTGTCATGTGTTAACAATAATATACATGTAACAAAGTTGGTTGCTATCGGTTGTGACGTAATATCTGTTAATATAGATGTTAAAGGATGTGTTATTCGAAATATGGGACTGATCTTCAAGCGTCCACTACAATGTTTTTTGTGCTAGTTACACACCAATGAAGTTTCACTATGTCATCTTTTTGCAGCGTGGATGGAACCGCGGCTGGGCACAAATGTTTCACTGGTGAAATAGAAAGATTATTCGCAGCATGTTAGAAGCTTTTTGTATTTTCATTTATGTCAGTATATGAATACTAAAAATGCGCGAGTGAAATCAAACGATCTGCTGTAATCCTAATCATTACATAAAAACTATCTATATTTTCCATTTACCAGCTTTTTGACCTTTTGCGACGGATTTCATAGATTTAATTAAATAGGAAAATGTGTCGAACCTCCACTAACTGGCGGATTTAGTAACGACATGATTTCAGAAGCAATATGTAAATCCAGCAATCATTTCAGAGGCAATAACATCTACTATCAATAATATGTATTCGCGCAACTCTCATTCTACAAAACTAATAATCAGAAGAGTCACGGAAGTATTTCTGCTGTGTATGGACCATACATAAGAGACAGTTTTATAAAAATTGAATTGAATTATAAAATCTCATGTCGATTTTCAATACCGAACGTCATTATCGCCAATTGCAATTTTGACGATTTTTCTTGATTTAATACTAATGAAGCTGTTAAATAAGAAACTAAAGTTTTTATCTTGTAATCAATTAAATATCCTCTCATTGTAATAAATGATAAAAATGTCTAAAATTCATATTTTATTTTACAAAACAAAAGTTGATTTTTTACCGTAAAAACGTTCAAATACATAAATTTGAGCCACATTTCGGTATATTTAAATTTTGAAATTATTTTTTGAAATTATTTTTCTCATACTCAGCGTATAATATAACATCTTTTACGCATAGGTAGGTTTTAGATAACTTTTTAAACTATTATTTTGAATAAAAAATAATCTAGCCAAAATTAGGTCTTTTTTCACTTTTTTTCGAAATTCAACCTTATTGTGGCAGTATTAAAATTTAAAATTAATTTTTTTAATTATTTTTCCCTTAATCTCCATCCAAGAAAACATCTTTTCCGCATAGGTAGGTTTTGACACAGTGAAAAAAAAATTTTCGATCCACCCTACTCTACAGTATAAGTGGTTACAATTTCATTTCGCGATTGTCCCTATAAAAAAACTGCTGCATAGCCTTCTATAAGATAAATGTTATATATTTTTTTAAATTATTGTTAATGAACCGTTTTGTTTAATTAAAGCGTTTATCTTTTTTTTTTAATGCTACATGAACGACGTCACGGGTATCAGCTAGTATATTATAAATGTGAAAGTGTGTCCGAAAATTGGAATGAACTTGGCTTCAAAACGGATGGATTAATGTCTTTGAATTTTTGTATATAGGTAAATTATTGGCCTGAAATGAACATAGGCTAATTTTTATTTATTTTATTCAAATATTTTTCTTAATAATTCAATATTTCACTATTTTTCATACAGAATAAATTGAAAAATTTTCCATAATATTTAATTATCTTTCTTTTTTCGTTGCCAAAAAATTAAAAAAACGGAATAATTATTTCTCTTCTGTAATTAATTTTCAACTAAAAGATTTTCACGTGATAAAATAAAATGAAATAAATAAATGGACCCTATTCTGTTTTTGGGTTCGAGATTAAAACCGCAATTTCACCAATTGTGACATCAGAGGAATACTGTTTTTCTTCTTATATCACGCAAACGATTATATAAAATTTCTTTTACACTTAAAAGACTTTACAAGAGTATAACTTCACACTTTACAAGAATATAAATATTTTAGTAGTTTTTCCAGATATTAATCCGTAATCAAAATGAACCTTTTTCTTTTTTTCGGTTCGAGGCTATAAAATTCAACTTTTTACCAATTGTGACGTCAGAGGAATACTTTCCATTAGGAATTTTAAAAATATCAATGTAACGTCATATATGAAACAAAGTATAAGTTTTCAAGTTTTCATTTTTACTAATACAATGTAATTTTGAGTAAGTGCTAAAAAGAGACGACTGTGACGTCACATATTGAAAATAAAATAAATATATCTGATGTTGCAATGAAATGGGATTGAATTATGATATCAAAAGTTATTATTTAAAGAAAATTAAGTTTATCGTCTGGGCGTGGTTAATATTTAATTTTAAAATGAAATAAGTTTTTTAAAGGTTAAATATTAAACGACTAGAAAATATTAATAATTTATACATATCGTAAATGACGTAATGATAATGAAAAAACTTTTTATCATTTTTAGAAAGTAAGAAAAGCTCAACTAATCAAAAAAAAAAATATTTTTGTGTGTTAATTCTGAAAATTGTTCAAGTCTGAAAATATAAATAAATATCACTTTAAAAATGCACTTTCGGGCTTAAAATCTAAAGATTTAATGTAATTGTGCGAAAATACATTCCCTCAGTCAATATCTCAATTTGGCATAATGTGCTCAAAGTGTACTGGAAACAGGTTTGTAAATGGATGTTAATTGCACATTTTTTTTAGCTCTTAAAAAGTAAAAATATGTTGTGACTTTTAAGAATGTTTTTTATAATAAAATTCCATAAATTTTTATGGTATGCAGAGCACATGTACAAATGTATGTACAAATTATACAAAAATGCCACCTAAAACACAGTTTTGTAGTATATTTTTCCTAACACTGTTTTTTTTTTTTCGTTTTGCGGAAACTACCCGCTTTTTGACACTTTCTAACATGGTCTAAAAGTGTTTACGACTTCAACCTGTCTGTATACCGGATGCCGAGTGCGTGGGGTCTGCCGTCTGTCTGTCCGTTTTTCAACTTGGGTAAATATAGTGGAATTCATACGAAAATAACATACGTTATTGAGATTTACCATAGCATATGCCGCATTGAAAATGGACCAGGTAGCAATTATAGCTGAATCACAGGAGCACTCAAAAGGAAACTTTACATTATGGTCTAAGGCGAAAAAATCATTTGTGGTGTATTTTGATAATGTTACATAATTTTAAATGTAATGAAATTTACATGCATTTTTAAGGTTCAGAAGAACATGGTTACTATCGAATATGTTAAATGTAGCACTTATAGTGTGCGTACAGGGAGCTCAAAAGTATTTCAATATATTATGGTCTGTGACGAAAAACCATTTGCAACGTATTTTAATAATGTTATTTTATTAAGGTTATTTTAATGATATTGAAATTGATATCAGGTTCTGAAGTGCACTAAAATAGGATTTCTGTAGAAAATGGGGTGAAAAGATTTAACATTCACTTACAAGATTACAGAAAAATGTTCGGCAATATACTCTACGGAGAAAAAAATATTCTCCTCTAGTCTACGGAGAAAAAAATATTCCCAGCGTATTTTAATTGTGTTGCGCTATTTCAAACATGATGAAATTAATATACTGAGATAATCAATACAATGATAAATACTGAAATTTACTACAATAAGCTTGCAGTTAAGTATCATTTGCATCACATTTGTTGTTCATTTACAGAGACGCATAAAAGATTTTGGACCTGTGTCCAGATCTCAGATATTGTATCCAAAGTATGGTCTATTAGAAAAGATTGCTGAAGAGCTTTTTCAATTATCGTATGTATTTGGAAAACTAATGCATCCTGAAGTTCAGCTACATTTGATATAATAAGAGATGTTTGTAGAATTTAAATAAATCATGTATCGGACTATACAATAAACTGTATTAGTCACCAGTGCAATAGCGATTCCCGGAAATATGAATTCAATAATTTGAATCGGGTTTTTTGCTTGAATAATTTAAGCTAAATATGCGATCGTATACATATTTGCACGTAATATACAGGACTGTAAAAAAGAATTCAAGTAAGTTTCTGTCTGTAATTAGAAATTGCTAAAGGTGAATTTTAATATTCGTTATACTTTTTCTCACTAAGCAAAATTTTAACATTGTATTTAGAATATTTACAAACACATAGATCATATACACAGCTTCAGAAAAGAATGTCCCGGTGAAGTTATATGCATTATGAAAATGTTGGATATTTTTTTTATTACCTAGGTTTAACACATGATTTTTCTTTCTTTAATATGGAATTCTGAAATGCACTACAACATGATTTCTGTACAATTGGGGTGCGTTACAGTTGTTCTACAGTATAAGTGGTTATAATTTCATTTTCGCGATTGTTCATATTATCTAACACATTTTCCGTTTATTTGACTGAGTTCTTTAAGTCCCCTATAAAAAAACTACTGCATAGCCTTCTATAAGATAAATGTTATATATATTTTAAATTATTGTTAATGAACCGTTTTGTTTAATTAAAGCGTTTATCTTTTTTTTTTTTAATGCTACGTGAATGACGTCACGGGTATCAGCTAGTTAAATATATTGGAGAATCAAATTCAGAAAAATGCTCAGATAAAATCTTCTAAAACCAAATGTTATACAAAAGTTAAAAAAATGCATTATAAACATGTTCCTTAATGAAGTTGTTCCTAATGCATTTTTAATAATGTGTGTCTAGCAGGTAACAGGTATAAATGTTTTGTACTTTTTCCCTAACGTATCGTTATATTCATTTCGCTAGCACACTTATCCATTAAAGATAATGTTCTGTTGTAGATTTTTTTTCAAAAATCCCTGTATATTAAATTTATTGATTTAAAATCAACAATACTTTAAAAAAGAATAATTTTAAATGTAGAATAAGGGTGATTTAATCATAGATGTACCCCTTGATAAAATTTTTGATTAGGTCAAATGCCATATCGGAATAAAGATTTCCTTACAGATTGAGTTGAGGCCGGGACTGAAAATTTTGGCCCGTGCAGACCAAAGAAGAATAACATTAGTACCGGATTGGTACGGAAAAAATAAGCTGAGTTCAGCCCGGTCTGATCCTTCAGAATAAAGTAAAACCCAGCCATGGTCTGTATGTGCTCGACTTCTCAGATATATCATATATTATGAAACACCCAGCATATATCATGAAACACTTTAGAACACATTGAGAATAATTTATCAAATTTCCATAATTTAATATCGTTAAAGATAACTTCTAAATAAGCAATTTGGAAAGTTCATAACGCATTTTAAAGAACAATCTCAGATATTTTTTAACAGTATTCGGAAATTATCCGATTTTTTGTGTAGCCCTGTATATGTTTTGTAAAATTTTACATAAACTACATAGTATGCTAAAATTTTTTTCAATGGAACGAATTGCACAGTTCAATACTTTTTTTAGCAATTTTCATTTATGCATGTTTTTTTTTAAGTTTATGTAGCCCTATAAATCCCACAATTTTCGGAATTTAAAATTTCGTACAACAACTGAGAACAACTACAAAAATAATCCAACGATTATTGTTGATAGACATAAAAAAGCTCAGTTACATTTCAGTTTCTTTTCTAGCCAACATTATTTTGCGTGTCCCTGAAAATGTACAACAAACTCTAGCGCACGATATTCTACAGTTAGGCCCGTGTAGAAATCTTCAATTAGATACAATATAAATTTCTATATATTTTGAAAAGTGAAAATCCCTAAATGTCCTAAATATTTTTTTCATTAGTCACCGTAATGACTATAAAGTCTTTACGGTGTTTTTGTAAATGAGCTGCAGGAGAAGCACACTTCATTTTCAAGACCAAACATGCCACAGTGATTAACAAAAATATCCATTAGTTTCATGACAATAAGAAAATATTTCCGTGAGCTATAGAACGCATAGATAAACATTAAGACAAGTGGCAAATAGAACGAATACTTTAATATTTTTCAATTTTTTGAATGTGAAAATTTTCCACACATACTGATTGCCCAATTTTCGTAGATAACAACAAAATAGACCTTCGATTTGGAAGTCTCTCAATTATAATTTATGTTAAAAATTATCTTAGGCAATTTTTATACTCGCATTGCTGCAAAGTAGAAACATCTTGATATGAATACCTAATTTTGAAACCATCTTGGGATTTTGAAAATGTTACTATGAAACAGTTAACAGGCAGTTATTTCGCTGAAGTGATTTAGGAGTTTCGCAGATGCAAAGTTTCAAATGTAAAAATTTAAATAACTCATGATAGTTTTCAAAATAACCTACAATTTGTGCAGCTTTTTAATCATAAATCAAGATTACCTTGAGAAATGGTTTGACATTTGGGAGCGACATTTTTATAGATTGCAGGAAATTAGTTTTTCTCAGAGTTTATTTATACACATACATATACACATATTTCAGCAATTTGTTGTATATCCTCTTCAGATTTGATGTTTCCTGTTGGATACACACGTTTATAATATTTTGACACATATAAATAATATTAAAAATGAGAGAAAATATTCTGAACAAAGCTTCACGGATTGGAAAACAAAAGAAAATATCAATTTGTTATTTATAGCGAGTTTTTATCGCAAGCTATCTGTTGTATGAAAAATGCTTGCAATAAAAATGCACAAAATGTACAAAAATGAAAATGTAAATTATTTTAAATACATTATTTGTAGAGTCTAATTGTAATGAAATTTATGAGATGTATATTATTATTTTTTTTTTCTAAAGTTTTTTACTACAAAAATGAGACAAAATAATAAAATATCCTAAGAAATTGCCCAAAATGTACTCTTGAACAACCCATAAATCGTAAAATTTTACATAAAAAAATAAAATTACGTTTTTTTCACTATTTAATCTTGCTTAGTTACGAGTTTGTTCATATAAATTCATAATTGAAAAAAAAAATACATAAATACATTCTAGGTTCTGTAGAGGAAACATTGGAATAGAAATTACTGATTTAATTAGAGTGAAATACAATTTTTAATTTCATTAACATGAAATTAATCATCTACTGTATTCTGTGAAAACTTTATATACTCTAGAGATTTAAATTTACAAATTAAAAGAAAGTAGCGCATATTACCTTTATATTTATTCTTACAAGAATTGCACGCAGGTAGTTTATTTTTAAACTTTCTAAAAGTCAATTCAGCATTACGATTTGAAACCTTCCAACCTAAATATTGTAATAATGTTACACAATTCACATTGGAGCATCATGCTACTACGAATTTTATGGAATTTTTAACTGATATAACTGCTGTAATTAAAACTTCTGTAATATTACATCATAATATTTGGAAATTATCAAAATTCACATTCTAATTATGTAAGATTTTATCAGTTATATTTAATATTACACCAATTTTATCATTTACATCTATGTACGTATATGTATAAATGTATATGTATATCTAAGCCAATTTCGGGGTGCATGTTCCTTATTCATATGCTCAATTTATGACCTATTAAAATGAAACTTTCTATTGATACTTTTTTAGAAAAAGGAAGTAATCGCTGTCAGTTCAAAATATTAATCAAAACACTATGTATGTACCCCTTTTCTATACAACGTTTCAGGCTTTTGATCTGCAGATTTACCAGTTCATAACAAATATGTATATACTATATATTTTGTAGTTTCACAAAAGATTCTTGCCTCAATCACTTAATACATTATTTTTTTTATTTAATTAAATACACAGATTTAAAAACTTTAATATATTGTTTTTTTTTCTTTGAGCAAAGGCAAATAAACAATAAAAAAGTCAGGCTTTGTAAATGAAGCAAAGATAAATTGCGAGTTAATTTACATACAAAGTTTTATATACATATATGTAATCGAAATAAAGTATGTTTGGAAAATGTAATCAGTATTTTCTTTAGCTACAAAATATATTATTATTCCTTTACCGAGTATATCTTTGTGAATACATACATATATATGTGTGTGTGTCGAATATTACAAATCGTTATCCATTTCAAATATAATTTATAAATTGAATATCATGACATGATGCAAATATAATGCATTTTAAAATTGGAATAACAATTTTTTAGTCAATTAAACAAGTTATTTATATGTATATAAACAGAATATACCAGCTAAAAAGTTACGAATTTCAACAGGTGGTAGTGTGCAAGTTTAAGTTTCGGAATCACATAGGGATATCGGGTCGGAGACGCTCTCCTAACCCACTAAAGCAGTGAAATTTTTTTATCACACAACCAGGGGTGTAGTCACAAAAATAACAGAGGATATGCGACCCAAGCAGAGAATATACCCTATAGTGTGTAAACTATAAGCTTTCTTGAGAAAAAGAGGGTATAAGGATCTTGTTTTAAAAATCCACGAGGTATACGGCGTATACTTCCATATACCCTACACTACATCCCTGTACTGATCATTTTACCTTGCAGTTATGCCAGTGGATACCTTTTCGTAATTATGTAAATAAGTAGCACCTATAGTTGGCATTAACTGTCTTTCAATCTGTCTGTCTATCCATCTGTCCGCATATAACAACGCAAAAACTATCCAAAAAAATCATTTGAAATTTAAAATACATAATTATTAGATAATTTTGTCGAATCATTTCAATTTTTATGAAAATTGGATACATAGTTGAAATAAAGGACAATCAAAATGATTCCATTACATTGCGTTCAGTGGGAAAAAAAAGTTCAAGTACATTTTAATGGTGTTACATTCTTTCGAACATAATAAAATTGATACGCATCTATTAAGTATGTAGCGTGATATATATTATGTACAATCTGTGGTGCAGAGAACACCTATTATGGATTTGCAGGGCCACATAGAAGTATACCATTACATATTGGTCTAGGGAGAATATTTTTTGGCCCGCTTTTTAATTGTATTCAACTATTCAACATTTTCGAAGTTGTTATACTTTGCTGAGGAATACTTCAAGATATTTCCCGTATAAAGTGGATAGTATTTATATGGATACACACAGGATTTTGGCTACTATACTGTATCAGAAGTACTGTATACTATACATCAAATTCTGAAAATTTTTAAGTGCGGTCGTAATTATATAAATACGTAGCAACTATAGTCGTCGTTCAGTCTGTGCGTCTGCCTGTCTGTCCGTATGGGTCTCCGACCATTTGTCTGCCCACATATAACAGATAAAAACTACTTAACCAAATCGTTTCAGATTTAAAATATATAATTGCATAATTTTGTCGAGTCATTTCAAATATTATGAAAATCGGATGTATAATTTCATCACACAGACAATCAAAAGTATTCCATTACATTACGGTCAATAGTAAAAAATAGCTTCATGTACATTTGTTACACTCTTTCGAATACAATGGAATTGACATGAATCTTTGGAATATATATTAAAATATACATCTGTACAATCTGTGATACAAAAAAAAAATATTTATTATCAATTCACAAGGCCAAAACAAAGTATTCCACTACATAATGGTGAACGGAGAAACATTGTTTGGGACGTGTTTATTTTTATTAAAATACTTCGCATTTTATGAATTTGATATATGTGACTGAAGTTCAACAGAAGTTCCTACCTGTATAATAGATAGCAAATAGCATTTAGAGGAACACACAAAAGTTTTCGAGCACTATACTTTCCACGAATTGTTGTATACTATGCCAGCAAGATCTGGATATTTTTTAAACTTCGATATTGTACGAGCGCACCTCATATGGTAAGATTTCTAACTTGTTTAAATTGCGATTAGTTCGTTAGCACCATTTTAGTAAGGATAAAATTTCCGTTATTTTCCCTTGATTTATATGTCTTTAATTAAGAGGAATTTTATCATTTCAAAATGTGGTGCCAATCAAAACATTTGAATTTAGAAACAAGAAAACAAAAACAAAAAAAAGAGTAAGCACGCAAGCAACAATGGACCCTGGTAATGCCAGAGTTGTCTCAGCTGATAAAATACGAACATTGTTCTCGATACAAAATTTCTCGAGAGAGTGTTAACCAGTGAGCGCAATGATTTCATAGTCGGACTGCAAAATTTTAATTCGGAACTTAAAAGCGACACCGAGAAGATTATACATTTTTTTTATTTATTATGAAAGATAAACCTCTAAAAGGCTTTACTTTCTAAAAAGACTGTTTTAAATTATGGTTGCAGTTAATCATTGCATCATTTTACGAAAATTTTCGTAAAATGTTTCTTAAAATGATCCGCCCTTACTGGGCAAAGAAGTGAGTTCCGACCTATCATTCCCATGATATTACGATTGGTCTAAGCGTACCCTAACACTCCTCAAAATTTGTGACATCCAAGCTGAGACAGCTGATATCATCATCATCATCATCATCATCATCATGATCATAAGAATCAACCGTTATCATTCCACTGCTGGATGTACGTCTCTCCCAGATTTTTCCAATGTTTAGTGTTTTCATCTCAAATTTATGCTGGTCACTTTTCTGATTTCGTCACTCCATCTAACTTAGAGACTTTTATTGATACTTTTACATCTCTGGTATACTATTGTTGTGTGTTCGAATTCCACCTAATGTCTTGTCTTTTTCAACGTACCCAGTCTAATTCTATTTTAGCGGTTTAATTCTTTCGATGATGCCAAACAAATTCGTTTGACTTATTATCCAAGTTTCTCTTTTGTTGTGATTTCTGGTTATGCCAAGCATACATCTTTCAACACTTCTGTGTGTTGTTTTGTATTTTTTGTAAAAGCCGCTTGTTTATGTGCATATTTCTATTCCATAATTTAGTGCACACAAAACACATTAGTTAAAAACCTTTCTTTTCAAAGAAAAAGGCACATTTCTCTTCAGAATAATATTGCTCTTCCACAAAGCACTCAATTCATTCCTTTTTCTTCCAATAATTCTTTCATAAATTTATTATCCAATGATATTTCCTGTCTATGGTATACATAAACTTGCACTTCTTTAATCTCAGTGTTCTTGTAGAAACTTTTATTTTTTGATGCAATTAAATTGAAAATCCCCTTAGTTTTTCCAAATTTATTTTTAAAACTACATTAATGCTGGTATATATATATATATATATATATATATATATATATATACAGTGACGGTCAAAAGTTTCTGGCCAGTTAGTTTTGTTGATTTATTTACCAGCAAATTTCCTCAAAGAAGAAGTACAATTGCTTCAAAAGTTAGGAATATGTGAATGGCCTCTGACCACGTGATCATTTTGATTGGATACTGAAGATGCTTCATGCAAAGTGGTAGAATTCGAAGTTCGCGTGTGCAAAAGTTTCTTGTCAGTCATCATTACTTAGTTTTTTTTTTCTATCAGTAAAGTGTTTTTTGGTCATGTTTGTGAATGGATCAACGTGAATAAAATTGTTTAAATTCAAATTTGAAAAGTTCAGCAATTATTGCTCGTAAATAAATGATGAGTTTGTCGCTAAATTTTGAACCTTCTCGCTATATTCCGACAAACTTATCAATCGGGTAAATAGACTTTGAACGATATTAAAAATACATATAAAGATAGCCATGACCTGCAGAACTTTCTCAGGTCAGGGAGACCCCAGAAATTTACTATTCTTGTGGTCAGAATTATCAGGAGAGAAACAGCTGTTGACCCGCAACTAAATTCCGCTGCAGTGAACTGCGATTTATGGAATAAAATTAGCGCAGAAATAAGTTGTTATTCCGTGTCACGATGTTGACCTGATGCAAAATGTTATGGAAGTTTCGGTATTGAAAAATGTTTCATAGGTTAAAAAAAAGTAAAAGTACAGGACTGGCGTTTTCCAAAAATCACAAAAGCTGGTCAAGTGAATATTGGACAAAAGTACTATTTTTCTATAAATCGAATTTAAAGCATTTTTGAGAGTGGTGGCAGATACTGCGTCCGATGACCTATGTTATTCGTACAATGAAGCATGGTGGAGTTCAAGTTATGCTGTGGGGAGTATTTTCTTCAAAAATGTCGGTCCGTTATGTGAAATCCACGGGAAGATGAATGATGCAATGTATAAAAATATCTTGGAAGATTATTTGCTGCCTTATTAGAGGAAACATTGTGGTCATAACTATTGGTTTTAACTTGATAAGGAGTTAATGAATGCATGTACGTCTCGGCAAGCAATGGCTTTCTTACAAAAAAAATCGCTTTTTTAAATGGCGAGCCGACAATGTTCGGACAATGAAATCTTTGGACAATGAAAAATCTTTGAAAATAATTTGACAAACGTATGTGTAACTATAAATATTCCAACTCAGCCGAAATTTCCGTAAAATTGCCAGAATAGTGGGAAAAATGTACCATTAACTATCTTAAACCATTGATGATTATTGATTGTGTGAATGTCGCATTGTTGCGCCGAACTACTTATTATTAAATGTATTGCGATAAAATATTTATTGAAAATGTTGTTGATCACTGTAATCTTCCATTACAATACCATATTTGTCCAAACATGCAAATAAGACCGGAAACATTTGAGAACATGCGTTATCATTTGAATTTAATTTTATCAATTAAACTTATTGATATTTATGTATTATTCCATAAATAGTTTCCTAATTATTATTTTAATAAAATGTATAAGTATCACTTTCAGTTTCCTCTTCAATTGGGTATACTAACAAATTAACTACAAAAGTTTTGCTGGCCGGAATCTTTCGACCGCCACTATATATGTATACATATATATCCATTTGCTTAATCCAAATACCACATACTGTCCATCTAAAAAAATGCTATGTTTATACTTTTATTAGTCATGTATTTTTTTTATTGTTACTTAAAAAATTACAGATAAGATAAGAATTTTATGCACGCATACTTTAAAAAATTCGAACGAAAACTGATACAAATTTCTACAATATTGAAACATTAATCTTTATTTATTCTCAAGAAATACGAAATTTTACTGTTACTTATTTCCATGTTTATTAGTTTAAATGCATTGCACTTTATATCTCTCACGAGAGAGAGGCAGAAACAAAAGTTTATGAAAGATGCATGATAATAACTTGCTTTATCTGTATCAACTTAGTCATTATTCTAAACTTGTCACGCTTCAGATGTTCTATTCCTTTAATTTGTTTGATAAATGAATGCATACATTTATCTTACATATGTATAATAAGTTTCTTATGTGAACTATTGCAGTGGTATTAAAAATATAGATTAATTGTCTTTAAATTTAGGAACAATTCTCTTGAGAAATTTGTATGTTAAGAGTTATTAGTTTCTCGAATCACAAGTAACATAAAAAAAATAATAATGATCATGCAATAAATAATATATTTATTTGAGAATAGTGTTAATGAATTAGATTCTTATGCTGCTATTTTATATTTTAAAAGTGACACTTAAATTTTTGTGTTTAAAGGTTTACTTAAAGTTAAGCATATATTAGTGAGAAATCGTATTCTACGTTATTTGTGGAATTTATCTGTCATTTATTTTAATCGGATAGTTTGTTATTATAACTATATATGCGTTTAAGGGTGATCCGGGATACAAAAAATCTTCAAATATTCTAAAAAAATTATTGCATTAAATATATTTATTCTTTTAATGCTTCTAAGGACATTAAAATTATGTTTCTATCTTAATCAGAAGTGGTATTATTTTTTCATTTTGGTTTATTTTCAAAATCTAGCTTTCACTCAAAGATTGTCGTGGAAATTATTTCTCGTGAAAATTCGTCCTTCTTTACAATAAGCTTTTTCACAATTTCTCAGATTTAAATTGTTATAACTCAAGAACAGATGAAGATAAATGCTTCAAACTTGAAATATGTCTTTTTTACTATTTTTCTTTAATTTTGACTTAGCAAATTTGTAAAAAAAAAAAACTTTTGAAAATATGATTTTTTTAAATAGGTTATAATTTTTTTTTTTTTTTTTTTAGAATTTTTTTTCTTTTTAAATCAAAATGTTTAAGAAGTCTGAATGAAAATTAAAATTGAGATATTTTTGTTTATTTTAATGAAAAGAAAAAAAATTAAATTAAATTGTACAAAAGATATTTTGAGTTGTAACATTTTTGAGTAGCCCAGTTTTTTTAATCATTTTTAGATTTTACCTTAGATTAAACAGTGGATGGTCTTTTCAAATATTAGTTTAAAGTAAGGGTTATTAGACATTATGATGGTAAATTAAATAACAAAGTTTTCCGCTCATGATTTCAACTTTTTAATCTCGTTATTCCAGAATAATTATAATTTATTCCAGAATAATTATTATTGTATAAGAAAGACTTTCAAGAGGTAAAAGAAAAGTTAATCTTTTCGAATGTGAAAGTTAGGAAACATAAACAGTTAACGAAAAGCAAAAAACGGAGAATTGTGAGTTGTTTGTATATAATTATTTAAATTCGATTTTTTGCAGGATTTCATGATGATTAAATGAAATTTATTTTATATTTCCTCAATCTGGAAAAAGCAGCGGGTACAGAATTTATCTTTCATTTGAAAGAATCCTATTTACTAATTTCAGGAGTGCTTCACTCCACCTCACTTCTTGGAAGATATATTACAGTAATAAAAACATACTCGAAAAATATTATTGGTTTTGTTCAACCCCACAAGACGGGCGCAATGAATCTCAACACCAAAACAGCAAAGAGTGTCGGCAATCCCCAAACATCCCCAAACATAAAATATCATAAATACAAAAATACATAAATAAACAAAAATTGGATTCTATTTGTTGATGAAATTTATCATGATGTCTCATGAAAAATGATAATTTAAGTGTTAAATTATCGTTAATTTTAAAAATTAATAAAAAAAATAATTAAATGCGGTAATCTTTATACTTCATATTGAAAAATAACAATTTTTGTTCAATTTTGTAGTATCTAAAAAAAGCTCTTTAAAATTTTTATTATCATAAAAGTATTGATTATATTGAATAAGAATATTGAGATTTAGGAATTTTCCTAATAATCAGGGCGTACACGAATCAGAAAGTTTAGATATTTTTAATGCTTGCACACCCAAAATCGTTCTATAAGATTAAATGACGATGTCAAAAGCCAAGGGGAAGGAAACTGCCGCTTCTTCCTTTGTGGTCTGTGAATTTTTATTTAAATAACTGTGAGAAAAGTAGAGTATATATTTTTTAAATTTATACTTTATCAGTTTTGATTATTTTTCAGCAAAAATGATTTGTCTCTAAAATACACATAGTTAGAAAATCAATTATATTCCTTTACCAGAAAAGAAAAAAGCATTTTCCCCTGTTGTTTCTGCGCTTAGTTCATTTTTTTTTTCAATTTTGTCGCTTATACCTCTTGGCTTCTGGGGTAATCAAATAAGAGCCCGAATTTGCTGTTTTCATACACTGCTCATTGAAGATAATCTTGGAAGCAGATACTGCTGGAGCTGGCTACTTCGATTCATATGGAAAACAGCTCATGAATATTTTCAGGCATGGGTTTTCAAAACAGCCCGCGTCCGTCCGACCTGGTTAAAATAAGAATAAAAAACAAAGAAGATTTAGTATTATTTTTGTCCATTAGCAGCTATTTAATTATTATCATTATTATTTAAGAACAAATCAGGCAAAGTACAAAAAATTAATATGTAATATCGATGAAGGAGAATGACAAAATATTTAATGATTTGCGATTTACTCATACATATAAAAAAGATGCATTGATCTCTGATTTAATATTACAATAATTTTAACCTTATTTCATCTGAAGTTAAAACTGTATTCACTCGAATTTGTAGCAAATTCATGAATATTAACATTATTGTACGTACTTAATTTTTATTAATTTTAATTAATGAATTTCATTAATTTTAATTAATTCAATAATATTTAAGGAATAGATAGCCTGTATTATTAGTTTCAATGTATAACATTAAAAAAAAAAAGGTTTTAGATTTGACAGATTTCATTATGCTAATTACAAAAATGAAAGACGATCTTCGCTTCAAATATTTAAAAGAAGAAAACTAAAATAATTAAAAGAAAATCAAAAGAATTTTGTATTTCTCTCTCTCTTTATTCATTCCTATGTAATGTTTTTTTTTGTTTGTTTGTTTATTTTTTTTTTGTCAGTGTATGACCATAATCCAGTGAAGAAATGTAAAAAAGTTTCAGTAACTCGTGTTTGGTAACTTAAATAAACTTCTTTTTACATATCTATATGAGAACACGCGTATATACTATTAGGCATTATTATTTTTTCAAACTATTAATCTCAGAAATAACTTTAAATTTTATTGTATGCGCTGCTATCTGTACTCGAAGAAAAATAATAATAAAGTCGTAGGGAAACGTGTATTTTAGGATCTCGAAAATTGTGGAGAATAAGAGAAAGATAGAGGAATTTAATCATTTAACTTAAATTTCATATACTTTTGAAGTGTATTATAATATTAACGCAACATACATTTATATTAAATGTTGTATTAATGAAATTTTATCGTAATTTAAACAAATGAATGCATACTTTGCAAAATGTATATTTTTGTGTATATTGTACTGACGTTGTGTCTTCCTTGATTGTTTTCATTCATATTAGAGGTATACTGAAGGGAAACATTAGTGTTTACACAAAATTCCCCAGAGTCTTAAAAAATTCACAAGTTCTGAAGTATCAGTAATTTTATTAGTAATTAAAAGAAAAATTTAAATGTAATTCTGGAAGTGTACAATACTATAGATAAATACTTTTTAATACAATTTTTTTTTTCAATAAAATGTTCTTTGCAGCACAAAAAATTAAAAGTTTTTTTGCTAACTAAAAAAATATTTGTTTGTATATTTTTTTATAAATAAATTATTCGAATAGTAAATTTAATTAATAATAAAATCAAATAAGTTAAACTTAATAAAGTATAATTTTCAACAAAATTTGAAAAACAAAATGTAATTAAAAGTAACAACTTAATATTGTAAATTAACCCTCTTTTGTATATTTTGCATTTCGTTTTAGCATTCCCTTGCAGTTTTTTTAAAAATCCCAATAAAAAAAAATATTCTGTTTAAAAAATCATTATTAATGTGATACATTTTTTTACATAAAATCCTGAATGAAACATTTTTTTTAAATATTACCAAATTGACCTGCATGTTTCGTATTAAAAGTACACTTTTTCACTGAGAATAGAAATATGCCATCATCACCTAGAATAACTAGTTAGTTATTCTCTGAATCCCTAAACTATATGTTCCCGATTTTTGCGACTAATATACACAACTATTCTGAATAAACGAAATTATCTAAAATTTCTAGTGTAGCCCTTTCTAGGTGACGTAATAGTGAATCATTTGATTATAGCATTATAGATTAAATTATCGCTTTATTTCAGAAATGGTTTTCTAAACTTGAATTATTGCTACTAAAACTAACCTCTTGTGTTTGTTTCTATTTTCAGAGATTTTACACAATGAAAATACAGGAAAACGCTCACTCTAACATTTGACGATAGAACTCTTTATTAAACGGGATTAAAATTTATAATATTGACATGGAGCTATTTTTTTCTATGCCAAGAAATGAATTGTTTTCTCAGTGCCTTATTTCATGATGTAAAATTAAAATCTATGCGATGTATAGAAGTAACTGGAAATCTGTAAAAATAGACATCTGATAAGAAAACTCAACATCGATACACAATATCTAATTTTTCAAACCTACTTTTTTTATACGCAAAAAACTTTTTGAAACAAATTAAGAAGTAATCTCGTGTCCTGTTGATCAGTTGTTAAGGGGACAAGGGACCTTTGAAATCATTTTTTTTTTATTTTTTAAATTGCACTTTAAATATTATTTAAGGGTACAATATTGCATTATATCATATATGTATCACAAAAAATGTAAAAATTTTTTTTTGAAAAAAATAGGGAATTTTTTGTAATATTTAAGATTTAAAGAAAAATTTTCAAAATGCTCCATGCGCATTATTTTTTCTCTGAATGCTTTGAATTTTTTTATAGTTATTTATCACAATATATGTCATAAATCTATGCATGGTTTTTTGAAAATAAAAATAATTGTAAAAGTTATAGGTAGTTAATTGTAAAAATAGGTTAAAAAATTTCAAAGTTTCAGAAAAATGGAGAAAACATTTTTTTTCTTACCTTTATATTCAGATATATAAAATTCAATGCACAGCTTTGTTTATATATGTAAATCAAACTTGTATAAATATTATTGGAGATTTTAATTGATATGGAATGCGCATGGGACTTTTTGAAAAATTCCCGTTACATCAAAAATATTACAAAAATTTCCCTATTTTTTTCAAAAAAAATTTTTTTTTACATTTTTTGTGATAGATATATGTTATAGTGCACATAATATACCCTTTGAATAATATTTAAACTGCAGTTTTAAAATTATAAAAAAAAGGATTTCAAAGGTCCCTCGTCCCCTTAAGGTAAATGAGTTTGAGCTAAAATTGTGTATTTACGAAACATAAATCATTCCATTTTATATTTCATGTAATCAACATAGCAACAGCGAATCATTAACTATCATTGGGTATCAGTCAGTTAATTACGTATGGTGGGATATGATAGGGTGAGGAAAACATTTAATAATATTTCCAAGGTTTGATTTAATATCCATAAAATTTTAAAAGATTCGACAAAATTTTAACATATATATCAGATTATTTATATTAGATTTCAAATCAATCGGTTTAATAGTTTTTGTGCTGCTATATGAGAACAGATAGTTGGACTGACTTGATAATTTTTCGACGTATATATATAATTACGAAATGGCCTTATAAACCTAAAAATAGCTAATACAATTTTATGAGCAATTAATAACATAATAGCTAAAATAAGGGGATTAGGAGATTAAAATGCATTATAATTTGATATTTTTCATTGAATAATTAAATAGGTATTATATTATACATATATACATTTATAATACACACATTTCTCTTAAACTGTGTTATAATTTAAAAAAAAAATCCAAAATGTTTTAATACATGCATGCGGAAAAACACCGTATTTATTGTGTCAAATAAATTTCCCAAATAAAATAATGCATGTACTGCTTTAGTGCTTCTTAAATAAAACAAAAGAGACATATTGTGATGGAATAAAGCTACATATTCTTTCTGACAAATTTTAATCAATTTCATTTTTCGAGAAAATTTGAAAAGAAAATATAAAAATAAAAATGTCATATGAGATGAATTTGATATCCTGTTCTTATAAAAATCGCAAAACTTACAGGAGATCATTTAATATAAGTTTGAAAGTTTATTGACGGAAGATTTATTGAGTGATAGAGTTTAATAAAAATAAATTTATGGAATTTTAATTTTAACCACAGAATAAAATGATTATTTGAATTGCGGTTAAAAACGATAATGAGAACATTTTTTTTTTAATATTTAAATTAAAGATGGAGCTTACTCATTATTTACATAAAATTACTTTAACCTAAAAAATAAAATCAATTTACAGTAAAGAAATTCAAGTTTTTTTAGTATTTATTAAGGAAACTCAAAAAAAAAATCAGTTTTGCTATTCTGTGTTATTAAAGTAAGTTCCCGTTTAAAATGACATGCATTATATGTATTTTTCTTAATGTATATTATGAAATATTTCATATATATTATAAATTAAGTGACATAATTCAAAATATATATTAAGATATTTAGAGCTTACGAAGAGGACATTTGAATAAAACAAACACGCAATAATTTCAATCATATAGTGAAAATTATAATTATTTTACATAAATCTTAATACAATTATTAATCTTTTCAGGGAAAAAAAAACTATTGCATGCAATTTTTTTTTTGAAATTATATTCTTTATTTTTTGTATGATCTTCAAAATAATAATAATAATAATATTTAATTTAATTATACCACTATTGAAAAAAATGGCATTCCAATATAATGTAAATTTTATCCCTGAAATGCTGAAACTCTGCATTTTAAAATTTTATATCTCATTTAAGTGTTCAAGCAGAATTTAGAAGACGCTGTTAATTTTTTTTTAATATTTTATAATACAAATGAATAAACACGGATTTATCAATGTTTTTCTTAGGACGTAACTTTAGCTTTTTTATGTGTTCGCGATATTTATATAGAAAAAAATGCCTAATCCTACATGCCTTGTTTCCGAAATGTAGATATCCAACATCACAGTCAAGCCTTATTTTTGGACATTACTTATGTATAAAATGCACGTACAAAATATCTGTAATTTTAGATTGTGCAATGCTTATACAGAAATCATTCCATCTTTTCTCAAACATATTTGTTTGCAGATAAAATACCCAACAAATTTTAATGTTTCTTTACGAAAAGTTTTCAAAAATACAGAATTACGAAACCTCTTACATCACCGTAGTTACAATTTATATATTTGGAAACAAGAGTCAGAGAGAAACGAACTTCATATATGAATACATATATTTTTACAAATTTAACTTCATAAAACCCTCAACTTGTGGATGTTTTATGTCGAAACGGAAGATGGAGTTGAGGAAGTTATTTGGAGATAGATCATACTGCAATACGAATTCGCACGTGAAACTATCATATCATTTGCATAAGTATAACAGATATAGATATTCCATATTTGAATTTGCAATATTTCTTTGAAAACCAAACTATAAAATGAAAGCATACATCGAAAAATTTTTTAATAAAAAAAAAAAAAAAAAAAGCAGACGACATTATAATCTGGCAAGGCTTTTAAAATTATGAATAAATTAAAAATATTAAAAATAATAATGGCAAATATGAGATATTTTGTTTTTGAAATATTTAAGAAATGACTTTCCCATAAATGCTTAAAAACATAAAAATTTTAATAATAATAATAATAATAATAATAATAATAATAATGATAATAATAATAATAATAATGATGATAATAATAATAATAATAATAATAATAATAATAATAATAATAATAATAATAATAATAATAATAATAATAATAATAATAATAATAATAATATCAACGTAGAACAATATTTAGGAAAATTGCGTAGCAAAAAAGAAATATTTTATTTTATTTTTTACATTTTTAGCCAATTTTTTTTATATATGAGTTATAATTATTAAACAATGCATATTTTTAAAGCCTAGTGATACTGGCAATCTAGAGGGTAACACAAATTTAGTGCCCAAGTATGAAAAATCAATAATTTATGAACGAATACGAATATCAAGTAAAATACATTTATTATAATAATATCACTGATAGGTCTCGAATTTTATATATTGTGTATGAAGAAATAGATCAAATTTCTATAACAAGTGTCACTATACCACCTCAAAGTACCATATAAATCTGCATAAGAGATCTCAAGTTTATTCTAATTAATAATTTAAGTACGAAAAAAAAATTATCTGGTTTTTTTTTTTTTTTTTTTTTTTTTTTTTTTTTTTTTTATTTGATCATTTTTCTAGTTTGAGATTGTGCAGTGATATTTATTGACAGAAATTTGAATTATTTTTTGCATTTACAGTTCAAGAAATTTAAGACTAACCAGATGTAAATGTCACTCATTCCATTGAATCATAATCGATTTCTAGAAGCCTTAAATATGCAAATTCAAATTTACAGCACATTACGGGAACTAGTTCACAGTTAAATTTATTATTGTGATACAATTATACTAATTAATAAATATAACGCACAATTTAACTTTTCTTCAATTTAATGATAAAATGGCAATTACTGAATTTTTATTCACTCATTTTGTGAATACTGCAAGTAGTGAACTACCAAGAATGTCAAACATTAGACACAATTCACACAGACATTATTTAGTACAAAAACGTGGCCTGCTATGTATACAGTTCAATATAGGAACTCAATTAACAATGGAAACCTTTGAACATGATGCCAGATAAACTTTCTTACTTAAAATAATACTTATTGGGATATGCATGTTTAAAATATAAAATGTAGTTAGAAGGGATCTAAAGAAACAAATTTCATGTAGGGATGTTTGTGCGAAGTTGCAGCGTTAAGGTATTAGAGGGAGTTGATGATTTTGGCGGATGAAAGCTCTTCGCTGAGATTAGTCGTCATTTTCTGCACAGATTTTAAGCAATGTGAATCGTAAAACGGAACTCAGTGGCATGCATTTCATGTTCGAAATTGTACGATGAAATGACTCTCACCAAACGCATTTCCAACGGCTCTCGAGCTTGCCGAAGTATTGTCCCCTACTCTGCGTTACACTATTTTTTCCTGCATGATTTATGCGATATCTTTCAACACGCGTATCATGCTTTGAAGCATGAAATGATCCACTCGCGTACAACCCCCAATGAATATGCGAAAAAAGTTTGGAAATCCAGCATCAGGGATTATTACCCTAGAATAGTTCCGGGTACATCCTGATTGCAAAAATTATATTTTCTTGTGCAACACCACACATGGAATGCAAGTCGATCAGCTCCGCATTAGTGTCATGCAGCTGCAAATACATGCGGAAAATAACGTTTCTATCCAAACTCAACAGCGCCCTCCAGCTGCATGCCTCAACACTACATTTCCGCACTCGAGTTTTATACGAAATATGCTTATTTAAGTCCCTTTGTACTTCCTTTTATATTTTTGACACTTCTCTCTGAACCACCCTGTATGTCATACATATAGAATGAGTTCAATTGGAGTGAAAAAGGTATTCAGGAAGAGACCGAATATAAGAAATTTTATATAATCTGGATTGCTCGTCCAAATGAGCTATATGGTACAATAATCGACAGATACAGCTGTTTGGAGTTGTCGATATCTACAAAAGAATGCATTAGAAAAAGTTTGTGCAATATTTTTCTGCCCAAAGGCAATACCAGAATAAACATTATTTATTTTATTACTTGGTCCTACTCATCAGAAGAGTGTAATTAAACTTTGAAGATAATCGAAAAACTATAGCTCATCGTTACTCCTGCTAACCTTCCTGAAAATTTTATTAAAAACGTTCCTAAGCAGTTTCTTAAAAAATGACTACTTGGCATATTTATTTTTATTTTATTTTATTCGTTTTCTTTTGTAGAGTCAGAGCTTGTTTATCTTAGATCATAGTTTTCATTTACTGCTCTAAACTCATTCGAAAATGTATTCATTATAAAAACTTTCCAAGTGTCTCAAATGTAATATTCCGTTCATTAAACTCCAGGTTTCAGTGCAATATAAACAATATTTAAATGAATCTAATTCTATAGATTTAATGAATTTTCAATACATTTTAGAATGATTAATACTCTCAAGTATTGCAATTATATTTATAATTAAGTTTTTTTTCTTTCTTTACATATATGTATATATAATGTTGAAAGAATAATATTTTCTGATCATTTAAAACCAAATGTAGAGAAAACAGTTTTACAATTTTACCCATTTGCAAAACATGGTTAATGTTTATTCAAATCTTCATATGAAAATTTATTTTTATATGAAATTTTAAAAATTAAAATTATATTTAAAAAATAATAAAAACTTGCGACATGGCGTTTTATAATCTTATAAATAATCCGCAGATTGATTTTATTTGCATAAAAAATAAGCACAACATGTCATAAAATCTCTAATCACATTTTAGTCCAATATGAAAGCTAAAAATTTCATAAAGCACAAAATTTTAAATATTGATTCGTTATTTTTGATCATTTCAAAAACGTTTACATTATGCAAGTATTTTCTCTTATGAAGTTTTTAAAGATACATTTAGAAAATTTCATACGTTTAAATCTATAAAATATTTTTTATTTTTGTGATAACTTCTTATTGATTTGATGGGAAATAAAAACTATTCAATTGTGGCAATCCCAAAATTTTCTTCTATATGAGGCATTGTAATACTTCCTGAAAAATGCAGCAAAGATGCGCAACCGGTTAGGTGGTTTAAGCCAAAATCTAGTTAAAAAAAAAAAAAAAAAAAAAAAAAAAAAAAAAAAAAAAAAAAATAAAAAACTTATGTTAACTTATAACTAAATCTGACGTTTGATGAAATTCTGTGCATTAGTTTTCAAAATAGAGCTACTGAAGATATTAGAAGAAACTGCATAATAGTGCTACATGTTGAGTGATGTGCACCAAAAATTAATCAGGTTCAATATTTTTATCAGGTACTAACCGAATAAGAAGTTTGACGAAAACCCATGCGTTAGTTCTTGAGATTCATTTATTGCAAAATCGTGAAAAATCCGGCATATTAACGCGATTTGATTTGCTCCGAAACTAACCGAAACTAAATTTTTATCAAATTTCGTGCATTAGTTCTTTGAGATAGAACTATTGCAATAATCACAAATAACGCCAACTGTTGAGCAATTTGCACAAAAACTTAAGGAGCACCATGTTATATCAAGTTGTAATTAAATCCAAAGTTTTATGAAAATCTCTGCACCAGTTCTTGAGATATGGCTAATGTAAAAATTATGACTATTGCAGCATAGCAGCGCCCCCTATTGAGCGATGTACACGGAAAACTAATCAAATATAGTTTTTATCTAGTTCTAACATAATCAAAAGTTTTATGATTTTTTTTTGCATTAGTTCTTAAGGACTCATAGACAGATTTTCTTATAAAACATGTTTTTCGGATTCTCTGAACACTGAAACGTGTAAATCCGTCGAAAACCGGATTTCAAAAATTTTCACGAATCCAATATTTTCTTCTTGTAAAAATAGAAATTTTTTTCCCTAATATTTCTGATTAAGAAATAAGTGAATTGGTCGCACAAGGGAAAATGTAGAAGTTAAGTATCATACATTTATCATTATAAAAAAAAGACTATTTAAATACTAATTTAAACAATTTAAAATGAATTTTTTTTTATGGTCAGCTATACATTCTGTCAATATACTTTACATAATTTAAAAGAAAAAAAATGTTTTACTTTTGTTACCTTTTCAAATATTTCAGCTACATCAGTATCTGCTCAAAATATATTTGACTATATAAAGAATATTATGAGAATTACATATGGACTACATTACAATGTTTTCAAATTTGAAACGACAAAAGTTTTGAAGAATGTAGAAATACAAAATACCTTGCAGCATCGTAAATTCAAATATTATATTTCGAAGTAAATTTTAGAGAGGATAGAATTTCATTTTTATAAGTACATATTTTAAATTTCAACTTCACAAATATTCACAAACTTGTGGACGTATCAGGTTGTAACTTAAGTTTAAATCGTGAAATAAATTGTAGTGCATATTTTATTATTGTACATCTGAGCTAAGTACACACTTTCAGTTATGTTCCTTTTCTAATAGCTAATATCCATATGCAATTATAAATTTTACTGTAAAAATATTTATTAAAATACTACCATACATTATGTTATGTACAGGGTTTGTACGGATCCTTGAATTTACAGACCAGAAAATTCTTTGATACTAGTATTTTCTTATTAAACAAATTGCTTCTTAAATCAGGCGAAATTTTCTGTGTTTGAATTGGATTTATTTTTCTATAAAAACAAGTTGGAAATTGCACGTGAGCGTAGCAAATGAGGTGCGTTCGTACGATAACGAACTTTTAAAAATATTCAGATCTTGCTGATATAGTAGAGCATACTTCGGATACAGTATAGTACTCGAAATCTTTGTGTTTCTGTAAATATGCAAGAAGTAATTTTTATTACACCTCAGCAACGTATATCTTATTAATAAAATGTGAAATAGTTGAATATAATTAAAACACGACCCAAACAATGTTTCCCCGTGTAACATTATGCAGTGGAATACTTTTGTGTGGCCCTATAATTTAATAATAAAAATTCTTTGGATCACAGATTGTACAGAATGCATATTTTAGTATATATTTCATAGATTCATGCCTATTCTATTATGTTCGAATGAATGTAACATCATAAAAATGCATTTGAATCTTTTTTCCCAATGGCCGTCTTGTAATGGAATACCTTTGATTGTCCCTGTAAATGATCTATGCATCCGACTTTCATAACATTTGAAATGACTCGATAAAATTACGTAATAATTATATGTTTTAAATTTCAAACGATTAAAATGCATTTAAATTTTTTCCCCATTGACCGTAATGTAACGGAATCCTTTTGATTGTCCCTGTAATTGATATATGCACCCGATTTTCATAACCTTTGAAATGACTCGATAAAATTACGCAATAATTATATGTTTTAAATTTCAAACGATTAAAATGCATTTGAAACTTTTTTCCCCATTGACCGTAATGTAACGGAATCCTTTGATTGTCCCTGTAATTGATCTATCCATCCGATTTTCATAAAATTTGAAATGATTTGAAAAAATTATGTTATAATTATGTATTTTAAATTTCAAACGATTCGGTTGGGTAGTTTTTGCGTTGTTATATGCGGACGGACAGACAGACCGACAGACGGAAGGACTGAGCGACAACAATAGGTGCTACGTATTTACATAATTACGAAGCACCTAAAATCTGACATTCTAACTGGAAAATAGTGAGGCACGTATGAAGACACAACAAAATTTCCCTTGATAATTTCCGGAGATCAATTAAAATATTAATCTTTTCGACTAGATTTTACAGCTTCCTTATCATTTTTTAAAATTAAAAATAGTAGTGCTTTGGATGCTTTCAATTTCAAGTAAAATATTTTAATACATCTACATCACTTATTGATATTTTGCTGTAGAAAATTTCTTATTGTTGGAGTGAAATAGACCAGCAGTTGCTTTTCCACAAACCACTCATATTCTAACTCTAAATATATATTTTTTTCTTAGCTGAGTAACTTTACGTGATCGTACATATAATCCCTAGCTAGAATGATAGGTCCTATGCTGGACTTTAAGGAGCGATATTTTTACTTAATCATCGCCAAAGCGTTGTGAATTTTTAGTAGACATTCTAGCTTATAGGATTTCCTTAAAATCATTAGGGTTCAATCATCAAAATATAAAGAATAACTACACTCATTTTACTAGGAAGAATGATAAAAGGGAATTTTAAATTAATTAATTTATTTGCAATTCTATTAATTACATACAATTTACAATACCTTTAAATGTTACATAATTTATTTTAAGCATCATTTACTAATCTAGAAACAGAATCTACATTTATTAAAGTTATACATTATTCACTTTACCATGTCCTCATCTGGGTACAAAAATCCCTAATCACAAAACATGTAATATAAATATGGGAACAACAATATATATTAAGCATTACCTGTTCTCTTTTTTTACATCAGCATAGATGGAACATACACTAACTTTTTCTTTTATCACTGACCATTTTTTTTACGTGTAGAACTCACCAACACTCTCATTCTTCTTCCAACAAGAAAACTGACTAACTTCTCTGGGAAAAAAAAACTGGAGGCGGACTTCTAATTATCATATTCAGATTTTTTTTGGGGCATCATTCTGGCCTTCGGAAAGCCCCTTAGCCAATCTGTGATTAGCCCCACATCTGATTAGTCTCATGAACAAAACTATTTGCACAAGGGCCCTACATGCTCCTCCCCTGGTCCGGCTGAGCTGACCCTTGCCCTGACGTCCCTTGCCTCCAACATTTTCCCAGAAGTGGCCCCTTCAAGGGGGTGAGAACAGGGGCGCAGTCCTGCGGACTGTCATAAATATTTTTGTGACTGGCTATAAACTATAGCCGACGTATACTGTCAGCCCCATTGTATGGGCTCCCCAGCTTGGCGCCTCCTGACTGCTCAACAATTAATTATACAGAAAATCATACATCTCTGTAAACAAAATTAGTTACATTTTTTTTTACACAAAATAAAATTTCACAAAATTTTACTTTCACTACAACACTTATACCTTGCATTCCATAATATTCGAACATTCCGAAATCAGCTGATTTAATTTCCGACACCTATTTTTTTCTTCACCAAGCGGCAGAGATTCCGAATTCGCATTTCCTTGTCAGCGCGTTTACACCCAACTTGATGGCGTTTGCTGATGGTTTTGCAATAATTCATCCACTATACATAAGTACTAATAAAGATATGCCAAGAATAACCCCCTTGTCTGGCACTTCCGGAGATACTCGTTTAAAGTCATCGAGAATTTTAATTCGTTCTTTCATTAGTGTCACTTTGGTCGACAGTCATTCCAGCAACAGGCAAAAGGAAGCAGTAAAATGCTTCCTCAGATTTAGACCGGGAGGCATCAGCACAGACAACCACCTACTCGAGGTCACGCATGAAAATCTAAAATTAGTAAATTCTTCATTGACATATTAAAACAAAATCGGTCTGCTAAGTCATATTTTTGTGCAAAACACCTAAACATCCGATTTCAAAATTTTATTCGTAGGTTTACCTGCGAATCTTTCCTGCACCCAAAAGAATGAAAACATGGAGAATTGGGAGCAGGAAAACATAATCATAAACTTTTGAGTCACTCACTGAATTGGAATTTTAAGTATTTTTCATCAAAATATGACTTAGTAGTTCGACAGAATTGCAAATTACAAATCGAAATTTATCTAATCCTGAATTTTCATCTTTGAACTCAATGAAGTGATTGTTTGTGCTGCCATCTCCCTGTCTAATTCCCTAGCAGCAGTTAAATACTACCTAATATCATCTGATTTCGTGCATTTCTCATCATTGAGGTGATTTCATTGCAAAATGTTGAGATGACCATAATGCTTACAGGCATATACGACCACACTGTGTAAAAAAATACTATTTTATATTTTATATTTAACAGCTACAAAATAAAGTAAAGATTAGTTGTGTTGTGCTATTTTTGTTTGAAAAAATGCGTTTAATTTTTATTTAACTGCAACATCTAATCAACATGTATTTCGAAAATATAAATAACCAATTTCAAATACACATAAAATAAAATAAATAATTGTTCATATTATATGTAAAAGTTCTAGTTCTTTTTTTCCTTTTTTTCTACCCAAAGTGACTAATCTATTCAGGAAAAAAAAAAAAAAAAAAAAAAAACATATTTTAATCAAGAAAATTCAATAGTGAAAAAAAAATAAATATTTTTAAAGAGATATATTTAAGATGTTTATAGTTATTTTTCTTTATTTATATTCATTTTTATATAGAAATTTATAATTGTGATTTCCTTATTTATGATTTCTATAATTTAAAATACTAATTTCAGTTTTGAGAACATTCTTCTGCACACGAGTACAAAAACATGATTGTTAATTTATAAAGAAAAAAAAACAATCTAATACTGTGCATGTAAAAGCTCAAATTGAATTTTTTATTCTATGTAAAAGAAAGTGACAAATGGAAATATTTATATAATATAGAATACTTTTGAATATTACAGTATTACAGCTGATGGAATCAAGTATAACTGTAAATACCAGTTTTGATTTATTTCCTTTTATTTAATAATAAACTTTTTCATATAATAATAATAACTGTTGTATGTATAGTATTGTATAGTGTTGTATAACACTTTGAAATAAGTGGAAATATTAACTATTCTTACATATTTGATACTTACGTAACCTTAAAAGAACGCCAAAATTTAAAATGCAGTTTTATCTGTATTTTGTACAATATTTGTAAAATAATTTATTATTTTTGGTTAGATTTATATATTTGCCAAAACGCTTCAGTTAGAAGAATCAAACTTTTTTTTTCATTAATCGCTTTCCTGTTTATCTCGTACGTTATACGAGCAACGTGCTTTTACCAATCCTAATTTGACCACACCACGTACTGGTATCCATGTTTCAAAAACGATTTATTATTCTCACTAGTTATTTATTCTCATATAAAATAATAACTGTTTAATGTATAGTGTTATATAAATATAACACTTTTAAATAAGTTGAAATATTAACTATTCTTACATGTTTGATATTTACGTAACCTTAAAAGAACGCTAAAATTTCAAATGCAGTTTTATCTGTATTTTGTACAATATTTGTAAAATAATTTATTATTTTTGGTTAGATTTATATATTTGCTAAAGCACTTCAGTTAGAAGAATCGAACTTTTTTTTTTATTAATCGCTTTCCTGTTTATCCCGTACGTTTTACGAGCAGCGTGCTTTTGCCAATCCTAATTTGTCTACACCACGTACTGGTATCCATGTTTCAATCACTATTTATTAATTCCACTAGTTATTTATTTATTTTTTATTTTGAAAATTAGTATACAAGGTTATTACAAATGAATCATCGGGTTTTCATATGTTACTGTGTGCAAACTAGGAAATATATATGTTTCCATAACAACTCAAACGCGAGGACGTTAATTATAATTTTAGGCTGCGTATGTGTCATGTGCGTCTAGTTGCCATGGTTGCTGCGTGAACTTCACATTCAAAATGGCGACTGGACAGCGTTTTTTGTACTAGTATTTTCAAAATTTGAGTCACTTACAGCTGTTCTAAAAGCATTCCGGAAGGCATACCATTACAACTCGACAAAGCATTTAGTGCTGGTCTCGACAGTTCAAAGAAAACGGTTGTTTATGTAAAGGCAAAAGTTCCGGCAGAACAAGCATTACTGAAGAAACAGTGAACAGAGTTAGAGAGAGTTTCATCCGTAATCCAAAAAAAATTGAACTGACGACGAACTGAAATTGAAAGACTGCAGTCGCGACCATGGACGTCAATCATGTAAACTTTTGCTTTATTTTAATGCATAACTCATTGTTGTAACCCAATTATGTTCAGAAATAAACGTTTCAGAAACCCGATGATTCTTTTATAATGACCATGTATTATTTTTTTTTAATTAGGGAAAAAATTTGGGTTTGAAAAACCGGTGATAAAGAATTAAAAATTCTGTAAAAATAGGCATTATTTGAAGTTTTTTTTTTTCAAAAATATTGATTAGCTAAGTGGTTAATGTTAAATTATATCTGGATTAAAAAGAGTTCGTTTTCTTTAAAATACTGCTCAATACAAACAATTGCGGTAAAAATGTCAGTTTGTACGATAAATATGTTTAATGAAAACGAAAATTAAATCAATGGTAATTATCTATTAAATTTAACGTATTTATTATAATAATAAGTAAAAATATCTTATCTGAGTTCATACTTGCCAGAAAAGTTTCTAAGCGTGTTAAACAAACAAGCAAATCTAAAACGAAATAATTTTCATTAATTATCAGGGAAACGCAATTAGGCTTCGCATAAATTCTTTTATTTTTCGCCAAACACGGATATAATTAACACTATTTAATAGGGTGCATGAATCATACGTTTAATTAAACTCGATTCTAGAGAAAAATAAAAAGTAAAAAACCGTGAAAGAAATTTATAAATACAAATTACTATTTATTTTCAGTGTAGGACTAATTAAGAAAAACAAATTCAATATTTAGCAGTTTCTAGAATCAAAACAAAAGAAAAATATTTTACATTTATCGAATTAAAAAAAATAATATAGATATTTTCGTTTAAATGAATCCACTTAAAATTAAACATAGATATTTACTATAACTTTGAAATGATGTGTTCATCTTGGGATAATAGAAGAAAAAATAAAAATAAAAAATAAAAGTTATGCACATATTAAAAATTAATTTTTATAAACTCTTTGGAAAGCAAATTCTTTTCTTCTGTTTCTAAAAATAAATCCTTTGGAATATTGAAAACATAGAAGCGGCTATTAATTTTTTATTTTATTTATTTATTTATTTATTTATTTATTTATTTATTGTAGTTAAATAAAAATCTTTCTTTTTCTTAAGTTGTATAGAATTTGGTTCATTAAGTACCGAAATTCCAATCTTATTTATATGTGATTGCACTTCAAATAATGTTAACTTAAAAGAAGTAAATAAAATATGAATAGAGGGAAACAATAAAAATATATTTTGGCTAAAAAATAATTTTTTAACCCGGGAGAGTGCGCGTCGCTAACATCGACAGGAGTATGCACAGTGGTTCTCAGAACTCTGCAAATAATTTTCTTAAAAAAAAAAAGAAAGAAACTGCGAGTAAAAAGACATGTCATCATTTATGAATAAAATACAGTTTTATCTGCCGTGTTTTATAATACAAAAATAAGAATAATAAAACACATGTTTGATTAAAAAATATTCAAATATTAGAAAAAAAAATACATATTTAAAAAATAACATTATTTATTTAAAATATGATTCAATATTAAAAAGTCCTTACGACAGTGCCGGAAGGCAGAGATAACTTCCATATTGTAGCTTCCACTACTTTATTTATTTATTTATTTTAAATTAAGTTATATTATTCAAACAAACAAAATTAAAATTAGTGGAACCCGATTTTAAAAGATTGAATACTAGTGTTTTTCAATACTGAATATTAATAGGAATTTTTAGATATGAGTCATCTTTTAGTCAACCTGGTTTTATTTTAAGTTATTTAGACAGTCGACAAATTCCACGATGTCATGAAGTGTATGTCATTTTAAAGCAACATGATGGATAAAACAAACCAATGAGCTTGGTCGAGTTATTAATTAATGCGCACATGCACACTCATTTTAAAATCGATTAATATATACGAGTGCACTCACGGGCAAATTGATTTTAAAAAAAAAAATGTCAACCATATTAGAAATTCGAACTGCTATATATCTCAGGCTTTTTTTAAGGTAAAGGCAAAGCAAAAAAATACTCCGGAATTCATTTTTAAGATAAATAGTTTAGAAAGAACCTTTTTTTCAATTTCTAATTTTTTGTATGTACATCATTATACATTTAAAAGATTTTTGACAAACTTAAATGGCCGCCGTTTTGAAACAAGAGCCGCCGAGTCGGCAACAAACTCGGTCGTGACATTTGTATGTACTATGTACATACCAAGTTTCATTGAAATCGGTTCATAAATACGTTAGTTACAGTATCACAAAAATCATATATATGTGGGAGCGATTATTTCTCCAACAGCCAAGTATCATGTCTTGTAATGTTCTTCATATCGCAACTCTGATAGAAAAGGTCTTTAGAAAGCAGACGATTTTCTGAAAAAACTCCATTCAGACGAAAAGCCGAAGAAAAAAGAAATGAACGGAAGAGATCGTTTGATGGAATGTGGGAGAGTTGGTGTTGACTTTAGAAGAATGTTGATTAAGATGACGCGATTAAGATGTTTTAATTAAAGTTTCCTTTTGAATGTTCGAATTGTAAATATTAATATGTAAATATCTTTTTTGTAAATATTAACGTTTAATATAAGTCATTTAAAAGTTTAAAAACGGTGTCAGAATTTAATTTACCTCCGAGTTTATTTACTTATGTGTTCGAAAGAACTTTTATAAGAAGAATCTCCATAAATTTTGGTGTCAGAACCGAGACAAACGAACGCCCACAGAGAAGAAATATATATATACTTTAAATAATCTGGAAGCCGTTATTATTTAGAATTGTGATGGAATCCTTGCTGGAAATTATTATGAGGAAATCTTTTTCGAATATATGTTTAATGATATGAAGCTGTTGGATACTGCGACAACAATGCTGTTTAAATGTGTGAAGCTGAGCATCTGATTATGAAGTGAGTTTATTATTTCATTTTTCTTTCCAATAATGGAAAAATTAGTTGATTTAAAGGAATTAGAGTTTTCTTTGAAAACTGAAAAATCAGCTAGTATTAAGATATTGCACAAATTATTTTTTGGAGAAATCGGTGACAGAAATACTCGACGTAGAATTCGGAATTTTACTGGGTTTACGTTTGAAGTAGATTCCGATGAATATCAAACTAAATTCAAAGAAATTAAAAATAATTTTTCTGTTAACGACTTAATTACCATTTGCAATGTTTTGTGTATAAATAATTCGGGAACTTTTGATGAAATTGCTGCCAGAATAATTTCTAGTTTATGTGATTTTAATATTTTAAAAATTAATATGATAGCCGATGTAGGTACTCTTAGTGATGACGAAAGTGTTGATGAATTTAATGATGATTTACAAGATAAAACTAAAAATATTTCAACTGTTTTTGAGAATAATATGAGAAATGATTCTGGTAGTTCTAATTGTGAAAGTAATGAAAATCAGAAAATTCTAATTCCTGATTATGTTATTAAACCAAGCATTTCTATTAATGATATTGAAAGTATGATTACAATGTTTGAAGGTACTCAAGTACAAAATATTATTAAATGGATTGCCGATTTTGAAGATATTGTTTCATTATTTAACGTTAGAGATTTGCACAAATTGATTTTGGCTAAACGTCGTATGACAGGCAAAGCAAAATTATTTCTTGAAAGTGAAACAAATATTAATTCGTGGTCTAAATTAAAAGCCCTACTCATATCTGAATTTGGTCAAACGTGCAATTCAGCTGAATTACACGAATTGCTGTCCAAAAGAAAAATTAGACCACATGAATCGTTAGATGAATATTTTTTTAAATATGAAACAATTATGCTCAAAAGGCAATATTGAAGATTCTGCCCTGATTCAGTATGTAATAAATGGAATTAATGACCCCATTTCTAAAAAATCTTTTTTGTATGGTTGTCCCAATATTGCTGAATTTAAACAAAAATTAAAGATTTATGAAAAAATAAGATCGGAGTATGAAAATGCAAAATTTCATAAATATGAAGGAGCTAAGCCTAAAATTAAATCCGAAGTTGAAGTTAAGAACAAATTTAAGCCTGTAAAGCCAAATATGCGTTGTTTTAATTGTGGCGGGAATAATCATAAGAGTATTAACTGTGTAAATAAAGATAAAGGGCCGCTTTGTTTTGCTTGTAACGCTTATGGTCATAAATCATTTCAATGTAATAAATCTAAAGATACAAGTGTTAAAAATGCTCAGTCACAAGTAAACATTATTACATCCCAAGATTTAATTCTGAAAGAGATAAAGCTTTATTCTTTGCGTTTAATCTCTTTAATAGATACTGGTAGCCAAAAGACTTTGTTAAAGAAAAGTATTTATGATAATTTGAAGAACTTTGTAGAATTAAAACCTACGAGTATCTCTTTGACCGGTCTAGGAAAAGCCTCAATTAAACCAGAAGGTTGTTTCAATTCAGAAATCAAAGTAGATGGTTCAAAATTTAAAGTTACTATTTTTGTCGTTAAGGAATGTTGCATTAATTTCGATTTAATTATTGGCACTGATGTTATTCATCAAGGTACATTAACTATTTCTGAGAATAAAGTGAGACTGTTTAAAGCTGAAGTTCAGTCTAATGACTTTTTAGTTAATATTGTAAATGTTTTGGATGAGCCTAAAATTGATTTAACTCACATTGGTGACAAAAAATTACGTTCAGAGTTATACTCTTTTATTGAAAATTATGTACCAATTAAAACTAAAACAGTAGATGTTAAAATGAAAATTAATTTAACTGACGAAATCCCAGTTTGTTCTTCTCCTCGAAGATTACCGCCATGCGAGAAAAAAATAGTCGAAAACCAAATTGAGGAGTGGCTAGCTCAGGGAATAATTCGAGAAAGTTCTTCTAATTTTTCTTCGCCGGTTGTGTTAGTCAAGAAAAAAGATAACACAATGAGACTTTGTGTTGATTACAGATGTCTTAACAAAAAGACAGTACGTGAGCATTTCCCCTTGCCAGTTATTGATGATGTAATAGACCGATTACATTCTGCCGAAGTATTTACCACCATAGATTTGAAAAACGGTTTCTTTAATGTAGATGTTGAAGAAGACTCGCGGAAATACACCTCGTTTGTTACTCATGAAGGACAATACGAATTTTTGAAATGTCCATTCGGGTTGACCAATAGCCCTAGTGTTTTTCAAAAGTATTTTTATAATGTATTTCGAAACCTATTAAAAGATCACATTGTTGTCATTTATATGGATGATTTAATAATACCTGCTAAAAACGAAGCTGAAGGTCTAGAAAAATTAAAACTTGTACTCGAAACTGCATCGGAATATGGATTAGAATTAAATCTTAAAAAATTTAATTTTTTGAAGCGTGAAATTGATTTCTTGGGGTATAGAATCATAAATGGTAAATTGTATCCCTCTCCACTGAAGACTAACGCAGTAATAAATTTTCCCGAACCAAAGTGTACCAAAGATGTTCAAAGTTATTTAGGATTGACAGGATACTTTCGAAAATTTATAAGAAATTATTCGGTTATAGCTAAACCGTTAAGTGACCTGCTAAGAAAAGATTCAAAATTTAAATTCGATATAGAAGAACAAAGAGCTTTTAATGAACTCAAACGTATTTTGTCGTCAGAACCAGTACTTTTAATTTACAATCCCAAAAGGGCGACCGAAATCCATTGTGATACCAGTATTGATGGCTATGGAGCTGTTTTAATGCAACAATCTCCAGTAGATAATCAATTTCATCCAGTTTATTTCGCAAGTAAAAAAACCACCGAAGCTGAACGGAAGTACACTAGTTACGAATTAGAAGTTTTAGCTGTAATTGAAGCCCTGAAAATGTTTAGAGTATATGTGCTAGGTATCCCATTTAAAATTGTAACCGATTGTAATGCATTTAAAATGACTATGGATAAAAAAGAAATGAGTACAAAAATAGCTAGATGGGCAATAATGTTATCTGATTTTGATTATGTTATTGAACATAGACAGGGTAGCAGTATGAGACATGTCGATGCATTAAGTAGGTATCCTATTTGTATGGTAATCCAAGATAGCTTAACTTTAAAAATTATCCAAGCTCAAGAAACCGATGACCATATTAAAACAATAAAAGAAATCCTAAAGGTGAAATCTTATGATGATTATCTAGTTAAAAATGATGTTCTTTATAAAGGTGTTAATGGTAATGATTTATTAGTTGTACCGGAAGACATGCAAATGAATATAATCAAGGCCGCTCACGGAAAAGGTCATTACGCAGTTGCAAGAACAGAGAAAAGTTTAGAAAATGATTTTTACATCCCTAAAGTTAAACAAAAAATTGAGAAATGTATAGCAAATTGTGTTCCCTGTATTTTAGTTAATAGAAAATGTAGTAAACAAGAAGGCTTACTTCACCCAATAGAAAAAGAAGAAACTCCATTACATACGTACCACGTTAATCACTTAGGTCCATTAGAAAGCACTAATAAAAATTACAAACATATCCTTTCGGTCATTGACGCATTCACAAAATTTGTTTGGTTGTATCCCACAAAATCTACCGATGCTGCCGAAGTAATTTCTAAATTAGAAATCCAAAAATCTATCTTTGGAAATCCAGTTCGAATTATATCAGATAAAGGTCCTGCATTTACCTCTAAAGCTTTTGAAGATTATTGCATCAATGAAAATATTAAACATATCCCGATTACCACTGGATTACCCAGTGGCTTACCCTAACGGCCAAGTTGAGCGTCTAAATTCTGTCATAATATCTGTTCTGTCTAAATTGTGTGTCGATAATCCTAAAAAATGGTATACACATGTAAGCAACGTCCAACAGGTGATAAATTCAACTTTTCAGAGAAGTATAAGCACAACTCCTTTTGAATTGATGTTTGGTACTAAAATGAAACTAAAAAATAACATTGAAATTACTAGTCTTCTGAATGCTGAAATACAATCTGATTTTACAAATAATCGCGAAGATATGAGAAAAAATGCTAAAAAACAGATTTTAAAAGTCCAAGAAGAGAACCGTAAAACTTACAACCTCAGACGAAAGAAAGCTAACAAATTTAAGATTAATGATGTGGTTGCTATAAAACGCACACAACAAGGTCCAGGTTTGAAGTTAAAACCAAAATATTTAGGTCCGTACAAAGTCATAAAAGTAAAAAATAATGACACCTACGATGTAAAGAAACTTGGATTCAACGAAGGACCTATGGTCACCAGTACATGTGCAGAGTACATGAAGCCGTGGACGGACGAAGCTTGAAAAAAAAAGGATTTCACCGATTGTGACACTATACCAACTATGACAAACCTCTGGACTGACAACTAATAGAATTTTAACTTTATTCTCGAAAAGACGAAAAGACGTAAGGTAAAAGAAGATGAAAAGACGTATGAAAGAAGACGAAAAGACGTAAGATAAAAGAAGACGGAAGACGTAAGAAAGAAAAGACGAAAAGACGTAAGGTAATAGAAGATGAAAAGACGTATGAAAGAAGAAGACGAAAAGACGTAAGATAAAAGAAGATGAAAGGACGTAAGAAAGAGAAGACGAAAAGACGCGAAAAAAAAATATATGAATTTTTTCAAGAAATAATCTAAGCTTTGATAAACAATTTGAATAATGACTTCTTTTTTTCAATTAAGACTTTGGATGCTGCTGTGTTTTTTTTTTCTTTATATTTCCAGATGATCCAACTGCTGCTGCCTCCAAAGGGACGAGCATTCGAGGACGAAAGCCTAGTCAGGACGGCCGTTGTGGGAGCGATTCTTTCTCCAACAGCCAAGTATCATGTCTTGTAAGGTTCTTCATATCGCAACTCTGATAGAAAAGGTCTTTAGAAAGCAGACGATTTTCTGAAAAAACTCCATTCAGACGAAAAGCCGAAGAAAAAAGAAATGAACGGAAGAGATCATTGGATGGAATGTGGGAGAGTTGGTGTTGACTTTAGAAGAATGTTGATTAAGATGACGCGATTAAGATGTTTTAATTAAAGTTTCCTTTTGAATGTTCGAATTGTAAATATTAATATGTAAATATCTTTTTTGTAAATATTAACGTTTAATATAAGTCATTTAAAAGTTTAAAAACGGTGTCAGAATTTAATTTACCTCCGAGTTTATTTACTTATGTGTTCGAAAGAACTTTTATAAGAAGAATCTCCATATATATATATATATATATACAGGGTGAGTCATAAATATCGAAACAATAGGCTATCTCCTTAAATATTGCCCTTAGACCCATACTTCCACTTGCAAAAATTCATAAAAAAATGTGAAATTTTTGATAAGATAAATTGCGACTCCATGGGGGGTCTAGTTGAAAAGTTACGAAAATTAAATTTTTATACGGCCCCCGTGGGACAAAAATTCCAATTAGGAAAACTTTCCTTATTTAGTCTTGAATAAGACACAAAAAGTTGCATCTTCATATCTCCAAAATTCGCAAAGTTATAGCCGTTTAAAAAATTCATCAGGTTTTAAGGGATTAGACACAAATTGAAAAGCGTGCAATTAAAAAAACAATGTTACTTTAACAGTTCTAGAAAACGCGTAAAAAAATATATTTCTTGAGTTAGAATTTTGATTTTTTTTCTTTTTTTGTGATGGTTAGCATTATAATTTGCTAAGAAAATCACATTCTAAAATTTCTTATACAATTTATAAAAGTTTCATGCGGTTAGAACTGGTTTAAATGGGACAATCAAAAACCGTTATAACTCGTAACATTAGTTATCGGATTTCAATTTCTTTCCATTTAATTAAAGATGAAAATCTGATTTTAGTTTTGTTCCAAGTTGTTTTTATATTAATTTTAAAACTATTTAAAATATTTATTGAAAAAATAATATAACTTTAAAAAAAAATCATATTTTCAAAAACAAATATTTTTTCAAAAGTAAACATTTTTCGAATTTGCCGAAACTAAACTAATGTAGAAAAATAAAAAATGACGTGTTTCAAGTTCTTTTTTCTTTTAAAAATTCTTAACATTTAATAATTTAAAGACAATAAATAGAGGATAAAAAATTCATTATGCAGAAAAACGAAGTGTATTGTTTAAATGTCCGTCAGTTATTTAAAAAAATGCTTTTTCTAAGATGCAGATTAAGTCTTTTTTTTCTGTTTAAATTTACCTCTGAGAACTTCTGTCTTTTTATCGTCCTCCAGAAGATGTTAAAAAATCTGTATTCTGGGACCAGGTAGGGCCAGGACCGAGATGTTACTTTTTTCGGAAGACCCGCCAGGTCGGGCCTAGCGTACTTTTCATAAAAGAGAGGATTACTTTTTTCAACTAAGGTGCACTCTGGATGAAATTTTCAAACCGGGTCTCGGCAAAACCCTTATTAAAATCACTGTCTCTGACTGAATTAATACGTACATAAAATAAATAAAATTCGGCTCAATCGATTTTTTTTACGAAAAACATATAGATTTTAAAACTTTTATTATACAAAAAAAAAAAAAAAAAAAAAAAAAAAACAAAACAAAAAAAAAAAAAAACCTTTATATATTTTTTTTATTTTTTTTTAAATAGATTACTCAAAGTCTAAAAAAATTAAATACAATGAAACCAGTGAAAAAATTCTGCCTGTGACGGAATTCTGTCTTAAACGGAAAATATATTTATCCATGCAAAATAAATGCAATAGTAACTGAAAAGAAAATAAGCTCCAATTACATCTTCTAGGGAGAGCATCTGTCTATAACGTATTTTTTCTTTCCTGTGTGATTCCGTCTTAAAAAATTTCAGTGTATAACATTTTTCAGAATCTCCAACGCATGGGATATGGATTAACGTTATTAAAATATAAGTGAAACATTTACATATAAATAGAGATTCATTGATAAAATAAATATATTACAGCCTTTGGCGCTTCTTTAATAATAAAAAGTATAAATATAAAAAACGAAAAGCTATAAAAGAATTTTTTCGGTACTCCTCCATATGAAACATTTTTTTTCCCACGCCGAATTAAAAAACTATGTAGAAATTTGCGACTGAACCGGGCTATGATTTAAACTATTTTCCAGACCGCTCCGGGTTATGATGTTGACATTTTTTCAGACCACGCCGAACTTTTTCCCCTATGGGGTTTGAGACTTGACCTAGATATTTTGACCCGGGCAGACGTCTGGTATACAAATTTAGCATAAAAACTATACGCTGCTATTTTATGTCCAAAGAAAAAGCGCTATCTTAAACCGATTTTTATCAATTTGCATTTTGTGAATGTTCCCTAACAAGCGTTGAATCACAGAGAAGAAATCACAGTTTAGAGGCAGGGAAAAGTGGTGTAAGTCAGGAATTTTTGAGGATTTTGGGATTTAATATCTCTGGGGATTTTTAGATACGGAGATGAAATTTGTTTTGTTCAATTTAGGAATGGATAAGGAATAATTTCCTAATTCAGAATTTTGCCCTACGGGGGCCGTATAAAAATTTAATTTTCGTATTTTTTCAAATAGACCTCCCCATGGAGTTGCAACTTATCTTATCAGAAATTTCACCTTTTTTTATGAATTTTTGCATTTGGAAGTATGGGTCTAGGGGCAATATTTGAGGAGATAGCCTATTGTTTCGATATTTATGACTCACCCTGTATATATATATATATATATATATATATATATATATATATATATATATATATATATATATATATATATATATATATATTTATTTATTTATTTATTTATATATATATCAACACTTGAATGGAGGGTGGTTTTGGGGTCTTGGGGTCATGATCGGTGAAAATATACCAAAATTTTCTGGAAGTGCTTTCCTCCGGACGGCTGCAATATGTAGCTTTTTACTTTTTGTAATGAAAGCTACTTAAAATTGAAAGATTACTTAAATATTGCAATTTGTTTGTAACATCAGTAACAATAATGTTATATTATTGATATTTGTGAAAAATATACTTATATAGTTCAAAAGCATTGTAGCAAAAATAAAGGCTATGTTGCAATTTCTTCGGAAATCATACAAAAGTATAAAACTGTTTCAAATCATAACTACTTACTAATTTTAATAAAGGGTTAGAAGGCAAAAAATAAAACTATATTATAAAAAATGCAAACATTAAAAAATAAATACAATTCTGTTTTACGTTGTGAAATAATTTTCTACAATCTATACGGGGTATTAAAAAAAATAATTATTTTAGTTTATGTTTTCCAATCGAGCAGATAATGTGTAAAAAATGGTTTTATCAAAACCCGTAACCTTTTTCAACTCACTGTTTTTTTCAAAACACATATCCCCTTGAAAATGAATGGATATTTATGGAGTAAAATCACTTTCTGCAGACTATGTGGAAAAAATTTAGAGAATATACCGTATCCTTTCTGAAACGTATTCATGTATTTGCCTTATGCAAAAAATATAAATAAATGAATAAATAAAATTAAATTAAATTTTGAAAGACCTGAAAATCTTTAGATTATGCATTTTTCATTCACAAATTATGACGACATTGATTAAAAGTATCAAAGCAATTTTTACAGAGAACAGAATCCATTGACTATAATTTCACACAATTCTTTTTTTACTAAATTAAGGTTATTTTGTAGACGAAAAACAAATCTGATCGAAAGAGAACAAACAATCGAATTTGTTCTTCATGCAAAAATGTTTCATGGCCATAAAAATTTTTAGTTCAAAATTTACATCCCAAAGTATAAAGTTATGTGCTATGTTCAGAAATTCCACCATTTTTGTATAATACACAGGCAAGTGCAAACTCACGTGCAGTTAAGTTTTACACATGCATTTTCCAATAATCTCATAAAATTTTACACGCATAAGCCGCATTATGAGCTATTTAAATAGACAGGAAATGCATTTTTTGAAACTGATACTCAACGCATGTATTTGGCAATTTACGTCTTTTATACACATTTAGATAAATAGTTTTTTCTATAAACACGATACTTGTTTTAAAAATAAATTTACAATTTTTTTTTTTTTTTTTTTTTTTTTTTTTTTTTTTTTTTTTTTGAATTAATGGTTTTCTAAATGATATTCTAATGGTATTTCATAATATTGTCAGTGACTAAGCAATGCAAAAAAGAAATATTTTAAGAAAAATTAAGTGAAAATACACAATAAAATAAGAATAAAGAAAAAGGATTTATTGATTAAATATTTTTATTCTTTTTTGTAAGTAAATTATAGCTATTTTTTTAAGAATTAAATTTTCAATAAAACATGAATAATAAAAAAAAAGTAAAAAACAAAAATACAAAAAAGTATAAATAGTTCTACAAATTATTGCATGTTTCGTTTACGTTCTGCATAAATTCAGTAAACAAGAAAAACAAGCATGGAGATAAATTTATTTTGCGAATAAATCAAAATTTATGGCTTTATCTTTCGAAATGTCTTTCATTTCTAAATACAATTGTAATGACGGAATCGTGCTTGTCTCTTTATCATATAAAATATTCTGCTTGTAAAATATGTAGAAAACGTGCTCATGAAAGGAAATAAACGTTTAAAATGAATTTTTACTTACATATATTTTATTGAAATATTTTCAAATTGGAAAAGAAATCTTTCGACGTTTTACAGTTTTCAAAACACAAAACTATAATTTAGTTTAAGAATTTGTTAAGAATAAAAGAAATCCTTTTTATTTTCTTGTTTTTTTGTTTATTTTGAATAATTAGTCAATATTTAAAATATTTATTATTTTTTTTATTACATATTTATTATATATTATTTATTTGCAATAAATTAAAGTTTGTTTAAAGTAATTGATTTAGAAATTAAACAGATAGCGTCGAGTAATGTATTTTTTTTAATTATTTATAATCACTTTCAATTATTATCTATTAAATTTTAAGCAGAAATTTATTTTCAGAAGCTCCTTTATACAAATGCTGAATAACAAGTCATTTTTCAAATAGTTCTCAATTTTGCTTTAAAAAGTTTGGTAATGAAATCTGTTTTTCAACGCCAAGAATTAATTTTAACTCTTTACTGTGCGATTATTTCTATTTAAAAAAAAAAAAAAATATTTGAAATCCATACAGCGTTCTAATGATGAGAAAAATGGTAAAAAAAAATTAAATTCAAAATTTTCGGCTAAAATTTGATGTTTTATGGCATGAATCCTATAAACACAATGAGGATTTTGAAGTATTATTTTGAAAATCAGACAAAAGCTATATATTTTGATTTTTTATATTTATTATTTATTTTTTGTGTGTGTGTTTAAGTAGATGATACCTAAAGAATAATGTGCAATTTTGAAGCAGGAAAAAAGTTTATCTTTGCTATAGAAAATGTCAAAGTTCAACGCTGTGAATGCCATTCTTTATTTTAAATTAAATGTTAGTATGTTAAAAGTGCTTAATCTCTGGCAAGGAACAACATTCCAAAATCCTTCTTGCATAAACTGTTAGTATAAAATTACCTGCTTATTAAAATTTAGTTGTTTTTATGGAGATTTGTTATATTGTCACATAATATAATCGAAATGACGTTATTTTTTCCGTTTTCCGCTCTTAATATCTTATTTAAGCAAACGCCATAGAATTTAAGAATACGCTATTTTTTTTTATTATAAAGCATATTACAATACTATGAATAAATGAGTAATATTATTATGACAAATAAAATCTATATAATTAGGATTCCATTATTCCCTTTACCTTGTATTTTCTTTTTATCCCCCGCATTCACCCCTGTTGCAATAGATGGCTGTTGTTTTCATTATGAATATTTTCTGATACGGTGAGTTAAATTCTGCCCAATGTATTTTTAATCAATAAATGCACAACAGCAGTATTTTATATGTATATATATATATTTGCTTTTTTGGTTATATGCGGAAATGAGTAGTATTATTATGACAAGTAAAGATTCTAAATAATAAGGGTTTCAATTATTCCCTTTGTCTTGTGATTTTTTTTTATATCATTCGCATCCACCGCTGCGCTGTTGCAACACATGGCCGCCTTTTTCGTTATCATCCATTTTTGATATGGAGAGTTAAATTCTGCCCAACTTCATTTTAATCCCTAAATACCACATCTGCAATGGCTTTTTTTCAATATTTTTTTTTACCTTTTTGATTGTAAGTGGAAATAAGTAATATTATTATGACAAGTAATAATACAATATACTTAGGGTTCCAATTTATTCCCTTTGACTTTTGTTTTTTCGTATACTCCGCATCCATTGCTGTTGAAACAAATAGCTGCTGTTTTACGTTATCAAACCTTTCGGATATGGTGAATTAAATTTTGCCCAACTTTCTTTTAATACTTAAATGCCACATAAGTAATAGTTTTTATTTTTAAATATTTTTTTCCCTCTTTTGATTATATGTGGAATGAGAAATATTATTATGACAAGTAATGATTCGGTATAATAAGTGTTTCAAATATTTCCTTCTCGTCTTTTGCTTTTTTTAATCTACCGCATCCACTGATGTTGCAACAAATGACTGCTGTTTTCGTTATCAAACCTTTCTAATATGGTGAGTGAAACTGGCCATATTAGAAATGATGAGTGGCCGGAAACTTTTGCACACGCCAACTTTGAATTATACCACTTTACATAAAGCGCTTCCAGTATCCAATCAAAATTATCATGTCGTTAGAGGTTATTCATATATTCCTAAATTTTATGATTTTATGAACTCACAACAAATTATTTTTAATCGGTAAATGCCATATCAACATTAGTTTTTTTTTTTTACTTTTTAATAAATCTTTCTTTTATATATATACAGTGACGGTCAAAAGTTTCCGGCCAGTTTGTTTCTCTGATTTATTTAGTTTCAGCGAAGAAGATGCACAATTGCTTCAAAATTTAGGAATATATGAATGACCTCTGACGACATGATTATTTTGATTGGATACTGGATACGCTTCATGTAAAGGAGTAAAATTCGAAGTTCGCGTGGGCAAAAGTTTCCGGGCACTCATCATTTCTTTGTTTTTTCTGTCAGTAAAGCGTTTTTGGTCGTGTTTGTGAATGAATCAATGTGAATAGAATACTTTGAATTCAAAATTGAAAAAGTTCAACAATTTTTGTTCGTAAACGAGCGATTAGTTTGTCGCTAACGTGGCAAACATCTCGAGATATTGCGGCAAAGTTATCGATCGGTAAATCGACTGTGAATAATGTTTAAAAATTGTATAAAGATGGCCATGGCCTTCAAGACATTTTGAGGTCTGGGAGACACCAGAAAAGGATTATTTTTGTAGACAGAATTATCAGGAGAAAATCAATTGATGACACGCATAAAAATTCCGATGCAATATCCCTTGATTTAAGGAATGAAAATATTGCTGAAATAAATCTATCCACCGTGTCAAAATAATGACGTGATGCAGAACTTTATGGCAGAGTCAGTGTTCAAAAATTTATCATGCATAAAAAAAATGAAAGCACCCGACTGGCGTTTTCCAAAAAACACAAAGTCTGGTCAAGTGAAAACTGGACAAAAGTTTTATTTTTCCATCAGTCGAATTTAAAACTTTTTTAGAAATGATGGCAGACACTACGTCCGATAATCGAACAACAAAAGATATGGTTTACCCTACGTTATTCCTAAAATGAAGCTTGGCGGAGAACACGTTGTGCTGTGGCAAGTATTTTCTTCAAAAAGTGTTGCTCCATTATTTAAAATCTACGGCAAAATGAATGATGCAATGCATAAGGATATCTTGCAAAATTATTTGCTGCTTTATTAGAGGAAAAATTCTGGTCGCAACTATTTATTTTAACAAGATAACGATTTAAAGACTGTTTGCAATGCTTGAAGAGCAATGACTTTCGCCCAAACAATTTCGCTATTGATTTGGCCAGACCAATCCAACGACATGAATCCAATAGAAAATCATTGAAAAGAAGTTGGCAAACGTGTGTAGAGCTATAAATATTTCAACTCAGCCGAAATTTCCTAAAAATCACTAGAAAAATGGATAAAACGCATCATAGGCGATGTTTAACCGGTGGTTGTATGAATGTCACAATAAGTACCTAGCTATTATGTCAATAAAATGTATAAGTATCACTTTGAAATTCCTCTTCATATGGATATACTTACAAATTAACTGGAAATTTTTTGCTGACGGAAAATTTTGACCGCCACTGTATGTGGAAATAAAGTTTTATTTATTTATTCATTTATATTTGCAAATCTTGGTTTTATTTAATTATTCTATTTTTTTATTAACCAAAGTACTTTCATCCAGAAGGTTTCAAGTAATATCTATGAGCGCTTTTCATTTTCCGTTCATTTGCATGGCCATGTAAAAGATGTCTGGTATAATTCCGGATAAGTGTTCTAGAGATGATTGCGGAAGAGAGTTTTTAGTTATGATATGCGTTTTATATTTAAAACTCAATTTTTGCATCATACTACTTAGAACTTACAAAGTTTATAAGCCTTATACAGGACCACACAAAAAAATTCGTATGTGTTATTTAAAATGAGCGTAAATTGGTGACAGTTTTTATATAAGGTACCCTGGGGTAATAACGTCAAGTGCTAATATGTTGCATAATTATGAAATAATATGGTAAATGACACCCATGTGCTCTGCGCAGAAGGGTTTTAAGTCATATAAATCGCAAAAAACAGCTTCAAGTTTATTTGTTTCATTTTTAGGTGTTATTTTTTTTATAAGCAGCTAAAATTAACGCTTGATCTAAAATTTGCGAGATACGTTTTGTGATGAGAAGACTATTTTTTTTATCCGGAAATACTTTGTTAATTACATAAATTTGTAGTACATTTCATGGACTTTCAAAATGTTGTTGAAGATTTTGGATATCTTCTCGAGATAATTTATAATTTAAAATGTACAGCGCAATAAATATTACGGGGTAATAACGCCAATCCTTGCAATTTTTACCCCGGTTGATTCCCTACAGTGGCCGGGCTACATCCTAAATACTGATTCATATAAACACAGATAAAACTGTGCAATATTTCTAATAATTCTATTTAAGCGGTCCTTTTTAAGCAAAAATAAGCTCACGGTCTGATATTCTTTTGCCTCATCCCCCCCACCACACCTTTATTTTTCTTATACTTTCACAAAAAATTGAACATTTTCAATAGCTTAGGATGCAATTTGTCAATTTCTAGAGCTGAGAGTTTGTATTTTTAGAATTGGGCAATCTACATGCAATTATTCCAACTTATTTCATAGTTTTGCTTGCATGGCGTTATTACCCATACAGGTGGGTAATAACGCCAAATAGCATTGGTCAAGAAATCACGCCATTACATTTTATGTATTCAAATCTGTTAAATTATTTTTTTATATAGATAGTCAATGAGTTGCTGTTTCAAATCATATATTTGTTTGAAAAATACAAGCTAAAACTGAGCCGTGAAAATTGCTAGAACCTTAACGTGGCGTTGTTACCCCAGGGTACCTTATTTCTTTTCTTTATTTGTGTTATGCATTTTGAATCTCAATAACATTTAGTATTCAAAGAGAAGTTAACCGCATATGAAAAAATCCTTTTAACGGCTATGCAAATTACTTAATAATGGGCCGCCTATAGAGTGTAATACTTGGTAGTGTGATTCCAATACTTTTAAGCATGTTTTTTCTTGAACTAAATTTCAGTATAATATGCGTCGTACATAATAATCTGTGAGTAATGTGCAGTGAAAAATTATTTCTCATCTATTGAATGAAATTGCTGAAGAAGAATTTTCAAAAAAATATGACCTGGAGTACTTTTCCTATTTACTGAAAATCTAGTTTTGAAATATAATATATTTTTCTAAAATGTTTACCAAGATATTTTTTGTTATAATATTTTATAAGTGTGTAAAAATGTTCATAATGTGTGTTTGATTAATTATTTTTTACTTATTCAGTTAGTTATGCGTTCAAAAGATTTGCTTTTAAATAAATGCAAAACATAAGACAAATGTAACAGACTACGTTTTATATCTTCGAAATTAAAAAGAAAAACTTGCAATTAATAAATTTGAACTGATATGTTTATTATGATTTCGAAGATATGTACTTAACTTGGTGATGTCAAGATTAATACTGATATATAGTAATCGAAATTTCAATAAGTATAACATTTTGAAGCGATACAAAATAAAATTTTTAATTCTAAATTTTCAAATGTACTGTAAAATACATGCTACAATCAAGGACTTGTAATATTAAATATGATATTAATGAAAGTAATTTAAGGGAGAATGAATTGTTGAGATATTAATTCATGAAAAATATTTCTTAATAAGCACGCTCTCGAATGGTTCGAAGAATAAAGTAGAATACTATGTGCATACTCATGATACGGTCCATAATAAGCCAAATGAAAGGAAGTTGCGATTTACTTAATAAAATTAATAATTAATATAATTTCAAATTAGGACTGCAGAGGTTAAGGGGTTTAAGTGACAAAATTGAAAAAAAAAAATAACTAAGCTCACAGACGATTTGGTAACAGGCTTTTTTCTTTACGGGTAAAGAAATGCAAGTAATATTATACTATGTGTTGCTTTCAAGAGATAAACCACTTTTGATTAATAATAATTAATTTTGAATAAATATAAATTTTAAGAAAATTCTAATCATCTTTTTTTCTTTACAGTTTTTGAAATGAGTTTAAAGATCTCATTGAAATTAACGGAAGCTTCCTCTTTTAATTTAGGAAATTATTATTTATTTTCAAAATTAACATAATTTATCTTTAAACTTAATTTACTCCAAATTGAATATTTTTCATTTGTATCCCTTGGCTTCTGAGATCAAATATAATTTAGCATGAAGATGTTCACAAACGCATAAAAAGTCCAATTAAAAAAAAACCGTGTGCTAGGATTATAAAGAAATAAAAAAAAATTATACAGTAGTCTTTTAATTTAAAAATTGCTTAACAGAAAAGACTTCAAAATAAGTTACACTCGGAAAACAGAAATTTGCAAAATAAAGTAACACTGAATTCTAAGAATTAGAAAAATACAAACTCCTGTGTTCAAAACAAAACAAACACATAAAAATGAATTTATCCATAATCCATCAACATAACATTTTTAACTAAAATAGAACGAAGCACGAATATATATATATATATATATATATATATATATATATGAGTATGAATGCAATGTAGTATTTGCAAATATTGTGTTTAAATGTTCTTGAATAACAGCAAAATATACAAAGATTTGTCTAGACACAGCCACGAGAAACATTTTTTTTCTTATATAGATTTAATCGATTTTCTGACAAGGTCATAAAAAAAACTTTTTAAGCGTTTTCCATTATAAAATATAAAAATAGAAGAATTATTATGTTGGTTCATATTATCTTGTATTATATTTTTCCGAAATTTCTCGTATTGTTGTTACGAGTATATTGCTGTGTTGTAAAATACATCGAGCATCTATATTAGTGACGGTTAAATTTAAGTGTCAGGACAATTTTTGAAACTTTTAATTATCGCACATATTTAGATTTTACACATACGAATAGATAAACAAATATAATTTTCAATGCAATTTACTTGAAAATTCTATCTCAATTTGTTGGGAAACTGCACATCACTATTTATTAAATTTTTGATATTTAAAAGTGCATTTTAAGATGATTTTTTAATCCATTATTACCTCATGCAGTCAATTATGAAAGACTTTAAATTTGTAATTAAATTAATAAATATTTCTTAACATTTGTTTTCAGCTTACATTTCATAATATAAATGAAGCATTATTTAATCAATAAATTAAATATCAAAACACGTATATAAGATATGAAACCAATGTCAGTGCTTAAACCGTTTGAAGAGGTGGAATCAAGAAGGCTGATTGCAAATTGTAAAATATTCAGCGATTTCATTAGGCTGTCCACTCTTAGTATAAAACAAAACAAATGTATTGATTTTAAATTTTTTGACAATATGTTATTGTTATTCATCATATAAATTAGATTTTTTTTCTTCTTTCTCTTGAGTGCTTCACCCATCAGCCCCCGTTCGGACATCAAAGTATGTAATAAAGCCAGCATAACGAAATATTGCCAAGCTACTGAAAATTGAATGCTATTGTCACTATAAAGATAATTATTTTTTGTATTCAGATTACGACGCTTTCCCTGGCATTTTTCGATTACTATGGTCTCATGCGTGGTATTAAATATTGACTGTTTTGGAGATTGATTAACCAGATTAATAATACATTTGAAAAACAGCTAGCATAAAATATTTAAGTTAAAAATGTTGCTATCTTTATTTTTTATTTTGTCACGATGCTATGGACAATAATATTCCTTTTTAAAGCTTCGGTAGCACTGAAACAAACCATCACCTCATCAAGTTGACATCTGAAATACCAGGATTAATCGAAACTAGATTCCCACATTAAAATGCAATCTGTATGTCATGTCATACCTTTTTGGAAAACATCTGTGGACCCGATTCCAGCATTTTATCGGTGAATATACATATGCCAGTCTTCCGTGCTTTCATTCCTCACAGTGTAAAAAACACAATGAAAATTAACAAATAAAAGCGTCTGCCTGAGATTTCCACCAAGATTGGGTATGCCAGACCAATTACATTTTAATAAACTAATCAATTTTTGTCTAATCTTGAATTTTAGCCTTAAATTCGATGATTTGATTGTCATTCAGTTGCCTCCCTGTCTAAAATACTATTTGAAAATTACTGAAAAAATCGGTAAAATGGGACTTAATGTACAAACAAAGGTATTTGAAGAAATGTATTTTTCTTTTTTCAAGTAAGTATTGAATGATGGTTCTAGGTAAAAAACGAACAATGATATATACATATTCGCAATTATAGATTTGTCAAAACCCTATTTCGTGGTAGAAAGGTTTAAAATACCGTTATATTATCTGCTCTCAATCCACCATGTTTTTATGCATTTTGTTACCAAAAATCTCAATGGCAAACCTACCGATGAAACAATGAATATTTTTTTTCAGCGGGTTTCAATTATGAAATGACTTGGCAGAAATACAGAAATCACCCACTCGAAGACAGCCAAAAACGATATACTATGATACTGTTTGAAATTTATACATAAAGTAAAAAAGAATATGTTATTGGAGAAAGATTTAAATACTGTTGGCATGATTTGCTATGTATGTAGAAAATTTATGTATCGTATAGCTTAAATCATAAAAGAATGATTCTTGATCTCAAATGATTCGAGGAAAGGTTATTTTACCCACTTAACACAATCTTTACTTTAGAACACTAAAAGGTGAATTGAGGATTGAAAATTGTTCGAATTATCTATCTTCATGGATTCTTCTAAAGATTGTTGATAATAAATTTGAAAAGTATTAGATCGGTTACTAGCCGATACATTAATTAAAAAGAAATATATCAATGCACAAAGCAAAGCGTAGTTGACTTCGATGCTTCTGCCACCAAATGCCAAATTTAAAATTTGTAAGAAGTGGCATTTAGGAAGAAGTTGTTGCATTTTTTAGGTAAAGTACATCATAGTCATAATTAGTGAAAATAGGTCTAACCAATATAGTTAACTTCTTCAAATGAATTATTGAAAAAATGATTCATTGAATAATTACAAGACATTAAAATGAGTAGTTTTGAGACTAAAATAGTTTAAACATAATTTGTAATTCTTTTGTAATGAGAAAACTTCCATTACCGTGTCTACTTGTATAAAGGAAACATTATAAAATATTGTCGTAGTAATTAATAAACTTGATGTACGAAACCAGCCATATACGCGTCAAAATTGCACTTCAAAGATTCAGATATTTCTAATAAGCAAACACATACTACTAGAAGACACATAAATGTTTAAAATTAGTAAATTAGGATTTTTAGATTATTTTTTAAGAAATATTTCTAAAAAGAAATATCTTTATTGATATAATAATCTATAAAATTTAATTTAAAAAGTTCGATTTAAAAAACCAATGGCCCTTTTTTTTTTTTTTTTTTTTTTTTTTTTTTAACTGCATTATAAAAACTAACGATAAAAGAAAATAATAAAAGTAAGAATATTTATGAAAAGACAGCTGTGTTTCGCTAACATTTTTGGAGTTCTTAGAACATAAATGTAAGTAAAAGGAGATGTTTAATAGATTAGATTTCGAGTTTCCATCGATTGCATGAATACTTCAAGTTTTTGAAAAAGTATATTTAAAGTTTTGAATGTACCAATACATTCTTGTTCCTTGAAACGTAATGAAATATTATCAACTTATATATACTTGTATATTTTTTAATGAAGTGAGTAATAATAATAATAATAATAAATTGAAATAATCTTTGATTATGCTAATATACTAGTTTAAAGAAAGAGATGATTGTAAAATATGTATTTTTGTATATAATAATTACAAAAAATAGCTGTTTTTCGCCAACATTTTTTTTGGCGTTTATTAAGAGTAAATGAAGCTGCAGGTGAAAAATGATGCTTAATAGACTGGATTTTGAGTTCCCGTTGATTGCACGAATACTTCAATTGTTTTACCGAACAATATAATTTAAGCTTTACATGTAACTGTATAGTCTTAATTCTTGAACACGTAATGAAATATTATCACAGAATATATTATTTTTTTAAATGAAGTGAGTAATAAAAAACAAGATAAATAATTTTTAAATTCCCAAGCATAAAATGTTACAGAATATTCTTTAAACATGCATTTTTGTATATAACAGTTATGCTATATTTCGTTAACAATTATTTGCGTTCGTAGAACATGAAGCTGCAGTTGAAAACAGATGTTTAATAGATTGGATTTCGAGTTCCCATTGATTGCACGGATACCCCAAGTGTTTGACCGAACAATATATTTTAAGTTTTACATGTAACAGTATATTCTTATTTCTTGAAAAAATATTGAAATATTATCAACGAATATGTTATATTTTTTTAATGAAATGAATAATAATAAAAAAGTTACATAAAATAGTTTTTCAATTTGCAAGTATAAAATTTTACAGAAATAAATGTTTTTAAAATACGTATTTTCATATCTTTTTACTAACTGACCCGCCCGGCGTGGCCCGGGTCCGTATTAACAATATTAAACGAACTTGAAATTTATATGATTTTATCACTAAGGCCCTTATCCTCGCCCGAAGAAACGCTCGCGAGCTAATGCTATTCCTATGGGGAAGCATTTTTCTAACAACTCTTTCGCATTTTGACATTTTCGAATAATTTTTTTTTTGCATTGGATACCTGAGGTGCATACCGACAGCGCGCCTTTTTACTTTTTCGATTTTGGTTGTAGATATTTTTTACAAAGTTAGTTTCACTTTCAAAACCGGTTTGGAAACTGAAAGTGCTTTTAAAAAAATATATGTGCAACCAAAATCGAAAAAGTAAAAAAGGTTGGCTAACGGCATGCACCTCAACTATCCAATGCAAAAAAAATTATTCGAAAATGTCAAAATACGAAAGAGTTATTAGAAAAATGCTTCTCCATAGGAATAGCATTAGCTCGCTAGCGTTTTCTCGAGCGAGGACAGGGGCCTTAACTTGAAGCATGCAGAAATGCATTGCCTGAAATATGTCGTAGCTGACTTTGTGAAAAATCGGTTTTAAAAGCAACAACTAATATTAAGCTCTAAAAATATTTAAAATGAGCAATGAGAAACACGGGAGGGAACATGTATCCAACGATTGCGTTAGTTTCGTGTTAAAGTGTTGATATTTACCCGTAAAATAATGTTTTGAGCCATTATTGACTGTAATACACGATCGGAATGCATAAAATATACAAATATATCAATCATAAGCAAGAATTATGTGATTATTTTTATCATATGACTTTGAAATATCAATATAGAAGCATCATTTAAGATTTTGCCTGAAAAGTTAACATTCTTTCGTCAATATCTTAAAATCGTCTGCACTCTGAAATCTAGATTTTAGACTAATATTTGTCATTTAAGTTTTCGCTCATGATTTTAAAAGAATGTTTTCATAAAAATATTTTATACATTGACATAGAATTATTAATATGTTGTTAAATCATAAACATTTTTCATCTACGTTATAAAGTATTGAAAAGTTCTGAAAAAAAAGAAAACTTTTAGTAATACAATTTTTAGTTCAAATCAAATGTTTTCAATATTTTATTTAATTTTATTTTGACATTTAATTATTTCGAATTTATCAATTTCAATTATTTTAAAAGCAAACATTTTATTAAAATAAATAATATAATAGAAAAAAGACCATTTAAAAAATTACTATGTCTTCGTAAAAAATGCTTCAGCTGTAATTCATTTCTTTCAATTCGTCTTATTAACACAAAATCCCTTCCACATGCTTTTGTTTGGGACATTAAAATTTGAGCGATAAATGGTTTAATATTGCAACCCTTTTTTCGGTTTACTTCACTACCACCTATCTTTTTCCTCCATGGTTTACAACCGCTGTGATAAAAAATTATCATTTAAACTGACAGTTTGCCAGTCTATGGATTTTAAAGGTCTGTTCCAGCTTTTTAATTATATATGCGAAAATTTTATGCAACCAACCAACCATAACTAAATGAAGGGAAAAAAAAGAAGAAAAAAGGCGATTTTTTATGAGAGCGATCTTTGGAATTTAATAAATTACTCAGTTAATAAATAGAATTTTGAAATTCTGCAGCTCAGGTGCATCAGGAGAGATATTGGGCTACTCTCAGAAAAATTTTGAACTTCGTACGTACCGTAGTTTTCGCTAACTATCGCAGACACACACACACACACACACACAGACACAGACAGAGCGTTTTGTTCTTTTATTAATATAGATTATGACAAAACAGCTGTTTTTCACTAGCCCTTTTTTTTTCTTTCGTAGAGAATAAGTGAAGCTGCAGGTAAAAGAGATGATAAATAATCTAGATTTCGATTTCCCATCGATTGCATGACTACTTCAATTGTTTGACCGAACAATATATTTTAAGTTTTACATGTAACAGTACATTATTGTTTCTTAAAAACATAATGAAATATTATCAAATATTACACACACACACACACAGAGACACACACACACACACATATATATATATATATATACATTTTAAATGAAGTAAGTTATAAAAAAATAGCATAAAACAATTTTTGTATATGCTAGTGTAAAATTATACAGAGAAAAAATGATTGTAAAGTATGTATTTTTGTATATAATTTTTATGACAAGAGACCTGTTTTCACAAGCAATTTTGCGTTCGTAGAGAATAAAAGAAGCTGCAGTTGAAAAGAGATTTTTACTGGACTTCACATCGATTGCACAGATACTTCTAGTGTTTCGCCGAACAATATATAAGGTGTTCTGGGGTAATAACGCCAGTGTGGGTAATAACGCCTTGTACTAATATTACGCATAATTATGAATGAATCCAGGAATAGGCACATGCGGGTAATGCGCAGCGGGATCTAAGTCATCAAAATCACAAACAACCGCTAGAGTTAATTGGTCCACTTTTTAGATCTTATCGCCGGAAGAAGTGCGTAAAAGTCAAAGCCAGGTCTAAAATTTGCGAGTTAATTTCTGTGATCTGAAGGTTATATATTTATTAGGACATATTAGGGGGACCAGGAGTAATGTCGTTTTTCACATGCCAATGTTTGTATACCATTCATCAGATGATTGTGTACTTAAATGTCCTGTCAAAAACTTTTTAAGGTTAAATTGACTTGTGCACTTGTAAATAATTAATTTATAATTAAGTTTTTGCAGGTTTAGAAGAAATGGCAAATCAAATACTAGCAGAAGTACATGTCTGGCATTGTATGCTTTTTGAATTTCACAAGGATAGTAAACCTACAATTCCTACCAAAAACATTTTAGATGTTTAGACAGGTGCATTAGGCATTCACAAATGCCAAAAATGCTTTTCCAAATTCGGATCTGGCATTTTTGGTCTTTCTGATTCGCATGGATCAGGAAGACAAACATCTTCAGACAATCACATATTAAAGGCAATATTACATGCAAATCCGTGTCAGACAATCAAGAAACTATAAAATGCTCTTTACCAACCTTGGTCAATCATCCAAAAACATTTGCAACAGATTGGTAAAGTAAACAGAGCAGGTATATGGGTCCCGCATAAGTTGAAGAAAACAAAACTAACCGATGCAGAATATGCAACTTATTTCATCAACGACGCAATACAGAACCGTTTATTGATCGTTTGATCACCGGAGATGAAAAATGGGTTCTCTGTGATAATCCAATATAAAAAAGGCAGTGACTATTTCCGAATGAATCTGCATAAAGAAAGGTTTATACCCCAGAAAGGTACTTTTGTGTGTTTGTTAGATTATTCAAAGAATTATTCATTTTGAAGTGTTAAAACCTGGACAAAATGTGAATGCAGAATTTTATTGTGAGCAACTAACTCGAATAAATCAATCTTTAATTCAAAACTGGCCAGCATATGTAAACAGAAAAAGTGTTATTCTGCAACACGATAATGTCAGCAATATTGCACGAGACAAACCCTGAAAAAAATAATGAATTTGTGTGAGAGACATTGCCTCATCCACCATATTCGCCAGACATTGCATCATTAGGCTACCATTTATTCCAATCTCTGGAACACCTTTTACCTGGTAAAAAAATCAAAAAATTGTTGATATCTAAAATATCATTTCGAGATATTTTGTTTAACAAACAATTGGTTTTTATCGTTCCGTATTGAAAACTATAAAATTAGATGACGTAAGGTTGGAGATAACGAGTGTAATTATATCATTGATTAAAAAAATATATCGTTAAAAATTTATTGGTTTGAATTTAATGTAAAAAAACGACATTACTTTCCGGTCCCCCTAATACTTTATTTATTATATAAATTTGTAGAGTATTCCATGTAATTTAAAAATGTTGTGCAAGATTTTGGATAAATTCGTGAGGCAGTTTGTAGTTTAATATTTGAAAGCTCTAAAATTAGATGATGAAAGGTTGGTGATATCGAGTGTAATTATATCTTTGATTAAAAAAAAATTGTTAAAAATTTATTGGTTTGAATTTAATGTAAAAAAACGACATTACTTTCTGGTCCCCCTAATACTTTATTTATTATATACATTTCTAGAGTATTTAATGTAATTTAAAAATGTTGTGCAAGATTTCGGATAAATTCGTGAGGCTGTTAGTAGTTTAATATACATTGCGCAATAAGTATATCGCGGTAATAACGCAATATACTGGTGTAATTACTCCGGTTGATTCTTATCAGTTTTGTGAAACACCCGAAGAGGGTTTATTTTCTATTTTATGCTGAGAAGAGCATTACTGTCATTGTTGAAAACCAAAAACGATAAAGAGAAATCCGTATGCCCTAAGTGCTGATATTTTTTTTTCATATTTGTAAATTTATATGGATGTAGAGTTTATATCTTTAAAACTGGACAATTTACATGTCATTAATTCATCTTATTACATAGTTTTAGCTGCATGGCGTTATTACCCATATAGTTCGGTAATGGGTTGGTATATGTTATGTATAGTTGGGTATGGCGTTATTACCGAACTATATGAGTAATAACGCCCGCAGCATTGGTCCAGAAAACACGCCGTTACGTTTTATGAATATATATCTTTTAAAATATTCCTTCTTGTATACATAGCCAATAAGTTGCTGTATCAGATTCTATATTTGTTTGAAAGTAAAAAATGAAAACTGAGCAGTAAAAAATGATAGAATCTTAACGTGGCGTTATTACCCCAGGATACCTTATTAAGTTTTACATGTAAAGCATAATCTTGTTTCTGAAAAAAAATATTGAAACATTATCAAGGAATATATTATAATTTTTAAAATGAAGTGAATAATAAAAAAAGAACATAAAATAATTTTTGAATTTACAAGTATAAAATTTTACAGAAAAAAAAGGATTGTGAATTGTATGTTTGTATATAATAGTTATATCAGAAGGCTGTATTTCGCTAAAATTTTTTGTGTTCGTAGAGAATAAATGAAGCTGCAGGTGAAAGAGATGAATAATAATCTAGATTTCGATTTCCCATCGATTGCACGATTATTTCAAGTGTTTGTCCGAAAAATACATTTAAATGTCCCATGTAACAATATATTATTGTTTCTCGAAAATTTTATGAAACATTATCAAACAATATGTTATTTAAAAAAAAAAAATAAGTGATTAATAAAAATATAACATAAAATTGTTTTAGAATTTGAAAGTACAAAATTTTACAGAAAAAAAATATTGTAAAAAACGTATTTTTGTACATATTAGTTATGACAATACAGCAGTGTTTCGCTAACACTTTTTGCGTTCGTAGAGAATAAATGAATTTTCAGGTGAAAAGGCCCCATACTAGGCACAGAAAAGACCCGGATGTTGATGTAAAGTCTATGGGAGCGTTCTTTTCAAATATCTCGTTCAAATTTTAATATTTTTACATGATTGTTTTGCAAAAGATAGTTGAGGACGATCCACAACCGGCCTAGTTTTTACTTTTTCGATTTTGCTTATGTATTTTTTATATTACGATAATTTCAATTTCAGAACCAGTTTCAAAAGTTAAAGTATTTAAAAAAATCTGAAACCAAAACTGAAAAAGTAAAACCTAGGCCTGTTGTGGATTAGCCTCAGCTATCTTGTTCAAACAAATCAAGTAAAAATATTAAAATTTGAGCGAGATATTTGAAAAAAACCCTCCCATAGACTTTACATTATAATCCGGGTCTTTATCCGTTCCTAGCGTTGCGCCTTAATAGACCGGATTTCGAGTTCCCACTTATTGCATGAATACGTCAAGTTTTTGCCTGAAAAATGAAAAAGCCATTTATTTGGTTACTTCAAAGGCTGGACATTGAGATACATCACATGAAGTTTATTATAATTTCATAAAAATAGTTTCACAACTTTAAGTTCAGAGCGTCTTCAAATACATTCAATTTATGATGTAAAAATACAATTTGCTTTTATTAGAACAATTTAATTTGGCTTCACAGTGCATTTATTAACATTTAATATGTTGCTGCTAAATGAATTTTAAAAATTAATGGACTTCCTTTTTTCAAAATTTGAAAAACTTCATACCTTGTGCTCGTGCTCGTGAAATTTCATAATGCATGCTTTCAAATCGTAGGTAATAAAATACAGTTGGTTAAGAAATTATAGGACCACCTTTATTGAGATTTCAAAAACAAATTTTTTTAAAAATTAGTGTGAAATAATTTTGAATGTACTAAGAGATAAAACTTTCCGAATACATATGTGTAAAGGAAAGTCTTAAAATGTCTGCTTAATTACTATTTTGAATTTCAGATTTTAACTTTGGATTTAACTACATAAAAATTGTGTAAAATATAGAAAAATACGCATCAAAATGCACGTCAAAGTTTATTAAAAACAAATATTTCTAATAAGCAAACACATACTTCTAGAAAACACACAAATGTTGAAAATTAGTGAATTAGGATTTTCATATTATTTTGTAAGAAATATTTCAATAAAGATATACTTTTATTGCTACAATAGTCTATAAAATTGAATTTAAAAGGTTCAATTATAAAAATCCATGCGCTAAAAAAAATCTTTCGTTTTTTATAGCATCATTTATATAAACGATAACAGAAAATAATAAAAATAGTAATAGTTATGACAAGACAGCTGTGTTTCTCTAACATGTTTTGTGTTCATAGAGAATAAATGATGTAGCAGGTGAAAAGAGATGTTTAATAGACTGGATTTCGATTTTTATCGATTGAATGAAAACTTCAAGTTTCTGACCGAAAATAAGTTTTGTGTTAGACATTTTACGTGCTTCAGGATTTTATTGTTTCTTAAATATGTAATGAAATATTACATTTATTATAAAGTGAGTAATGTAAGAAATGTCATCCCATATTTTTTAAATATATGCAAGTATAACATTTTACAGAAATATGTTGTATAAGTTCCATTTTTATGTGCTTAAAATTTAAATCAAACCATGATAGCATAGTATTCACTCGGGATACAAAAGAAATTTTGTAATATAGAAAAAAGTAATCGTTATTCAATATGAACCGTTTTTTTTAACTTTTCAATATAATTAAAACTTTCAGCGACTCTGTTTATTATTCCTGCCACTGTCAGTTTTCAATATATAATATACACTTGAACGCAGATAATATGTAAAAAGTAAATCTATTGAATTGTTTAATGATTTGGCATTGATATAGATCACATGAAAATTCATGTAATTTCATAAAAATAATTTTACATAGGTAAGTTAGTAACGTCTTCTAATTCATAAAATTTATCGCATAAAACATAAATACACTTTCTTTAGAACAATCCAATTTATTCTAAACGTGACTTTATTGACATTTTATGTGTCGGTGCTTCATGAAAGATAAAAAATAATAGATTGTCTCTTGTCTAATTTTGAAAATCTCCTGACAGTGTACTCATGTTCGTGCATTTTCATAACGTATTCACAGTTTTTTTTCCTTGTGGCTTTTTAAGACGAAAACATTATTATCAGAAAGTAATCCCACTTGATGGGATAACTTTGTGATAACATTAAACATAAATTTCTTAGTTGGTATTAAACATTTAGAGATTGTCGAAATATGCCGCTATGTAGAGAATAGATGCATCAATGTTTAGCAATACTCAGTTTCGTGTTACTTATGAAACATACAGACCTGCGGCAGGACCGTATTAGCCTAGTAGTAATAGAACCGAACTCCTGAACGAAAGATCCCGGGTTCAATGCTCGACATTATCATAGAACCACCGAGTGTATGCAGTGTACGCGCTCGTTAATTAATGGGTTTCTGAAAGTCCAGTGGTCGGTCGTAGAAGTTACCATGAGTATTGATTTCTGAAGAAACCTTCTCTCCCCTTCAGATACATATCAAAATTGAGGAGGTAAACATCGATTGGGCCTTTACCGAACATCGTCTGTTGCAGAAGTCGAACTTTCAAACCCTCTGGGTGCAATCAATGGAAGCTCCAGTACCCTTCTAGCCCATCGCGCACACGTCAACCATACAGAACTGTGTCAGAGAAACTTCATAATTTGTCAAAAATTAACCTTACCTTACGGTACACTTTAAAAATGCTTGCGTATTAGAAAAATAATACAATTATAGTAATCTAACGCGAATCAAGTTTAATTTTATTTAACAAAATAAATAACTCATTTAATTTTTTAAAGCATTTTTTTCATAATATGTAAAAAACACTAAGGATTTGATATATATTTTTAGTGAAATGCTTTTTAAAATTTAAGAACAAAAAATCTTTATAAAATTAAAATAAGAAATTCGCAAGTAACAAGTATGTGCTTGCATTAATAGAAAACATTTGAATTCCGAAAGATATTTTTTTATATCTGAATATTAAACATAAAATCCTTTCGTAAATGTCCAAGAAATCTTTATTTCTTTGTTTTATCATTCTCTAATCTTTCTCTCAATTGTAAGTAATAATTAAATTCGAAATAAGAATAAAAATTTAAAAACACTGTTAGAATACACACATATATACATTATTAAGACTAAAATAATTGTCAGAAATTGATATAAAAATTAATTATTTACACCTAGTTCATTCTTATATTTTTACTTGTTCAATTTAATTAAACAACATCCATAAGAATGTCAACAAACTCACGCTTTACAGAAAAATTTACGATTGAAGTATTTCTGAAATTTATACATACACCAAACATTAATCTTTACTTATTCGCAATAAAATGCTACGTACATCTATATTTATTAGTTTAAATATACTGCGCTTTGCATTTCTCACGAGACAGCGATAGCAGCAAACATTTTGAATCATGCAAGAATAAAACATGGCACGTATCAGAAGTTCTCAACAATTAATTTTTAATTCTGAATGATTGTACATATTTATCTCATATATGTAGAACAATTGCTTTTCTCAATTTGAAGGGATGTATTTAAACCTATTAATAATGTAAGATTTTTATAAACACGTCACATGACAAAATTGATACCTTAATATCAATATAGTTTACTTACAGCTAATCTCAATAAGAAATGTCATTGATTATTAAGCAGATGTCTTTCTTTTAATTATTACATATTGCATTATATATATATATATATATATATATAAACATATTTGATATGGATTGACGAAAGTGAAATTTTCTTCAATCTTCATACAAAAAAAAAATTCATTGGTTTAAAATTAGTAATAAAATGAAGCATCAAGAAATGCTATATTTATAATCGTAAATATCTATACAAAATCAAGTTTACAACCAATGTGTTTATTTTGTAATATAAAACATGATTTATTTTCATAAAGTTAGCATTAATTACATTTATTAATTTTCATCGATATGTACAATACGGTATGCCCACTTGACTAGATTTAATTTACTCCAAAACATGCTTGCCAAAATTTCTCATTAAATCTCGGGAGCTGTATGAAAATAAAACGTTCAATTTCCAAAATATATTTGTTATACTTAATTTTTTTAAAAAAACTGCTTTTTACATTTCTAAACATTTTTTTTATATTATCATTTGTGTTCTTTCTTTCTTTTATAATTTTTTCTAGAAATTTCCTTTCTGTTATAAATTAAAACGAAATTAATAATGAGAAAAAGAATTAAAAAACCTTGTTGAATACATATCTATATATATGTATATATATTATTAAGATAAAAAAATGTAAGAAAATTACATAAAAATTAATTATTTACACCTAGTCTCTTTATATATTTTCGCTTGTTAAATTTAATTAAACAATTTCCAGAAAGAATGTCAACTAACCCCCGCTCTACATAAAAATTTACGATTGAAAACTTTAAGAAATTTATAAATACTTCAAATATAAATAATTTCTTATTCGCAAGAAAATGCTACGCGCATCTATGTTTATTAGTATTTAACTATATTGCACTTTTCATCTCTCACGAGACAACGATAGCAGCAAACATTTTGAATCATTATATATATAAAATCCCTCCGTGTATAACGATTCCGGGGTCAATCCATCCACAAGAAAAAACACTTATTGTGACCAATGACAAATTCCATTGTGAAAAGTTATCTCCGATTTTAAAGGCTATAAATTTTTCGTTTAATGCAAACGTTCCAGAGTCGTAATGGGGCATTCTCATTGGTCAGATTTACAGTTTGAGCTGTAAATGACATCACTACATTTTACTGTGCTTTGAAATCTTTTCCCCAATTTCAAACACAATATTCACAAACTCGATATTCACACTGTTAAGAATTTGACGCATTTGCTACAGCATCACTCCATCTCTTTTATAGAAAACGATTACTTTGCTGTGTTATGGAGCGTTCTCATTGGTCATAATAGAGACATTCTATAAAAGCTGTGGAGCGAGGCTGCAATAAATGGGTCAAACTTTTAGCAGTACACTGTTAAAATTTTGGCCCTTTTGCTGCATCATCACTCCCCAGCTTTTATAGAAAACACTGTAAGTAACACACACAAAGTAACCGTTTTCTATAAAAGCGTTGGAGTGATGCTGCAGCAACTGTTAAAAATTTGACCATTTGCTGCAGCATCACTCCACTGCTTTTATATAAAGCGCTTACTTTACTGTGATATGGAGCATTCTCATTGGTCATAAAAGATATATACTGTAAAAGCTGTGGAGTGACCCTTCAACAAATGGGTCAAATTTTTAACAGTGTAATACACTGTTTAAAATCTGCCGCATTAAATAGTGTAATACACTGTTTAAAATCTGCCGCATTTTGATGAAACGCACTCCCCTGCTTATGTATAGAAAAAGGTTACTTGGCCGTGAAATGGGACTCTCTCATTCGTTGGAATAGAGATATTATATACAAGCGGTGGAGTGCATTGCAACAAAATGCAGCAGATTTTTAACAGTGTACGGTAAAGTAATCTTTTTCTATAAAAGCTGTGTAATGACAATGCAGTAAAACAGTCAAATTTTTAACAGTGTTTAATTAAAACTTTTTATTTAAGAAAAGCGAAGGTGCGTTTTAAATACAATATTGTTAGAATTTTTATATTCGTGTTGCTTTATTTATTTTTATTTATTTATTTATTTGTTTATTTATTTATCTATTTTTTACTGTCTTGAATGACTTTATTGTCACATAACGAATCACGATTGTTTACTCTTTATTGTTGACATTTGTTTTCGTTCTTATAAAGTATTTTCTTTTAAGTAATAGCTAATAGTATAAAATAGTTAATTCACAAATGTTTTAAAATAGCATTATTAATGCATGTTTTTCATTATTAATGCATGTTAATTTGCATGTTATTTGTGAAATAATTACTGTAATTTTGTCAGTGAAATTTATTAGCTGCATATTCTATGCCATTATTTTACCCATTCAATTAATAATTTGGCTACCCTTTTATATTCGTCTGGAAATGGCCAAAATGGGAAAATTTTTTATACATTTTGGATATTTTTATTATTTTCTCTCAGTATTTTAAAATATTTTTTGGCTGTAGTTTCGCAATGTATTCTTTTATAATTGATATTTTACCTTACTTTATTCTTTTAAAATTTATGCATTTACCATTTGTTCATTACAACCTCACCCAATCCACCAGGAAGTTTTTTTATAATTTTAGATGCAGATTTCTATTGATTTTTTTTTTAAAGATTTTCCCCTCATTTTCATTCTTTGTATTTTTCAAAATTGTTTAAGCCTAAAGTGGCTAAGTTTGACCAAAGTTGTTGTAATGTTTTATCATCCTTTTAAAAATGGAAACACGTCATTTTGACGGGCTATCTTCTAGTGCATGAATAAAACGTCGCACGCTTCAAACTTTCTCTTCAATTAATGATCATTCGAAATGATTATGCAGATTTATCTGTTATATGAACAATTTTTTTTTCATTTTGCAAGGATACATTTATATATATTTATAATTTGTGATTTTTATAATGACATCATGTGTGAAAATTGATCTTAATATTAATATAGTTTACTTACTGTAAATATCAGTATGTAAAGGTTATTTATTATTAAAAGAATATATATTTTAAACTATATCTAATTTGATTGTACTTACATTCATTTGTTATAGATTGAAAAAATGTGATTTTTTTCTTATTCATCAAATATTATTAAAATATATATGTCGTTATGTAGATAATGGATACATCAATGTTTAGTACGGCCGTGGTAGTATAGTGTTCATAGGACCGAACTCCAAACTGAAAGATCCTGAGTTCGATGCTAGACATCACCAAAGACCCACTGAGTGTATGCAGTGCACGCGTTTAATAAATAAAAGTGTTCTGAAAGTCCAGTGGTCGGTCGTAGCAGTTATCATGGGTACTGACCTCTGTAGAAACCTTCTCTCCCCCTTTAGGGACATATCGAAACTTAGGATGCGTCGGTGTTTTGTGCTGCTATCTATGGGAGTATTGTCGAAAAACCGCTGTTGCAGAAGTCTGACATTCAACCTTCTGGGTGATGTACAATGGAATCTCCAGCACCCCTCTTGTTCTTCGGGCACACGTCAACAATGCTTAGCAAAATTTGGGTTAATTACACAGACTGGTGTCAGAAAAACCTCAAAATGTGTTACAATATAACCCTCACTGTACGTTTTAAAAATACATGCGTATTAAAAAATTCATGCAATCTTAACAATTATAGTAGTAAAAAGCAAATCAAATTACAACTTACTTCAAAGGAAAAACCCTCATTTAATCTTTTGTAAACATTTGTTTCATTCAGTATTAAAAATATCTAAGGATTTGGTATATTTTTAGCAGAATACTATTTAAAATTTTAAGAAAAAAGCCTTTCTAAACTGAAAAAATACTTAAGCAATAATTATGTGCCAGCATAAGCATAAAGCATTCAGATTCCGAAACATATATATATATATATGTATTTTCATACTTGAATAGTAATTGGAAAATCCTTTCCTAAATGCTTAAACATTTTTTTTTTTTGTTCTTTCATTGTTTTTGTTTTTTGTTTATTTATTTATTTATTTATTTATTCATTTGCACTCTCTAATTTTCATCACATATCTAAGTTATTATGAAATTTAAAATAGGAAAATGAATTTAAGAAAATCAGAATGCATAAATATATATTAATATAAATTATCAAGACTTTTTACAAATGTAAGAAAATTTTATAAAAAATAATTATTTTATCGACTTTCTTTATATAAATTTCTTTCTTCGATTTAATTAAACAATATTCGTAACAAACGCCAACAAACGGACGATGTACATAAAAATTTACGACTGGAAATTCCTAGAACTTTATATATACTTCAAACATTAATTTCTTATTCGCAAGAAAATGCTATGTACATCTATATTTATTAGTTTAAATCTATTGCACTTTGCATCTCTCACGAGACAGCGATAGTAGCAAACATTTTGAAACGTGCATGAATAAAGCTTGGCAAGCTTCAAAAGTCCTCTTCGATTATTTTCCATTCTAAATGATTATATATATTTATCTTTTATATGAACAGCAATTGTTTTCTGCATTTTGCAGGGATATATGTATGTATATTAATTTTTGATTTTTATAATCGCATCAAGTGTAAAAATTGATATCTTGATATCAATATAGTTTTCTTACTGAAAATACCATTAAGAAAACGGTATTGATTATTAAAAGAGTAATTATTTTAATTATCACTCATTTGATTGTATACATATGCAGTTGTTATTGGTTGACAATAGTGAATTTTGCTTAACAATCACAAATTACTACCTCTGACAATAAAGTTCGGTGAATAGAGCTGTAATATTAATGTAGATGAAATATTGACGAAAATTACCATACCATCCTTTGAAATAGCCATCTAACGTAACTATGCACCGTTGAGATCTCACATGTCCTAGGGAATTCGCAAGAAATATTCTTTGAGGATGGAGTTCAAAAGCTTCGTCACATTTCATTGGATGTCAGCAATATGGTCAAATCTCCTTCAAAGAGAGTTTGTGTCATGAAAATAGGAAGAAGTTTAGATGGTTGAGATCTGGCGAGTATGGTGGATGTTCAATTTGCATCACCACTCATGAATTTCTTTCGGTATCTTGCAAAGCTTAAAACGAAACTTTAAACTGATCATTTGTTTGTTCATTTTCCTGTTTTCAGGTAAGAACCAACACACTGAATAAGCACGTAGTAGAGCACGTCTTAGGCAGAACATAAATGACGCTCAACTGAACAACGGTGGTGAAAGATGGTCAACACTTGCATCTATGCAGGTGCAGCGTTTTGTTTCCCCTGAGTTGTCAGATCGGTCGTTCTGAGTTCATTCACCGAACTTTTTTGTCAGAGGTAGTATTAAAATGTATTAGTTAGCAATTAGTAATAAAATGAAGCATACAGAAAAGCTATATATAGTTGTGACATGTATAAAAATCAAGTTTATAATCAAAGTTTTTGTTTGATCCCTTAAAACATGATTTTTTCACAAAATCAGAATTAATTACTTTAATAATTTTCACCAATATATATATTGTGTTGGAGCATAGATTTAGTTAGCTCCGAAACACTCTTGTCAAGTTTTCTCATTAAATCAGGTTTATCTGAGAACATAACCGCAATTTATGATGTATTCATTCTGAAAAGGAATTTTAATAGACCACTTATGTTTGTAAGCATTTATCGTCAACCTATTTTATCGCATACATAAAAAAAATAAGTGATAAAATAATTCGATTATTTCATCTTGTAAATTATTGGTGGGACATCTAAGCAAGTTATACGCACTTTATAATGATATCCTGCATGTATGCTGCAGTATTAAAGTTCCCAAATGCTTAGCAAACTTACATTAAGACTTGAAGTGTGTCTCTAAGCGATGCTTTAATGAAAAACACACTTTACATTATGTTACTAAGAGCTAAAACAATATTCCAATGAAAAAAAAGTTATTTTAAGCAAACCTCGATTAAAAATGAATAAATAAATAAAAATGAAACATCCTCAATGAATAAGTAAATAAAATAATATAAATAAAACTCAAATTAAATAGACATGTAATTGAATTATTCGCTTAAAGCTCTAAAGTTATCAGAACATAAAATGATGTAAAAGTCTTGGATAAATAATTCTTGGGATTCGACTTATATGAAAGTATTACTTTTGATTAATTTCGAAACTGTATTTCATTGTATAATTCAAATTTTTTTTTTTATTTTTTTTTTTAATGAAAAGTACTTTTTTATTGCAAGTGAGCAATCTAAAAAATATATTGTATGTGGAAAGATAATAATTTAGAATAAAAAAAACAATAATCTGAAACCCGGGTAATATACACTATGTATAATAATAGGAAAGACTATTAGGCTAACTGGCATAGTTACTCATCAACGCATGGCTGAAAAAACTGCAGTCACAAAATTTTCACAAAAGATAATTTTATGACCTAAGGATGTAGTAAGGAAATATATATATATATATATAGATAGAGATAGATAGATAGATAGATAGATAGATAGATAGATATAATTGAGCCACTTATTTTTTTAAAATAAGAGAGGGTGGGTCTAAAATATTTTAACAATATCTCAGCAGCAGTAATATTTAAGAAAGTAAATCAACTAAAGATAATTAAAAAAGTATTTTAGCAATATTATCTATCAGTATGTCAATAAAATCTTTGTAATATAACCAAAACACTGCAACATTGCAGAAATAATTTTAAAAAGAAAGTATTTTAGGAATCCCCCATAACAACCCTCACTATAGAGAAATAAAGGGATTGTCGAATGCTTTAGAATATTTGAATATCTCAGCATCTGTTTTCGGTAGGCACATGAATTCTTGAAATTCAATCTACTGAACAAATAATTAAACATTTAGTTCAGGAATGTCAGATCTTCAAAAATTTTATATCATTTGCAATAGCTCAGCAGTCCTTTAGGTAGAGGCTTGAAAGTCCAGAAAATTGATTTACTGAACAATAAATTAAATATTCATTTTAGCAATTAGAAAAATCCATCCCCTGATTTGGATACAATGAAATGTCGAAAATCTTAGAACATTTGAGAATATGCCAGCAGAAACTTTAGGTAGGAGCGTGCTATTCCATGGTAAATCTACTAAAAAAATTAAATAATTATATATTTATGTAATTTCAGAAACTTATACGAAAGTTAAATGGGTGAAATATTTAAACTTGTATTTCATTAATAATAATTATATAATAATAATAATAATAATAATAATAATAATAATAAGCTCTTTGAGATTGAATTAAGAGGCTACGCCATATTTCAGAAGTCATTTTAGGTACCAGAATTAAATTTACAAAAATAACTAAAGACGCGTTTCAGCAATTTCGGAAATCCAACAGAAGTGAGTTATAAGACGGGTGGAATTTTAGAAAATTCCGCATGTCTAAGAAACCGTTTTGGGAAAGCGTGTTGAATTCCAGAAAATAAACCGTAAAAAAATAAACACATTATTCAATGATTTGACAAAGTAACGCACTAAGGTGGTTAAAAAAATTTTTCGTAAATTTAATAACATCTATGTCTTTAGGTAGGATTTAGGTATGAGCGTGGAAATACAGGCAATAAATCTATTAAACAAATAATTAATCACACAATTCTGTGCTTTTAAAAATTCCTCCTTTATGAATCATAGAAAGGGGTGGGGGTCTACCATTGTAGGAAATTTGGCAATATCACAGCAGCCATTTTAGGTAGGATAGTAAAATTCGATAAAATAAAGCTAATAGGAAAAGGAATTTAACTTATATTATAGCTATTTAAGAAATACCGCACCTCTGTCTAAAGTTGGCTAAAGGACTAATCGAAAGTTTATGATCAGTTCTAATATCTCATAAGTTGCTTTAGATAAGTGGATTGTTAGAAATTTCAGAAACTGTTTCTACAAAATAGTAATGATGATTGTTCCAAAGAGAGAGGCTCAAACTATTAAATGAAAGAAAACATTTAAATTACATTTTATTGGATCAATTAAACACAAGATAATATACCCACTCAAGATTATAATTATTAATTAGTAAAAGGTAATCGATAAAGAATCTGTATTCGAAGGAAAAAATAATCCTCGAAAAGGTGAGAAATTTAATTAAATTTCTATAAAATAGAATTGCGTTGCGTTAAATTTTTTTGAACAACCATTTTCTTTTGAGATTTTTAGCCATTAGGCTATTGTCAAAATGCAAAATAAAATAATTATTATATTAGAAGTAATTATTTTTAAAAATAAAGTAAAAAAAAAAAAAAAAATTTTTTTAACTAAAATAATTCTTTTGCACCAATTAACATTTAAAATAAAGGTTTATTTACAAATACAGTGGTGGCCGAAATTTTGGACACGTTTAGGTAGCTTTCATTACAAAAAAGAAAAAAAAACTACTTATTGTAGCCGTCCGGGGAAATCCCAATCGGTAAATTTTGCTGTATTTTCGTCAATCATGACACCTAGATTTCAAAACTCCTCCGTTGAAATGTTAACTTACATAAATATACTATAGATATAGATATATCCATATATATCTGAATCTTTTCGTGCTGTAACTCTCGAATTTATGAATCGATTAGAATGAAATTCTCTATGTGCTTAGTTGAAGTACTAACGTCTCGATTGAGTTCATTGGTCAGCTTCAACCGCCATATTGTTTCAAAATGGAGGACATTTGAATTTGTGGACACTTACGGAAATTTTAATGTTTTCTAACATTTTCTTTAAAATGATCTATGTTATTAACTTACATGGTGTGACTGTTTAAAATGTATTTTTATGTTTCTAACATTTTGTTTAAAATGATATATAATGGTTTGCATTTTGTGAAACGGAATATTTTCTATAAGTGTACCAAGTTAAAAAACATAAAAGTTTCAAAAGTTTCATATGGACGCCATTTTGAAACAAGATGATGGATGATGCTGACCAAAAAACTCGGTCGATACACTAGTACTCTTATTTTGCGCATTAAATATGTCATCCAAATTGGTTCATAAATTCGAGAGTTACAGCATGAGAAAATTCAGGTATGTATATATATACTGGTGAGCAAAATTTAAGGACGAGTCCCAAAATGGCAATTTTCAAGGGATTTTCAAGCGTTTTCACGTGAATATTCAAAAGGAAGTAATATAATTACAATAATTACTATCCTTGCATAACAGCGAGTCCATATAATATCTCATTCAGGTCACGCTTGATCACAAGAGTCACAGTCACTACGGCAAACCAAAAAAATAGGAAATTCCATTATAAGTCTCAAATGACTGCTATATGTGACTCACTCGACAGTTCATTGTGACTGATGCTTTGTGTCGAGTCCCTAGGTAACTTTACAATATCGTTTTATTGAGACTCTGGTGTGACCTCTCACCTGGAGATTTTTTATTTCAAAGTAATTGTGAACGTTGCATTATGATAAATTAACAAATAATGTGCCATCAAAGTCACATGGTGAGTTTTCACCACTTATCACACTGATTACTTCACAGTATGGTCTCTGTCGCCATATGACAAAGTCTTGTGTCAGAAAGTCACCATGTGATTTTAATGTGGCATTAGTTTCTAATTTATCATTTTCATTCACAATGACTTTGAAATTCATTCTCCGAATGACAGTCACATGAGAGTCTCAATAAAATGACATTGTAAAGTCACCTAGTGACACGACACAAAGTAGCAGTCACAGTGGCCTATCAGTGGAGTCACATATAGTAGTCATTTGAGACTCCTAAAATAGACGTATGAAATTTCCTATCTTTTGTTTCGCCGTAGTGACTGTGACTCTTGTGACCATATGTGAGCTGAATGAGATGTTATATGGACTCGATGTTATGTAGGAATAGTAATTATTTGAAATATATTACTTTCCTTTGAATATTCGCGTGAAAATTATCGCTTGAAAATCCTTTGAAAATTGGGATTTTGGGACTCGTCCTTAAATTTTGCACACCAGTGTATATAGTGTATATATATATATATATATATATACTATATACACTGGTGTGCAAAATTTATATATATATATATATGCTATATACACTGGTGTGCAAAATTTATATATATATATAGTATATACATGTAAGTCAACATTTCAACGGCAGGTGGTTTTGATCTAGGGGTCATGATCGAAGAAAATATAGCAAAATTTACTTATAGGCTTTCCTCGGACGTCTGCAATAGGTAGTTGTTTAACTTTTTGTAATTAAAGCTACCTAAAAGTGTCCACAATTTTGGCCACCACTGTATATACAAAGTTTGCTCATACAAAAATCACACATATTCTGGTGAACATTACCCATATAAATTTACAATTTACCTTTTTTTTTTATAAAGAAGCATATTATTGGGCTGCAGACACCCTATTGATGTGACTACAAATTATAATTCATATTTTCATTATTTGGGGAATAATATAGCATAAAAGAAACTACCTGCCAGAATCATGGATACTGTTTGAAGCTGTCAGGCCTTTAACGTGATCGCCGGCATCAACATAAACCATATCATTTTCTTCTTTGCATCTCCTCACCACCACATATATCAGATCATCTCAGGCAACAGACTTAAAAAACAATTTTCCTCAGCTCAATACCTGTAGTAGGTACATAAACTTCTATCTTTTTATTGGACCAAAAGATTACAATTGATTTCACAAAGACTTTCTTTTATTGGTTCCCTTAAAATTATTTATGCAGAGGTATCCAAATAATCCCTCCCACTATATACCACCTGAGAGACGCTGGTTCTCTGTTCTGTAATTGCTTCCATAAATATTTTTTACTACATATCGTAAATTTCTTTGACATTAAATGTCACACAACAATGATCTTGTTGGTGCAGCTCGGGGACTTTTCATCGTAAACTTTAATTATTGTGTAGCTGGTGGAGATCTACTTAAATGGAATTGTCATTTAATTTATAAATATCATTCTGTGATGGGTATGAGAAAAAATGTGTCTATGAATAATAATAATTATAATAACAATCAAGTATTTTTTCCATTTTAGAAAATACAGCTAATGGGTTAAGAGGGGATCAAAACTTTTAGAAAATACGCCATATTTAATGGAGTTATCTCAGCAGCAGTTTTAGCTGACAGCGTGAAAGTCAAGAAAAAATGTGCACAAAAATATAATTAGACAGTTATTTCAGATATTACAGAAATTTCTACTCATAGAGTGTCAACCCCTTATGGACGAGCGACACCTGTACGTGCCTCAAAAGACTTAAGAATTCTTGTGTATTCCCACCAGTAAAATTTTACTGTTAAATTTGACTTTATTTAATCGGAGCAATTTTTTTTTCGATTTAATAAGGTACACATTTCTATTTTTAAAAACCGGTGATAAAACATTAAAAATTTCGTGAAAGGCTCCCGTCGCGAAAGGGATAAATGGGAAAACAGTCGAAAATTTTAGAACAGCTTGTGGTGTTTCAGATACATATGCCATATTAGCCGTTTTAGGTAGTAACAAAAATAATAATAACAAATAAAACAAATATAACAAATCTAATAAAAAATAGTTAAACAAAGTACTTCAAAGACCTCCAATCACTTTTTTTATTAAGTAGCCAAAATCAAGATGGAGCATATTTCCTCTGATTAAAGACTTATTTAACGAAACCGACCAGCGTAGCGAAAAAAAATTTGATAGTCTTTTAAAAACTGGAAAAAATATTTGGTGTTTAATTCTGAAAATTTTTACTAACTAATGTGCTCGAATTGCAATAAAAATTCATTGAAGTTTTTCCGTTACCATATTAAACTTTTATTTGTTTCACTTCACCAATATTATCATAAACATTTGTAAAATCAATATAATTAAAAAAGAATACAAAAAATAATTGAGTGTTTTAACATTTAAACATTTGTATAATTGTAAGAATTTTTGCTACATCTAAAGCTTCAAAAGTAGATTTATCTTTATTTATTTTTCAGATAAAGAAATGAAATACTTTGAATGTTAGAAAACGTGTTGTGTTGTGTTGGATTCTGAAAAAACAAAATTCTTATTTACTTTTTTCATTGTTATTCCGTACAAAGTATTCATACAATACACACAGTAACTGTATTTCAGAATTACAGAGCATTGTCAAATCCCCTTCAAAATATACTCCCCCCCCAAAAAAAAAATTGAAAATTGATTTTCAATAACATAAAATTTATCATAAACGTAGATGTAAATGGACATATTCTCTGAGATCCATAAATAGAATTTTAAAAAATGTGATGAAATTAAAAATTTAATGTTACTTTTTTAATGTTACTTTAATAAACTTAAGTTTGCTTACGTTCACATGTTATTTAATTTTTAAGTCATTGTTTAGAAAAAACAACCGAAGCATAAGAATATTTACTTGTGTTGCAGAAAATGTATAATTAGCGAATCTGAGCTGATTTTCAGACAAGAATGAGGCATAATTAACTGACTGCAGTAATACTCGCACACTAACCGTAATTCTGCCAAAATAGACATTTTTTTAATTAAATCAACTGTTTTTCTGTTTGATTTAATATTTTTCTTTTAATTAGTAGCTTATTCTGTCTTGTACAAAACTGGTTTCCTAAATGCTGTAAAAAAAAATACTGTTTAACATTTTGCTTCACTACTTTCAAACATAAATTTCTGTGGTGTCTCAACTCTAGCAAAAGTGTCACTATGTTTTTGGATACTAGGGTATTTTACCTATTTGAAAACAATGAAATAACAATATTTAGTTGTCCATATGAAAAAAAATATATACATATTATTTTTAAAAATAATATGTATATATTTTTGCAATTTTTAAGAAACACTGGGGTAATTATCATACAGCATACGGAGTAATTTCCAGACACTAATATTTAAGTGTATTTTTGGTGAACCCACAAAGGTAAATTAATTGTTTACAATTGACTTAAAAGGGTTAGACATTAAAATACAACTTCAAAGGGCCATCAAAATGAAAATATACATGGAATTTAATCTAATATGGAAGTATCTATATTATAATGGCCAAACGTATCTGTGCGTAAAGCATTCATCATTTTGCGAATGACAAATTTTGAAACATGAAATAAAGTTTCTGTTTTGCATTTTTTCCGACTAAATTTTTTTAACTTCTAAACATCGCACATTTTTGTGTTTTGCACCGTCGTATAGGGAAAAAGAGCACTTTTAAATGCAGTTTGTTTGAAAACTGTATCTTAATTTATTTCTAAGATTTTTTTTAGTTATTGTGGCAATAGGGGTAGTCCATTACTATTAAAAGTAAACTGAAAAAAGCCGGAGATAATTACAGTATCTTTTTGTTTCCATTTTCAAAGTGAAAATTTTTGAAACTAAAATACGTGCCACGTTAAAATATATCGTCTTTGAAAAAACTAAATGAATTTTGGTTTTACTTCATTTTTATTTATCAAATAAGTGTGGGGGGGGATTTTAGTTTATTGCAAAGTTACTCTATTTTAAAGAATCGTTGTGTGACTTTTTTTTCTTCTTTTTACTTAATTCATATCAAATAGCTGAAAGAATGCAAATTTTATTAATCCGTGTATAAAATCCTTTTCAAATTTTGAATAAATGTTATAAATAAATAATTTTCTAGAAAACATGTAGCTATTATAAACAAACAAATGAAGACATATGAATAATTAGATACTCAATTTGCTTCTGAAATAAAGACATTGCTTTTTTGCTACGTTTCAGGAATAATGACGTCATATGTACCTTTTCTATAGATGTTCTTTAAGAGTGAATCATAAGACAGAATGCAAATGACGTCATTTTATTACGAAAAAACGTGTCTTTAATTCTTAAAGATGGAATAGGTTTTGTAGAAATTCCGCATTTTCATTCAAACTTCTTTAAAATACCCAACAGGTGAAAATGCTACAATTTTGAAAGTAACATAATCGAAACCGTGCACTAATAAAACGCAATGTTTTATAAAATTTTAGAATGTGTTTATAGAAGATCAGCAATATACAGTGCGTAAGTGATCTGAAGTCTTTGTTCAAATATATTCATTGATGTTACAGAACTTGGGGATTTCGACTGGATGAATTCACTTCGCCAAATTATACATTCAAATAAAGAACATTTTGGCAATAATTTGAATACGAGATTTTAAAAATTGCAATTTTACCTGATGTGACGTCACAGGAATATTGTCTATTGTATTTATTGCATGCAAATGTTTTCAGAAATTTCCCTTCACACTTAAAATAACATAAATATTTTAGTATATGTTTTTAGCTAATAACAGATCAACACTTCAAATTTTAAATTATTATTTTAAAGTGTTCAAATTAAAATACCATTTAAAAATAAAAAAAAACAAAAATAAGGAGAAAATTGATATGAGAGATTCATATGTAAATTTTGAGCTCATGAAAATAATATCGATTTAGATTTCATGGGAGAAAAGACTGTCTTTGAGTCAAAATGGAAATAATTTTGCTATTTTTCCTTTTGAAATACAAAGCTTAAGAGCCTAATTGATAACTGTATCATAATAACTGAATAATTTTCATTATATTTTACTGATAACAAATACGATTAAAGTTAATGATTACTACAACTGAGTTTTATATATATAACAGTATTTTGATTACTTTAGGCTAAATATCATTTGTTTATGATTCAGACTTATTAATATAAGGTGCATTTTTTATTGTAACTATTTTTGCAGATTTATTTTAAATCGATGAAACAGCTACTCCTTACACGTTTTCTTATGATCGAAATTCGACGAGTTCTACTTTGTTTTGATAAACGACGGAAATTTATTAAGAACGTTGAAATTTCTTTTTTAAGATTAAAGAAACACATACGTTTTATATTATGACCAAACATTCTGTCTAGTACAACTACAGAAGTTTTTTCACAAACAAGACTATAAGAAAAAAAAATCTGTTGAAGTTGAAGAGAAAATTTAAATCTGGCTTGGGGGTAGGATTTCACCGTTGAGAGTCCTGCCCCTGCTTGACGAAACGCTCGACAGTTAATGCTATCCCTATTGGCAGGATATTTTCTAATATCTGGTTTGTATTTTGATATTTAAAAAAATGCATTGGATAGCCGAAATGCATGCTGGGATCGCTTTTTTTTATTTTGATTGCAGATATCTTTTTAAAGGATTTTTACTTTCGAAACCAGTTCTGAAATCGGAACTAGCTTTATAAAAAATATGAGCAACCAAAATCGAAAAAGGTAAAATAGGAGCAATATCGGCACTCATATATATCGGCACTCCTATATATATATATATATATACATTTTTTTCTCCGCTACTGGACGTAAAATATCCATCAATTGAAGAACGTATAGAAAAAATGAAATGCCGACTTTTTAAGAGAACCAGATCACAGCATTACGAGGCGTGTACGCTTACGACTATGTTACAATCGGACTGCAGTGAAAGCTTTGAAGTAAATATGTTTATTTCAAATGCGCATTTTTTCATTAATTTCTTCAAAAAGCTTTGCATTTTTATGTTAATTTAGTAATGAATTTGTCTTTATCCATGTTGTGTATAGGTATTAATATTTTATTTGATATGAGTAAATGGATTGCGTCTAATAATATTCATTTTAATTAAAATTCACGAAAATCTCAGACAATACAAATGGCTAAATTAAAAACATAAATATTTACGAAAACAAATGCATTCGCAATTAATGAAGTTGTATCGATACCAATTGAGTATTTGCTTCTCATTTAACAATAATTTTCTTTTCTTTTTTTGTAACTTGTGACTTTTTTCAATTTGTTAGTCTTTAAAATCTCGAATAGACGTCAACGTATAGACTTTTACGTTAAAATAACTGATGAAAGATTTATGAAAAATCAGAAACATTCTATGAAATTGATTTAACGATTTTATGCTTTTAATTTAGCTGTTTGTATTGCCTGTGATTTTAGTGAATTTTAATTAAAATTAATACTTTAAAAATAGAATAAAAATATAAATTATGAATATTTTAAGTAGATTGCTAAATGCAAAATATGAATATTATATTTTATTTCAATAAGATTTTTTTTATTATTTTTATTTTGAGAAAAATACTTTCTCCCGATTTAATATTTAAATTAAATGATTCATTTAAAATATATTTTCAATACAATATATATTTTTCTCTTTTTTATATAAGAAAATTAATAAATTATTGTATGAACTTGTTTCAACTTATTTCAACTAAAAAAAAAAAGAAATTGTGAATCGTTTCGAATGTATGAGAAAAGTAATTATTTATTTTTAAATTCGAAAACATTTTATATTTTTTAGTTAAAAAATTAATCTTAATTTATATAATTTTCTGTTTTTCATTTTAAAATAAATTAGGCTTTTAATATTAATTGAACGCATGCTTGGAAAAATTTCTCCCCCCCCCTTTTTTTTTTCTTTTTTGCTTTTATTTGCGAAAAGTAGAAAAATATTACAGGGACAATCAAAATTATTCAGTTACATACGGTCAATAGGACAAAAACAGTTCCAAATGCATTTTAATAATGTTACAATCATTCGAACTTAATACATTAAATATGCATATATAAAGTTTATCGTAAAATGCATAGTGCAAAGAACATTTGTTAGAATTTTTAGGTAAATTAATGTAGATAAATTTTGTCTCGTTGAGGCAAGTATTACCTTGCTTTTGCTGATGTGTTTGAAATGCTAAAATTTCATATACATTTCTTAAACCACTAGCATCATCTATTATAATTTTTTTCGTAAAAACTAACATGTTTTGATTTTTTTTATCAAAGATTGTAGTACGACATTTCTTTAAATTGATTCTGGTATTTTAGACGTAGCAGTAAGATCTTTGGTATGTGTCTTTCAATTTTAACTGTACCGAGCGATTTGGTCAATTTAAATTCATCATTTCGGTCTGATTTTTTTCGACTTGTTAGAGAAAATTACTTTCATGTTAATAACATTAACACTAGCTATCGAAATAGATTAATTGGTGTTTAACGAATATTTCATAGTATGAAAGATAATAAATGTTGTTTTTTGCATATTATTCAATTCTTACTCCTATGAAAATTATCTGAAGAAAAATTTTTGGAGATGTTTAGAAAGTATTGTATTACATTAATATTTAACTTATATTAATGGTTTCTAATGTTTTTTTTGCGCTTTTTTATACGTGATTCTTTCACGAAAGTAATGTTTATTTTAAATATAGTGAATGAAATGTAGATTTTAAATAAAAGAACTGCAAAGTGCCTAAAGGGAACTAAGCAAATAATAATAATTACTGTTATGATAAAAAGCCTAAACATAAATAAAATCATATAATAAATGCATAGACATATAATACCATTACTACATGTAAATATTAGCAAAAGTATATGTTAAAACAAAATAGTATTCTATTAAAAGACATGTATTATTAATAAAACACATACTGGAATAGGTTAAAACAAATGTATCAAATGTCAGATGTTAAAAGTTGATTCTTTTGCAGATTTCGATTCGTGAATGGATTTATTTAAAACACCAAGTGCTTTTTAAATTTTAATATTCTGAATTATTATTTCTAACTATTAAATTAAATACAAGGAGATTGATTTTTTATTTTTATAATATAGATAATTGCATGATTGAAAATCTTTTAAAAATGCTAAACGCAATTATCCCTTTTTATGACTTAGGATGCAAAAAAAGGAATTTTATCTTAATAAAAATAATATTTAAAGAAATCACTTTTATAATTACTATTTATTTTTTTCATGAAAAAAATAGCCTATAAAGGATTAACCTTCTGCATTTTTAATCACTATTTTGTCAATATTAATAAAGTATTCGGAAACATTTAAACATTGAATTTAACTATAAGTTTTAAGCTAGAACATTTGAAAAACTTGTACCTACTTGGCTTACCAAAAATGTATAAAAAAAGAAATCTGATCTAAAAATAAATTTACTTTCTCGAAGAATCTGGATTTGTGGTTTTATATTTAAAATTTTTTCTTCCAAATCTAAAAACAATTACAGGAACAGTATTGTACTTGTTTGTTTATCATATAAAATATGTTGTCTGGAAAATAAGCAAGAAGCTTGTTTGTTGAAAGTAATAAGTTCAAAAATATATCATCATACTTTAATTCTTTCGATTATTTTGAAAATTTGTGAAATAATAAGAATTAAACTATTTTCTTTATTTAAGAAATTAAATACATTCGTAATGATGCTATGATTAATCATGTGCTTCTATAAAGAGTTAATAAATTGGGATTAATAATAATATAATGCCAATTATTCTTTAATGTGTATTTTCTTCCTGAAAGGTTCGATATATATATATATTTTAATTTCTAGTATTTGAACCCATCGAGTGTTTATTTAGAGCTAATATAAGAACTAATAAATATTTACTTTGCTACTTTTAATTTTACTATCTATCTATTCATAATTGTGTAACACTATTTTATTAATCAGATTTTTTTAAAATACAGACTGCAGAAAATCAATCATTATTTAAACTAAGTTGATCTTTTTATATTACTATACATTACGTGAAGACTTCATTTTAATTATCTATTCTGAATCTGCATTTTATGGTCTCAAAATATAAAAACAGTAAGTGTGTTTATATTAATCTGTAGATTAATTAAAGGTTATTAGAAAAAATACTTTTATATTTGTTAGTAGATTTTTAAGCATAAATAACTCCATTTTTGTTATAGGTGGTATATATTTGAAACAATAAAGTATACTTTGCAATATATAACCTTTGACTAAAGTTATAGGCTTCATGTGAACAACGTCATTCATGTTTTCTAAAAAGTTTTGTAGAATTTTCTCTAAGTAAACTGTAAAAAGAAATTTCTTCGAATAAATCATTTGGAACAGAAACAATTTCATTTATAAACGCTGTTGTCTGAAAGACTAATCTGAATGTTTTTAACTCTTTCAGTGCAATCATATATGAATGTCCATTGAAACTTCCAAGTCTACTTTTAATACCAATTTTCAACATGGTTTTCGAAAATGGTGAGAAAGCATTTATTATAATGAGGAAAAGTTATCATTATTCTTATTAAGGTACGCTGGGGTAATAACGCCACGTTAAGGTTCTACCAATTTTCACGGCTTAGTTTTAGATTGTATTCTTCAAACAAGTATAGGATCTGATACAGCAACTCATTGACTATCTATATAAAATAAAATAATTTAACAGATATGTATTTATAAAATGTAATGGCGTTTTTTCTTGACCAATGCTATTTGGCGTTAATACCCACCTATATGGGTAATAACGCCATGCAAACAAAACTATAAAATAAGATGGAATATTGGCATGTAGATTGCCCAATTCTAAAAATACAAACTCTACAGCTCTAGAAATTGACAAACTGCAATCTAATCTATTGAAAATGTACAATTTTTTTGTGACTCTGAAAGAAAAAGAAAGCTGTGGTGGTGGCGCGGGGAGGAGGCAAAAGAATATCAGATTCTAAGCTACGTTTTGCTTAAAAATGACCATTTAAATAGAATTATTAGAAACATTGCACGGATTTTTTGAATCAGTATTTATATTCCCATGTATGCAGGTTCGGCCACTGTTGAGAATCAACCGGGGTAATAACACCAATCCCTGGCGTTATTACCCCGGGATACTTATTGCGCAGTAAATCTTAAACTACAAATTATTTCGAGAAGATATCCAAAATCTTCTACAACAATTTGAAAGTACAGGAAATACACTACAAATTTATGTAATAAACAAAGTATTTCTGGATAAAAAATATAGCCTTCCGATCAAAAGCCTTATCTCGCAAATTTTAGATCAAGCGTTAATTTTAGTTGCTTGTAAAAACAATAAGACCTAAAAATGAAACAAATTAACTTGAAGCTGTTTTTTGCGATTTATATAACTCAAAACCCTTCTGCGCAAAGCACATGGGTGTCATTTACCTGATTATTTCATAATTATGCAAAATATAAGCACTTGGCGTTATTACCCCGCCTGGCGTTATTACCCCAGGGTACCTTATTTTAATCAAAACTTTAGTTTCGTTACAAAATTACGTTTTGATAGTGATTTGATCATTTTATGTATTTAAATCTTTTATAGTGTATCTGTAAACAAAGTGATTAATAGAATAATTCATAAACCTTTAGAGATGAAGTGATGTATTTCAAAATTTGTATTTTAATCTCAAGATAATGAGATTTTTTTAATGGTATTTATTATAAACATAGAGACAGGCACAGTGACATAAATATTTACGTGAAAAACATTTTGCATCTTTTGAGTATATATCTACTGAATTTCGGTAGTGACATGTTATAGAGGAATAAATAAAATTTAAATAATTAGTTACCGTATATATTTTTTATAAATATAGAACATGAGTCATTTCACGAATTAGTCACGAATTAGTCAGTTAAATTAGTCAATTCACGATAATAAATATTATTTCAAATATCGGTAAAAAGCCATGATTTATACCAGAAAAATCACAGCAAAACTTCATGTATATATATATATATATATATATATAAGTTACATTTTCTTTATTTAATTTTTTCAATTGATTTGGAATACTCATTTCAATTTATCAATCTATTAAATAGTTCAAAGCTATTTAAACAATGTAGCTTTTTTTTATAAATTTGGTTTCTCTACCAGATCTTTGCCTGTTCTTCTGTCTGGCGGATCGTCTGGCTGTCCATATCTCTTTCACTCCGTACTCTAATTCGCTGAACTGTACTCCGATATTCAACACTTTGCAACATAGCTCTAAAGTACACTATAAATATCTGTCTGTCTGCTAATTTATCCGTACTTTAAGTCCCGTAAGTATTGTCTCATATACATCAAACGGATATGTTTTATTAGGGTATACTATTACATGCGTTTTAGTATTTTCGGTTCATTTACCACTTCATTTACCAACATTAAGACCACTCAAAAGTTACCTTACATTACAATCTATTGGGGAAAAATCGTTTGATTTTAATGATATAACGCTATTTTAAATGCATTGAAATTGATATACTTAACTAATGTATACTAAACTTTCTTACTATAGAATACAGTATATAAAGAAATAATCATTTATTTACAGGGAAACACAACAGTAGCTGGAAGTGTGTTTTGAATTGCGGTATGAGTTTTTTATTTAACTGTTTTTTAAATTTTATTTGATGTGTAGAAATTCTATCGACTGTACGTAGGATTGTATATAAGTTCTTAACAATTTCATTTTATGGACGGAAACTGTGCAGGGGAAATTATCAACTCTGCTATGCGTTTTACTGAACTGATTTTTAATATTCTATGTTGTATACATATATATATATATATATATATATATATATATATGTATATATGTAATGATAATACGCAGGGTTAAAAAACATGATAAATTGTAATGAATATTTATAGCAATAGTAAACGTGCTTTTTTTTTTACGTTATTTTTAAATTTAGTAAGGTGTAATTTTTTTCTACACTAATATTCTCAATATCTTGGAAAGTGTTCACAATTCTGTACACAAGATTTTTAGATTTATTTATTTCTATTTTTATTTTTTTTAATTTGAAAAATATAAATTGAAAGAAAGTTATTATAAACATTGCACATTTCTGTTAGATTTATTTCCTTTTCACTTCTTCATTTCATTATATGGGAGAAAATGTCTTTTTTTTTTGTCTTAAAGTATTTACATCATACAAGTATTCTTGAGAGACACATAAACTCCTTTACACTCATAACGAGTATAACAAAGTTCATTATATTTTACTGGAAGAATATTTTGTTGTTACACGACATGTCAAGTTTCAGAAGAAAGAAAGAATATGTTCCCAGAAAAATTATAACTTTGTGAAATGAGAACTGACACATGTCAAAAGAAATTAGAGATTTTTTAGCTATTGTATACACTTGCGTATTTACTGATTAGGATTTTTTTATAAGTTTTATAGCCTAGAATGTTGATGTTTTGCAACTTTTGACGACACTTTATGAATCAGAAGATATCATCAAAATATTACCATGAAAATGATATACGTTCTCTTTAAAATTCTATGTTTAAACTTCATTCAAAACGAAAATGCAAGTATTAAAAAGCTAACATACTACAAAAGATGTGTTTTTTAAATCTAATATTCTCAATGAGTTGGAAAGTGTTTTACAATCGATGCTGTACACGTTATTATTATTATTATTATTATTATTATTATTATTATTATTATTATTATTATTATTATTATTATTATTATTATTATTATTCGATAAAATAAATTAAAAGAAAGTTATTGCAAACATTGGGCATTTCTTTTAGATATTATACCTATTCGCTTTTTTACTTCATTTTATGGGAAAAAAACATTTTCTTCTTTCTCTTTAATATTTACATCATACAAGTATTCTTGAGAGACAAATGTATTTCTTTACACTCTTAACAAGTGCAAAGTTTATCATATTTTACTCGAAGAATATTTTGTTGTTATATGACACCTCAAGTTTTAGAAGAAAGGAATATTATTCTTCTAGAACAGTTATAACTTTGTAAAATGAGAAGTGACACATGTCAAAAGAAATTAGGGAGTTTTTAGCTATTTTGTATGCTTGTGTATTTTCTGATTAGAATTTTTTTCTACATTTTATATCCTAGAATGTTGATGTTTTGCAACTTTCGACGGTACTTTATGGATCAGAAGATATCATCAAGATATTATCTTGAAAATGAGGTACATTCTCATGAAAAATCTACGTTAAAACTTCATTAAAAACGGAAATACAAGTATTAAAAAACTTATATATTACAAAATAAGCATATACATATCCTTACGTTCCATAATCCAACAGACATAATTGGTATGCTTATCTCTTGTTATTCCGTTGTTAATCATAACTCAATCATTCATTAGGAAAAAAAAATTATGATTGACAACATAAAATATCTGTATACTTTAACCCTTTAACGTTCATTGGTTTTCTACGGAAACCACACATTCAGACTTTATTCTCAAACTTCTTTTACGTATTTTTTTTACTGAATTGCGATTAATTGAAACTTTAAAACATTCTCTTTTAGATAGATTCCAGCACGAAAATAAATCATAAGACTTTCAATTTCAATCGAAACAAAATATGTATGTCACTTTATGTTTAATAAATTCCAATCATTCTTTTAAAAAGAAATTATTATCAAAATTTAATTATGGCTTGTGGATGTACTCTACTTCTTCCTAGTTACAAATTAAAACATTCAATTATTTAGATAAATAAAAATTGATGGGTCAAAATGTTATAGGAAATGATTGGTTTCTCCAGGAAACCAAACTCCAGTAAGTGTCGGATTTCGACGCGCAAGGAGTGGCAGGTGAAAATATGTTTCGCTTTGTTTATGTAACTGAGAATAAAAGTACGATAATAATTTTTTTAGTTGGATGACTATAGCAACCCTGAATTACTTGCTACTTCTGTTTATTCTTTTTAGGGGATAATGGAAGAAATAGAAATGCATAAAACATTTTATTTTTGATTCTTTTCTCTTTAAAGTCGGTGATTTCTCTTTTTTTTATTAAAACATTGTAGCAATTTTTATGATCTTCTATTTTTAAATGTTTTTGGATGCAATTTTATTTTTCAAACATAAAATGTCGAAAAAAAAGATTAAATATTATAGATGCTTATTATTCAAATTATTATTCAAAAATTTACCTTCCGATGATGAATCAAATGCATCATTCGAGAGTGATGCAGAAGATTATATCAGTGAACACTCAGATTCAAGTAAAAATCACATGTTGATGATGATGCAAATATTGATGAAAGAAATTTTCCAGAGCCTTCCAGAAGTTCTAAAATATTATGGAAAAATAAAGGTAAAGAAAAGAAACGAAACATGGAATTTATCGCAGAAAGTAGGCTATCAGAAAGCATAACATCTCTAGCAGTTCCAACACTAATTTGCATCTTTTTCACTCTATTCTCCATAAGTTTCATAGGAACTATAGTTTATCGAACTAATTTGTATGGAACCCAAAAAGGTGGTACTTTCATTCCTGTGACTTCAGGGAAAATGATAAATTTTTTTTCGAAAAATATAATAATGGGAATTAAAACATTACCCAACTACAGAGATTTTTGGCCCATAAATGAGATTTTGCACGATGATTTTATTTCTCGACTGATATTAGTTTGAAAATTTATTTGGATTTTAAGAAATTTGTTTTTGAATGATAAAAGCCTACGACCCCAGAAAACAGATTTTTTTTTTTTTTTTTGAAAAGCTATATAAAGAGACCATTCACTGTTTATCAGAAACTTTTCTAAATGCTCTAAAACTTGGACAAAAGCAATCAATTGATGAAAGCATGATAAAGTTCAAGGGCTGATCATCTCTGAATATGCCCCAAACCCCCATCAAATGAGGTTATAAAGTGTGGATGAGGTGTGATCAAAGTGGCTATGCATGCGAATTTCAAATTTGCACGGGAAAAACCGACGATGTAGAAAGAAATTTTGGTGAGAGAGTAATTAAAAATCTAAGCCAGAAATTGTTAGGGAAAAATCATGTAGTTTTCTTTGACAATTACTTTACATGCTTTCAAAAATTTCATAGGGTATGGAAAAAATATTAGTTACAACCTTAATAACAGGCGAACCAATCCTCAAAACTATAATTTGTATCCTTAAATTATACTTATTTTTTGTAGATTTATGTATACATATAAATTTTGCTTTACTATTTTTTTTTTTTTTTTTTTTTTGTGTAGATAAAATATGTTGTGAATTTTTACTATATACATACATACATATATATATATATATATATATATATATATATATATATATATATATATATATATATATATATATCTTATTAATTAAGATATTTACATATTGCTTTTCTTATAATCATCACTTTAATTATTATGGCAACTTTTTGATTTTTTGTGATTGGTTTATTTCTTTTGTATGTTCATTTCTTGGCAAAAGTATAAGTAATAACTTATATAAAATATATATATTTCTTTTTTTATAAATGCAAATAATTTTATATGTATACATAATTCTATGTTAAAAACCTAAACTCTTAATATAATTAGTGTAAAAATTTTGCATTTTTTTAAAACTTCTGTAAAATAGCAATAATAATAATAATAATAATAAATTAAATTCTTGTTCATATTAGCATTTCAGTGTATTTGTATTATATTTCTAAATTTGCTGTTTTTATTCTAAATAATTTTTTGCATTGGTATATTTAGGAAAGATAAATAGACCTTTACTGTTCATTGGTCTCCGTAGGAAACCAAAGATTTCTCGAAATTTAAAAATTCAAAAAAAAATTTGAATGCATATTTATTATTAGCTACATGTCTAAAAACCATTTTTGAAGTTATTTCAGTAATTTTTAAAAATAAAGTTGTAGTGAACTTTAAAGGGTTAAATGATTAATCTCTTAAATTGAGTAAGTTATCTAACATTTTACATTTGTTACTGAATGTTTTTAATCAAGAGACATCAATTAAAACAAAGAGGCTATTGTTATTAATATTAAAATTAAAAAAAAAAGAAGAGAAGAAATTCAAAAACACTTTTCCTGTAATGTGAAACTGTTTGCAATATTATTTTACAAATTTTCTATATAACTCTAAAGATCTTAATTATAAAAAAATAGTTGTTGTAAATAAACGTATATAATAGTATATTAGTAATATTTGTAACTAGTGTACTGTGATTGCTATAAAATGTATCCAGTATACTGTTATCGCGATATTTTACTGCATTATTCTAAATGCTTTTTTTTAAACATTAATAAGTGAATTATTATGAAGTACAGTTAACTTTTTTTTTATTTAAAGGATTATTTTACAAGATTATTAAAAGACTGTTCGTATTCAACACCTTCATTTAAGAAATATTTTTGAAAATGGCAAAATTTATTTTTAATTAAAATTAAAATTTGATGTATTTTTATTGAAATGCATCTCTAATGTATATTGAAAAGTTGTGTGAATCAGTGATTCGGATTTATTTTTTTCCGATGTATTTTTATTGAAACATCGCTAATGTATATTGAAAGGTTGTGTGAATCAGTGATTCACACAACTATTAGTGTTAAAAATGTTAAAATATAAATTCTCCGCATGTTTTGCCATGGTCCACCAAAAGGCTTTTTGACTTCAAAACATGGGCGACACCAGTTCGTTGCGTATACAGTAGAGAAAAACAATATGAACTTATTGTGAACTACAGAATCACTTAATGATATTTGGCAAAATTTTTGCCAAAGTGATAAATACGTACTTTATGATTCAATGCCTAAACAGACTCTTTCAAGTGATAAAGGCAAATTGAAAGAAAATTTTTTGCTAATAATATAAAATACATATCTGTCCTTTTTTACAGGGTTTTGTCTAATCCACAGGTGCTGCGTCATGAAAAATAAATTATCTTCGGAATTTATTTTTGACTATTGTGATTTTATATTCATTTAGTAGTAAAATGTTACGCAAATAAAGTACATTTCGCTGACATCAGGTGAAATTGTATTGGAAATAAAATTAAGTATTCTACTTTTATTACGCAAGTATATAAACATTAAAAAGGTACTTATAAAATTGTAACTTTGAAGTAATTATGAAAACTAGATAGAGAGAAAAACTTTATATAAATGTATATATATACCTTGTTATTACAATTTATTTTGAGTGTTTTTCCCTTTTTTATGTATTTATGGGTGTTGGTAGACCGAAATTTGTAACATTTTACTTTTTCATTGCTGATAGGAAGATGAAATCACACACTGTATTTGTAGGTCCAAAGTATTTTGGACAATATGAATTTATTTTGTTTGTACAAATTTCGATTATATTTCATTTAATTTATTTTGTTTTAACGTTTTAATGTGGAAATTGTATTGCAGTTAATGGTTATATATACAATCTCTGAAAAAAGTTCAGTGAATGAATTCAGAACGGCTGATCCGGCAACACTGGCAAAAGAAAACGCTATACCTGCGTAGAAGGAGTTGTTGACCGTATCTACCCCCATCTTTGTGCAGTTGAGCGTCGTTTGTGTTCCATGTAAAACTTGTTTTATAAAGTGCTTGTTTAGAGTGTTGGTTCTTAACAGAAAACAGGAAAATAATCAAACAAAAGATCAATTTATATTTTAAGCCTGGCAAGACACCGAAAAAGTTCATTCAATGATGGTATATATTTATAAAGATGAAGTAATATCCGTGAAGTGTGCGTACAAGTGTTTCGCCCATTTTCGAGAAGGCTGTGAAAGTGTTTCTGACCACCTACTTAGCTGAAGCCCGGCGACATTCGTCAGTGCCAAAAACAATTCGAATGTGAGGAAATTAATCATGAAAGATCGTTAATTATCTGTGCACATGATAATTTATAAAGAGGTCCAGCAAGCTGAGCATCCATCATAGTCACCAGATCTTAACTCTCCAGACTTCTTCCTATTCCCTCAACTCAAAGTCACTTTGAATGAAAAAAAAAAATATGGCATTATTCCAGACATCCAAAGAAAGGTGACGAAACTTTTAAACTCCATCCGGAACATGTGTAGTAGATCTCAACGGTGCATATTTATAGGGGGTGACTATTTCAAAGGAATTTTTTTTTTCTGAAACTGATTAATTTTTATTTAAAATTGTTTGCCACAAATGCTAGTATATTTATACATATTTTATTAGTATAGATTGCCACACAAAATTTTTATATTGAAATCAAGCCAGCACTTTACGAATTAACTCTTTAAAAATACAGTTTTTTAAAGAGTTAAAAGATACTTTTAACTTTTGGGAAGCTCTGGCATAGTTTTACAATGTACATGAATTAAAACACACATAAAAATTGGACAAAATGGAATTCAATAAAATGTATGAGTATAAAATATTGGACAAAAACTCATGTGAGTAAGAGTGGCGTCCCAATCGTGTATTCCCTTAGGTTTTATTACAGTAAAAAAAACTGGTAAAAGTTTATTGTATCTAAACAATGTATTATTAAATTTATTTATTTGCTTTTTTCGTGAGATGCTGTAAATTCTATAAATAAAACATTCCTTTCCTTCTCTGATTACAATACTTTATCAATGATAATATGTCTTTTTTTTACATGAAAATAATGTTAATGATTTATTTTTAATAGTGAAACGTCAAAGTTCTGTAAATTCTATGTAAAAAATTTCTCTGTCACTAGAAACTTATTCTCATTTTAACGGCTTATGGAAAACAGGATTCTTGTTTTATTTCATACTTCATGAGTTGTTTTGCGATTTAACATTTATTTCACGGTTGTCGACCTACTTTTTTATGTCATGTTTCCATAAAATGTCCCTCCTCCACACACGCATCTAGAATAATATAAATCGAATTTTACTTCACTGATGATATGGAATAAACGTTTGTGTTAGTATGAAATATTATCTATTTATCTATTTATCTATATCTATCTATATATTTATCTATTTATCTATATCTATCTATCTATCTATCTATCTATCTATCTATCTATATATATATATATATATATATATATATTCTATATATATATACATAGATAGATAGATAGATAGATGGTAGATATATGTAATGGTGCATTTTTTTAATTCATTTATTTATTTTTATATTACAAGCTTTGTCGGTAAATTAATTTGCATTTAAACTCTAACAATATTGTAAGAATTTACATCTCAGTAATTATGAATAGGTCATTCTGCAAAACTAGTGCGCGTGTTCTAAACAGACTTCATTCTATAAAAAATGAAAAAAAGTAACACTTTGTAATATTTTTGCATCAATAATTGAACTTTTATTAGATGCATTCTTCTATGGATAAAACTGATATTCAATTTCACATTCCTTTTTAATTTAATTTTGAAATGCGAAATATCAATTCCAGTGACAATACAAAATATTTTTATATTATCAAAACGTGCCCCAAATAATGATCCCCTCTGTACCAGTACGTAAATGAATACTTTTGTGTAGCACTGAAAATTAATAACAAATATTCCTTGCTCCGCAGATTTTACCAAATGTTCATTTTAGTATGTACTTATTTTATTATCAATATTATTATGTTCGAATATGGGTAATACCATTACAATGCATTTAAAACTACTTTTTCTAATTGATAGTAATGTAGCGGGGTACTTTTGATTGTCCCTCTAATTACATTAAGCATCCAATTTTCATAAAATTCTATCCGATTCGACAAATTATGCAACAACTATGTATTTTAAATTTCAAATGATTCGGTCGGGAAGTTTTTACTGATGGACTTAAACACAAAACTATAGGTTCTAAGTATATACATAATTACGAATTCACTTAAATACGACTGAAAAAAAAGGTATTTCTACTCGACACATCAAGGAATTTTTTGCATGTATTTGGTTCTCAAAAAGGAAGGTAAGAAAATTGAATATGTATATGTATATATACAGGGTGATTCATAAAAGATGTGCAGAACTTTAAGGGGTTATAGTACACTTAAAGACAAATAATATTAAATAGGATACTAAGGGTCCCAGACGTATTCCCAAGGAGATAGGGTGCATTAAAGTTTAGGGTCCGAAATTTCAAATGATTATAAAAAATGGAAAAATTGGTCGATTCGTTTGCGGTTTTTGCAAAAAATTTTCTTTATGCCAGTATTTTCTTGAAATAAAATTTTAAAGTTCAAATTCAAAAAATGCCGATAGGGGGCGCTTTAGACTTTGGAGTAACAAACAACTATTTTTTAACGTTATTTTTTGTATTTCTTTAAATGATTTCGAAAGCTTAGACTTAAACTTAAATTTTGATCTAAAAATCTGAGTCCTAACGAGTAGTTAAGTAGCGTAAACTGAAATTTGAAATTTGAAACCCTTCTCCCCGCAAAACAAAAATCAGTTATTCCCGATCTTTGTGTCGTAGATTAGGCTCTAACTACTGCCGCGTTTTGCTAAAATTATTCCTTATGTCAGTATTTCTCTAGACTTTGGAGTAACGAACAACTATTTTATACCGTTATTTTTGTGTCTCATTAAATGCTTTCTAAAGCTTAGACTTAAACTTAAATTTTCAGCTCAAAATCTGAATCGCTGAGCGTGGTTCAGTAGCGAGGGGAGGGGGTTCGAATTTCAACTTCTGAACATAGTTCAGTTTGCACTACTTAACTATACCCAACGATTCTGTGCTATGATACGAGGCAAAAATACAACTTTCGTCAAGGACTGCATAGGCGGAATTCACTCATAAAGGCACTGGCACAAGTGGAAACGTCGCTCATGCAAACGTTAAAGCTCCATTCCTGACGCTAGCCACCGGGTGAAGAAGGAGACAGAAAGTATGCAAATGTCAAATGGGGAAGAAGAAGAACACGTATGCAAAATTTCGACACGATTCAGGCATAAAAACCACTGAACGGTGAGTAAAGTGTAAGTCGCTGTAGTAATGAATCGGAAGATGGTGCCCTTCACGAATAAGGAAAAGGCTGAGATGCATTTTATTTACGGAGCGGCAGATGGAAATGGTGCAGAGGCACAACGAATGTACGGAGAGCGATTTCCCAGCAGGCGGTTGCCTAACCGCAAAACTTTCGAGCGCTTGCACAGACAGTTGTGTGAGACGGGATCATTTCTCGCTTCCCAGTCGAATGCAGGTCGTGCAAAAAAGGACGAATCAGTAGTTGTTGCAGAAGCCATTCTGGATGTAGTAGCGGCGCAGCCAAGTACAAGTACACGAACAGTGGCTAGGCAGGTGGATACCTCACAGTCCATGACTTGGAGGGTACTGAAGGATGAACATTTACTCCCGTTTCATGTGCAACGAGTCCAGAAACTCCCTCCAGGGGATTATCCAAATCGTATTGAATTCGCCCGCTGGTTTCTGCAGCAGAACGCGCTAAATCCACATTTTGGACGAACTGTGCATTTCACCGATGAATGTACCTTCACACGTGAAGGTACATTTAACACACACAATGCACATGTATCGGCGGATGTCAATCCACATGCTACGTATCCACATGCTCATCAGAGACGCTTTTCCATCAATGTTTGGGCAGGAATCCTCGGAGACCACCTAATCGGACCGTACCTTCTTCCTGAACGCCTCAACGGTAAAACATACCTCACATTTCTGCAACATGTGCTGCCAGACCTGTTAAACGTTGTTCCTCCACGCATCCGGCGGGTCATGTGGTTCCAGCACGATGGAGCGCCAGCCCATTACGTACGAGACGTCCGCAACTATCTGGACATCACATTTCCGAACAGATGGATTGGTCGAGGGGGTCCTGTTGCTTGGCCTGCTCGCTCGCCAGATCTTTCACCCCTCGATTTCTTTTTTTTGGGGACAATTGAAGGCTCTTATGTATGGGACACCCATTGAATCCCCCGAGGAACTGGTCGCCAGACTTTCCGCCGCTGTAGGGGAAGTGCTCGAAAAGCCTTATGTTTTCGCGAATGTTCGCCGTTCCATTCTTCGCCGTTGTTCTGCGTGCATAACCTCTGGTGGTCACAATTTTGAACATTTATTGTAATTACATGTTAATAAATATGCTTTGGTAACATAATCATAATTTGTGTCTTTTTACCTCGTATCACAGCACACAATGTGTGGACATGGTAAACTGAACTGTGCTCAGGAGTAGAAATTTCAAACCCCTCTCCCCAGAAACTTAACCACGTCTAACGATTCAGATTTTGGGCTGAAAATTTAAGTCTAAGCTTTAGAAAGCATTTAATGAGACACAAAAAATAACGGTATAAAATAGTTGTTCGTTACTCCAAAGTCTAAAGCGCTCTCTATCGGAATTTTTTGAAAATTTTCTTTAAAATTTATTTTCAAGAAAATACTGACATAAAGAATAATTTTAGCAAAACGCGGCAATAGTTAGAGCCTAATCAACGACACAAAGATCGGGAATAACTGATTTTTGTTCTGGGGGGAGAAGGGTTTCAAATTTCAAATTTCAGTTTACGCTACTTAACTACTCGTTAGGACTCAGATTTTTAGATCAAAATTTAAGTTTAAGTCTAAGCTTTCGAAATCATTTAAAGAAATACAAAAAATAACGTTAAAAAATAGTTGTTTGTTACTCCAAAGTCTAAAGCGCCCCCTATCGGCATTTTTTGAATTTGAACTTTAAAATTTTATTTCAAGAAAATACTGGCATAAAGAAAATTTTTTGCAAAAACCGCAAACGAATCGACCAATTTTTCCATTTTTTATAATAATTTGAAATTTCGGACCCTAAACTTTAATGCCCCCTATCTCCTTGGGAATACGTATGGGACCCTTAGTCTCCTATTTAATATTATTTGTCTTTAAGTGTACTATAACCCCTTAAAGTTCTGCCCATCTTTTATGAATCACCCTGTATATAGTAAAACTAAGGTGTAAATAACTACGGTATTGAATTAACTGGATAGTAAATCTTTGAAATGACAATACAACACAGTTTAATACAACTCTTACAGATAATTCAAGCTTTAGATTATTCTAATATGTTAAGTTTTACAATTAAAATCTACAATACACTTTCTTTTTAATGATATATCTATGTTTCATGCATAACAACATTTTCATAAATTGCCTTTTCCAATTTTTAAAATCAGTTCTTGCGCTCGTGCTCGTGAATTTTCATAATGCGTGTTTTTTTTAAATCATGGATAATAAAAAATATACCAAAGAGTCAGTTAATTTCGTGATCTGCTCGTTTTAAAATAAATAATGTTTAAATTCAAACCCTACACACACATACACACACACACACATATATATATATATATATGCATAAATATATATATGCATAAATATATATATACATAATATATATATACTTACATATATATGTATACATAAATAAATAAATATATATATATATATATACATATATATATATACGTAATTGTGGGGATCACTGTAGTTAGTGCTATTTATAAGATTACGGAGAAAAGTTGTTACCTAAAAAAAATCCCTCATCTTATGTAATATTATTGTATTTTATGTGTTACAATCCTTCACCAGTTTGATGCTTTATCTGTGGCAATGATATCTGAGCACAAAGATTCATCTGATTTTTTATCAAAGATGGAACAAGTCGGGGTGTATTTCTTGCCGTTATGAGCGTTATTCGTTTTTTATTATTATTTATTTATTTTGTCAAATTTAAGTTTTTTTTAAAATCCAAAATAAGTTTAGAAAGAAAAGGTAAGTGTAAACTAGCAGTCATTAGATAAATTTGAGATACTTTTATTTCTAACTGTATGTTTCATTATGTGACTGGAGGAAACCTTACTATAGACAAAATGCTGGTGTCTTTTCATGAAGAACTTTCTTTAAGATGTATATGAAAAAAAAAAATCAGTCAAAAAGGGCTTAAAATTGTGTGATTATGCGTCTCGAAAAACCATTACTTGTGTGATGTTTTATTTGTCTTGGCGAAAAATATTCCTGCTCATACAAATGTATGACTTACTACAGCTCACTGAAAAAGAGTGATGTATTTATCGAAATATTACAATCGATAAATTGTTTGTATGAACTGATTTATGTTGAAAATGAGTTTGCTTGTAACTACAAAATTTGAAACACGTAGATCACGTTTTATTATCATTTTTCGTTATTTTTTCTATATTTTGCCAAATATTTTCAAGACTTGCTATTTTCACAAATGACGACTACTGTGGTTTTCAAATAATCTTCAAAAAATTAGTCAGTAGATTTAGAATATTTGACCTTACCGAAGAGTCTCTTTCGATGTTTTTTTTTTCTCTTTAGAAATCTAGACTAAAGCTAAATATTATCACAGTTGTTTTATGTATTGACGATGCATCAATGTTTTTATTATTTATTATTATTATTATTATTATTTATTTTGACTAGGCGTAAAGTGGAGATGTTAGCAGCATACTGATGTAGTTTGTAAAGAATATTTAGAAATGTCTTATTTTCTGGTTAGGAATTGAATGTTCCTCTTGCTTTTTACTCTAACATATTAGTTTACCTTTTCTTAATTTATGGATAAATCCACAAAATCCACAAAAAATTTATATATATAACTCTACGAAGGGTTATGCAAATTTGCATTACCTGAAATCTTTGTGCCACTTATGATCATACAAGTTCAAATTAGAGTTGCAAAAAGTCGGTTTATTCCCGGGTTTATTTCCAATAGACGAGGTTTATTCCCAGGTTTATTCCCAAAAAACCGAATTATTCCAAAAAATCCCGGGTTTTTTCCAGGTTTATTCCTAAAAACCCGGTTTATTCCCGGGTTTAAACCGGGTTTTTTCTAATCTTTGCAACGCTAGTTCAAATAAAGCTGTAAAAGCAGTCATTACTTTTTTTAAGTACATAACTGTTGAATGTTTAATATGTAGTGCGAATACAAATTCTAATTTATACACTATAATTAAATAATAGATATTGTCTATAGTCCATTGGTACAACTAAGTCTTTAAAAGAGAGGAATGAGTATGGAATAATTTATTCCCTTAATTTAACACTAGAACCGCGGAGCGGGTCAATTTGACCCAAATCTATGTTTAATTTCTTGCCGCGCGAAAAGTATTCATTGAAAAAATGTTTCCTTTTCTGACTTTTATTATTTTAAGTTAAACAACAATTTTTCGTATTTAATAGCGAATAACATAAATAATTTTTTAGTTATAACTACTTATACCTAGAACCGCAATGCGGGTCAATTTGACCCGTAATAAGTTTTTACACATAAATGACAAAATATTTATTAAAATTTAATAATTTAAAAAAATTAAATTTTAAATTTTAATAAATATTTATTAATATTTATTAAAATGTTGATTAGTAAAGAGAAAATATGCCTGTTTCACTCCTAAATACTCTTTTAGTCAGAATTGGAAGGGGAAGGGGATAGTGAAAATTTTCAATCAAGATCTTATGTTCTTGATGTGAAGAATGGATGATTGCAGTGGAAAATTACAACAGATATTTAGAAGTTGTATTGAAGTTGCTTTTACTCATAATTTATTGTAAGTATAGATAAGATTTTCGATGTTTTAATGTTACTGTCAAAGAAGCTTTGGATTGTTAGCAACTCTTATCTGCAAATTATTGAGAATTTAAATGATTGAGGATGAATATCTGCCTGTAATTAAGAAAATTAAATTCTAATGATGAAAATGGAAGAGAAGATGACTGTGTCTTTATTCTTAACGTTTTTGGAATTTTTCATTAGAGTATAGATGAAAATTTATCTGTCTTGAATGAAAGTTTGTGATATTTATCAGATAAAAAATATGATATGAAAAAGATTTAAGAATTTGAACAAAATTGAAAAAAATTAAACTTTATACTCATGAAAATATAAAAATAAATAACCAGTAACTTGCGCATTCTCACCTGGAAATAGAGGAGATGTCAAGAAAACTGCAGGACTAACAATATAAAAGGGCCTAACATAAGCGTAGATGAGCACCTACTTCTTTCAAAATATGTGAGTAGGTTTACTCAGTATAAGTTTACCAAAATCAGAAAAATTCAATATCGTATCACGTTCTAATTGCTTGCTGATGTTTATAAAAACTGACCTTATAAAAACTGTAATACACTAAGATGAGATATACAAGTCTCTGGAAAAATGTCAAAATCGGAATTGCATGCTGCTATTCTTCTAACACATTTAGACATCAGCGTAACTATTTACCTTGGATAAAAGGGTAAAATTAATTTTTTGCCAAACTGAAACTGAACCAATCTACATCTATCTGTTGAAATTTTAGATAATTCTAAAAATATACTACATTTACTTGTTTGCTACAATTGAATTAAATATAGTTTAGCTGTGTGATTTTCCAGGTGACAGAAAGTCTGATTATCTCAAGCCTGCTTCTTATAGCCAGCCGGTGAATGCAATTTATAATATTTTGTATTTTGACGCTATCAATCAACCCGAGTTTAATGCAATTCTGTAACCGGAAATATAGTTACTATACGTTTATTTGTATATTTGTATTATCTTTTCGTTTACGTCAATTTATTCAATACTTATTTGAATACATACAAGAACTGTTTGATATTTTTCGGCCCAAAAAACTTGTCATTTGGGCAAGAAGAAACACTAAAATCGATGAAAAATACAATGTATAAAAAAGTTTGTTATCTTAATTAAAAATAAGAAAATAATACTAAAGGTTAATTGTTTAAAATATAATGCGCCCACACAAATTTGAAAGAAATGCAAAATATTTATCCATGTTTTACAAGCAACGCATACAATAAATTGTATTAGATAAATCAGTAAAACTAGTAAGTATCGTGTATTTTTTATATTTTTAAAATTAGTCATAAATTTTACATTTAAACTTATTTGAATGGGAAAATCTATTTTTATTAATATGTCTAAGTTTATATTTAAAATGTATGTTCAATATTGGTTCAATACATTTTAATCATACATAGAGTTGCAAAAAGTCGGTTTATTCCCGGGTTTATTTCCAATAGACCAGGTTTATTCCCAGGTTTATTCCCAAAAAACCGAATTATTCCAAAAAATCCCGGCTTTTTTCCAGGTTTATTCCTAAAAACCCGGTTTATTCCCGGGTTTAAACCGGGTTTTTTCTAACCTTTGCAACGCTAATCATACATAATGAAATGTAATTTTAAATGATAACATTTTATGATATGTATATGATTTCTGATGACTTTATGTGTAAAATATAATGTAAATACTAAGAAATATTCATTATTATAAGAAAATATAATCATTTAACTAACCAAATTAAGCAATTGGGCATATTTATATATCCCTTTCTATCTCGGGTCAAATTGACCCGCTCCGCGGTTCTAGGTATACCGAAAGTCCCGCGGTTCTAGTGTTAAGATTATGTTCATATGAACACTAAAGTTCCGTGCAACTAACAAAATATAAGACTTTATTAAGGCAAAACTAATAAATATTAATGCTTTTTAACCAATGTTATAGAATTTCATTTTAATACGAATGTTTGATAGAGTAAAAATATGATATTACCTCGTCCTAGCATTCTAAACATTTGTTAATTTATTTTATATTTTTTGTGCAAAAAAATTTGGTAAATTTACACATGTATATAATAGTATAAATACGGAAGTAACAAGAGATTATGCACTAAAAATTTACTATTTATTTATAAAACATTGTAATGTATAGACATAAATATCAGTTTACAAATAATTTTCACATAAATATATCATTTTTATTTGGAAGCTAACAATTCATTTTATAAAATTGCAACGACAAATTTTGTGGAACACAAGAGAAAATAGAAAATAAATGTGTAGTATTTTTAAATATATATTAGTAAAATTTTATATTATAAATATTCAAATTTTATGCTTTTCTAATAAAAAGATTTTTTTTAAATGTTGTATAAGATAAGTCTAATATAAAATTTTAAAATGTTATATAAGAAAGAAGATTAAAATTTATTATAATTAAATATTTCATAAATAACAATACAGTGCTAAATTTCATAAAGATTTTCTAATCAGAAGATTAGTTACAGAAATGGCATGTTATCTTGCTTGATGTTATAGCTGTTATATAATCATTTATTTATAATAGTATATAAAAATTTCAACTCAACAATAATAGAATACATTTCTACTAAATGAGAAAAAAAATATGTGAAATATGTATTCTCGTCTATAATGATTTATAAACAATAATTAAATAACTATTACAAATATCAGGATTAAAAATCATTTGCATTCAGTTTATTTAACACTTCCTTTAGCAAATAAATATGTTATATCTGCATTTTTGTTTCCGAAAAAAAAAAAAAAAAAAAAAAAGAAATACTTTAAAGGTTGCAGAATAAATTTACATTTCATGAATCTTTGAGATTATAAAAATAATTGTCTATGAGTATCATAATTATCAAGTTTATGATATTTATTGATATCATTTTTTAAATTACAAAATGCTGAAATCTCTTGATAACAGATTAAACACATGATGTATGACCTAATATCTTGATATATTTCTTAATCTCCTGAAGTTATTATTGAAACTTGCTTTAAAAAATAAACTATTCTGATTCAACTAAATATCTGAAGATAAATTTATCTTATTATACATAAAGTAACGATATAATATTTGCAAAGGATTTTAAAAGAAAAACATAAAAATATTTATATTCTTAAACAAAATGCTTATTGCGTTATTAAATAGCTAAATATACGCATTGTGTTTTCGTTAAAATGTTACTTATTAACGAAGAGAAAACTACTTTACTAATTACTCCAAAGTTAATTACGCAATATCATCATATATTTATGTAGACTAAATGTTTTTTAACAGGTTTTATAAACTGTATGAAAAGTAAAGATACATAATTTATCATATACATATTTATATATACATAAAAAAATAAAGCATAAAAATAAGAACTAGGGATATTGGGAAATTATAGGAAAAGAGTTTGGAATCTTCATTTCATAACTGACTTATATGCGTAATAAACGACTAATATTTATGAACAGAACGTTAATCTTATACTGTAAAAATTTTGACAATTTCGCTGCATCGTCACTCCCCCGCTTTTATAGAATGTATCTCTTTTGACCCATCAGAATGCTACATGATAGGCTGAAGTAATCTTTTTCTATAAAAGCGGTTGAATAACGATGCAGTAAAAAGTCTTTTTTTTTTACAACGTAGTTTTTGGTGAACAATGCTCGAGTACTAGACGAAAAATTTAGTAAAACGTAACTAAATCCGATTCCGATTGAAATTTTCATTTATCAAATATTGATAGTTTAAATCACGAACTCATATTTCGAACTCATATCACGAACTCATAATTTAAAAATTCTCTTCTATGTCCGAGTAGGTATTTCATTAATTTAGATTCTCATTACTCAACAACTGTTGCATGAAATTATCTCGACATCTTAATCTTTAAAATAACAATTAAACGGTAGAATTAAATCTAGGATTTTAAAAAATATATTCTTTTCTTATATATGTATACACTGGTGTCCACAAGTTAAGCATAATTCGTAAAATACTAAAAACATGAAGTAAATATTCGTAAAATTATTAAAAATCACATGCGGAGATTAATTGGTTAAAGAAGAAACAATGGGTTTATGCAAAAATTTTCAGTCGACACCGTCATGCGCGAAATACCTGCGCATGTCAGGACACTTATAAACCGGTTCACGCGGCATAGGCAGTTCAGAGAAATTTTGTACAACTGATGTGCCAAGAAACATTATTACGATGAAACAGGATTAATGGTGGCACAAAGACGCCAAATAGATATGTTTGCGAAAGGTAGAATCGTTGGAATGATGGAATCCGGACGATCACAAACCAAAGTGTCTCAAATTCTGAACTTGGACCAGTTTGTGATCTCAAGACTGTGGCAGAGGTTTCAAAGTATACGGGAGTTGTTAACCGACGACTAGTACCAGGTCGACCAAGAGTCACGACCTTTCGTCATGACCGATATCTAGCAATAAGTTTGCGATATCAGAGGGGCAGTACAGCCAGAGAACTGGGTTCGGCGCTCACATTCGCCACAGGAACACGAATTTCGAGACAAGCTGTTTACTGAATGCTCAATCATGATGGACTGTATGGCAAAAGACCAGCAGTTTGCATTCTCCTCATTTCTACGCTTAAACGTGCTCGTTTAAACTAGAGTTTGAAACATCAACATTGGAGTGAGGAAGAGTGGGCCAATATGATGTTCAGTAACGTGTCTCAATTTAGTCTGAGTAGTGTTTCTCGTCGAGTAACGATATGGAGAGAACGTGGAACGCGTTTTGAACCAAGAAACATAATGAAAAGATATCTTTTTCTATCAGGGGGTGTAATGGTATGGGAAAGCATCATTTTGGATGGCCGCATAGACATCCATATATTTGACACGGGGCCTGTGATTGGTAAAAGATACAAATACGCCTGAGCCTTATCTTTGCTTGTTTCGAGGTACTGTCGGTTCTAACTTCATATTCATAGATGATAATGCACCTTGTGACCGTGCGTTACTGGTTGACAATTTCCTTGAAACAGAAAACATGCAGCGCATGTCATTGTCTGCGAATTTCCCGGATTTAAATCCTATCGAGCATGCCCGGGATATGCTGGGGAGACAACTTGCAGCTCCTTTGCACCCACCACGCTCCGTTCCAGAACTGAAAGGAGCTCTTAAAGAAGCTTGGAACTGTTTGAGCCCACAACTAATTCATAATCTCATAGCAGGCATGGGAAATCGCTGTGCAGCATGCCTGGCTGTCAAAGATGATCGCACACCTTATTAAAGTGCAGAACCACTATTTTATTTAATTTTTTTTTCATTTTTCCTTAAACTGTGAACTGTTAGTATGCTCAGTTTTCTTTCAAACAGCTACTTTGCATAACAAAATTAAATATTATCGTTCTTTTGAATTGTTTCCTTATTTTATAACCGTTTTACACTCACATATCACGTTTTACCACATTCCGATTAACATTTCTTTCATTATTTATTTAATTACCAATTATGCTTAGCTTTTGGACACCAGTGTATATACATATATATTACAGATTTATTTTTTTTCGCCAAAACTAACTTTTATACTATCTTAATTTTCTTATAATAATATTCCGTACTTACTTCAAATGATTAAATTAAAAGCTTGTTTCTAGATCTTATCTGTTAATCTTTATGGAGACTATATAAATTCTTAATTCGTCTTAAAAAACATTTATTCCAATACGCGTAAATTTAAATGATGCCTCTAAATTAAAAATATCCTTAATTAAAATTTATTTCGTAATATTCCAAATAAGACTCATTTTTTCTATGCTTTTATCAACCCTTTTTAAGAAAGTCTTATTAAATTTATTCCAAAACCATACCTTTGATAGCTTCAAAATACATGTTTCCTAAATTATCTTCACTGACAAATTTTCCTTTTGAGGGCAGTAATTTGAGAGATTTTTTAAAATTTTGTCAAATCATTCCCTACACACTACGACCCTAAGATATGCTTGTTCTTCTTCGTTCCATAGCAAATTTCCTTAAAATCCGAAAAAGGCAGCACGGGCATAAGTGATCCTGTCAACTTTTGAATACATTGTGACGATTTAAAGTTAGGGGAGCAGAAACATCATCGCCAGGTTTCTCTTTCTCCGCACAGAAGTCATGGCCAGCGAGAAAAAAAATACAAAATAAATAAATGTAGAAGGTCCAAATAATCACTATTTGGCTGCTAATAGTTCATTTTATTAAACTGTACCTATATTAGAGAGAAAAGCTCCTGTTGCAGACGATATTTTACCGAAACATCCAAAAAATATTCCATCATTTACTACATCAAGCCGTACTCATGCAAGAGCGCACCCAAGAATCCTTCTTTCTCCTCATCTCGAGATTTCCCCTATTAAATCTAAAAAGAAAATTCTAGAACATTCTCTAGTCTCAAACCCTCATTCTTTTTTGTAAACATAACTCATGCCCAGAAACGAGACTATTTTCCACAGATGATAATTTTAGTAAAAAAAAAAATGTTATTTAACCAATTTATAATCGAAACAGAATTTCTTAGGCAGACGATTTTTTATAGATGATTAATTTTAAGAGAAAAAGAAAAGAAATTAATTTATTGATATGCACACTATCAAAGGTTGACGGAGGGAAAATAAATAAATAGATTAAAAAAAATAATGATATTTTTTGAAAGGTATGGTTTTGGAATAAATTTAATAAGACTTTCTTAAAAAGGGTTGATAAACACATAGAAAAAATTAGTTTTGTTTGGAATATTACGAAATAAAGTTTAATTAAGGATATTTTTAATTTAGAGACATCTTTTAAAGTTACGCGTATTGGAATAAATGTTTTTTAAGGCGAATTAAGAATTTATATCGTCTCCATAAAGATTAACAGATTAGATCTAGAAACAAGATTTTAATTTAATAATTTGAAGTAAGTACGGAATATTATTATAAGAAAATTAAGATAGTATAAAAGTTAGTTTTAGCGAAAAAAAATTAAATTTGTAATATATATATATATATATATTACAAATTTAAATATATATATATATATATATATATATATATAATATGCCAATTCAGAACTAATCGCTTGCAATAGAATGCTGTCTTACAACAAACCAAGTGCAGTCAAGTTCTACTTCTTTTAGTTAGTACACTGTAAAAAATTTAACCATTTTGCTGCATCGTCACTACACCGCTTTTATAGAAAACGATTACTTCTGCCTCTCATGGTGTTCTCATGGGTCAAAAGAGAGACATTCTATAAAAGCGGGGAAGTGAAGGTGCAGCAAAAGGATAAAATGTTTTACAGTGTATATGTAGATATATATATGCAGGGGAAATAATTTTGATATCCTATTACTGCGAAGGATTAGAAAAATAAATAAATAATTCTAAACGTGGCATACTTATTTAATGATAACAACTTGATCAGTCCTTCCATTACCGGAACCAATAGAATTCAAAAAGTTGCTCGGTATCGAAACATGGATTTTGTCTCAGATGAGGTAGACCCAAAAATGACACAAGCCGGAAAAACGATTTTGAAAGCTATGCAAAAGATATTAAGGTTACCTACACATCTATTAGAAAGATCACAAGGAAAAGTTACGTAGGCAAAACATATGTTAATATAATATCGTAGCAAATAAATTAACCCTGATTTATTGATCTCTGGAGGGCGACATCAAACGTAATTTAAAATTTTTAATAATAAATATTGAGACTTTTTGACGAATATAGAAATTTTCACTTTTGTTCATGCTTTTGTAATGAACCTACATGCTAATTAAGTGAAAAAAATCGGCAGACATGATATAGGATCAGAACCCCCACGAGTTGCGAGATTGCCATGTGAAATATATCATACAATTAATTTTTACATTTGACTAATTTGCTGAAAAGTTGTCGTGATCTTTTTCATCTTTATTTAACAGGTGAAAGGTAAGTTGATTTACTGAACAATCAGATCTAATAAAGTGCTGAGAAGAAATTTGAAAATCGGTGATGTCAGTGGAATGGGTACAATGTCATTTCGCATGGATTGTATTTATTAAATATTATTTTTCTTACGCACTGTTTTTGTAATAGAAATGCATTTGAGTACCATTAAGTTCACCAGGTCTAACTTCTCTGGTTTATTTCTACTTAGCATGCTTAAATGTATAAAATTCTAAAAAAACCTCAAAGCATGGATGAATAAAAGGATAGACATATACAACGTTTTGGTACTATTAAATTAGGAACTTTGTACAAAGTACTTTGTCCAATTGGGACAGTGTGAAGTAGCAACAAATCGCAATTTGAGCATCTATTTAAGTAGAGGGTTTAGCCATTAATGCCTAACTGAAAAAAGCTGTTCACAAAAAAACAAGTTTAGAAAATTATTAAAGCATATTGATTCTAATTGATGCAGCTCACCAAAGAAAACGAACTACAATCTGCATTCAAACCGTTGTTTGTCGTAGTGCCAAAAATAATGCATTCATTTATTATGATGCAGTGACCCGTTTGTTTCTCAAGTTGGTGAAGAAAAGTATTTTTTTAAATTTATTTTATTTATTTATTTATTTTATTTATTTATTTTTTTATTTGCACAAACTCAACAGATTTTTTAACTTCAATAAAAAATATAATTTCTGATCAGAAGGCAAATCGAACACATTTTGTTGTACTACAGTGACATTTATGGCGAAATTAAAATAATGTTATGTACAAATGTTTCGAACATTTTAAGTAGAAATTCTAAGTGACCTTCAAGACTTCGAGGTGGATATGCCAGCTTTGGTATCCCCGAATAGTTATTTTGAAACATAAAATACTCATTTTTCGTTTTTTAATCCAATGAACATTCCACGGTTCCCTTACTTTTCTGAAACTTTGCATATGTGTATCTCTATTCACATTTTATATTCATGAAAAGGAAAAAGATTCTTTATACAATACATGTTTTTGATTTTTTTTTTAAGAAAAAAATAACTTTCAATATTCCACTTACCGTAGTATCCATACATTATTGGTAAAATATTTCGAAAATTTAAACTCGAATTAAAGAAATTATTATTATCTGATAATATTTTGCAAGATGTACCTCCAAAAAATGGAATTTGTTTGTAGGACAACTCATACTAATAAACAAATTTACATTTAAATTGGTTTTAATATGAATTTTCTTCATAAAATTTTTACATATCGAGATGACATATAAAACAGATACTGAGTACACGCATCATCGCATTAGCTGCAGAAAAAAGACAACACCTAGAATGGGAAATAACTTAAAATTAATAATATTAAATCTAATAAATACCGGGGCGTCATAAGTTCGTGCAAACTTTAAAACTTTACAGTATAAAGAATGATGCTTTCAAAAAAATTCGGATTTTGGATTTTTTCCCATATTTAATAAAAAATGATTCAAAAAGTAACCGATAGAGAGATTTCACACGTGATATTGATGCGTTTTAAGCAAGTCAGGTTTGCAATAAAACGTTAAGCTGGAGATGGATTCTTCATTTGATATCAGCAGCATGATATCGTTATCAGATCGTTAAACTTTTCTATAAGAATGGTAAGTCTACAAATATTGCATCGCAAAAGTTTCGCATGTTGAGCATCTTTTACTACCATATAATAAATGTACAATGTCTTGTTATTGTGATTTGATTCGTTGTCTATTTGTGTTTGCCTAGTATGCATAATACGTCCCAATATGGCGTGTGAGTGCCCTCTATCGGTTTACTTTTGTAATTTTTTTTTTTTTTTTTTTTTTTTTTTTTTTTTTTATTATTACACATAGAAAAAATGCAATATCCTTCTGATCATACTCGCGCAAACCGAATTTTTTTCTGAGCATTACTTCTTTTATTATGGATTTTTAAAGTTTGCACGAATTTATGACACACCCTGTATTTAAAATAGATTTAATTAATTTTAATTTCTTTGTAAAATTGTAATATTTTATATTCATTTAATCATTAAGGAAATTATTAATAAAAGAAAGTTTTTGGAAAATGATATACATATAGATATAATCAAATAGACTTATACTGATATTTTAATGTCGATTGATATTTTAAAGTAAGTATTTTTGTGACTTATATACATTGCGCTTTTTTAAAAGCTAAATTAATTATTGAACCATTTTATAAAAATAAGAACACAAAATAAACAGAAGCTTAGAACTTATATTTTTGATTCAGAAAACGGTATTGAAAAATTACACCCATCCATCTTAGAAAAAGCATTTCGAAATAAGAAAAAAATGACAACATTCGTAGTGAACTTTGTGCAAAGTGAAGCATTTTGTTGTAAAATAGAAAAAAAATATATTTTCCATGCCATAAAATTTATCAAACATGAGACTGTGAATAGACAGTTCAAAGTTGATAATAAATAATATCTTGAAAATGTTGGGAAATAATCTGTTTTATTTCAAATTTTAGATGACAAGAACGTTTTATGATATTTTAACAGAAAATATTTTTTAAAGAACCAAAAGACATTTAAAATTATATTTTTGAATTTACAATACATATACTTTTTTATAAAACATTTCTACTTTTTTTTACAGCACCAGCTTAGATAATGAACGTAAAACAAACATATTGTTTGTTACAATATATGATTGAGTAGATCTCAATTATAATAAGAAAAAAAATTAAACATAATATTATATATATATATATATATGTGTGTGTGTGTGTGTGTATGTATGTATGTATATTAATTATATTTTAAAATAATGTAAAATGTTGATATATTTTATAAAATATATAACTCAAAAATTTTTCTTTATTGTTTTAAATGTATATCAGTGATTTAAAAAAAAAAAAAAAAAAAAAAAAAAAAAAAAAAAAAAAAGAGTCTTTTGTTTTATTACAAACTGTAAAATATGTGTAAGATGTATTTTTTGGAGGATTGGAGGATTAGTTCTATATGCATTTTTCAAGTTGGAACTTTTTAAATGTCATTCTAAGTATCTTTTCAATAAATAAAAAAACTTAAAACCATAAAAAGAAAAAATAAACAGGACGCGTTACGAGCTGCAAAATTACCACTCGTCATCAGCTGATCCAAACACGTGTCACAACGAACAGAGGGGAAATAACAGTGAAATAAAGAGGGGGGAGATTACACAGAGTGCGATAGGTGGCGCTGCTTGTCAGAGATAAGGAGGAAGAGAAAAATAAAGATAATCTCAAAGAAGGAGGGAGGAGATTACAAAGAGTGCCCCAGGTGGCGCTGGCTAAAAGAACCCAGGCGGCAGAGAAAAACTAATAAAAGATAAAGAAAACAATTGAAAAATAAATAAAATAAAATAAAATAAAAATAAATAAATCAAATAAAAATAAATAAATGATTAAAAATCAAAATAAAATAAAATAAAATAAATTAATAAAAAAATGAAATAAATAAATAACAATAATAGATAATAAATAGTAAAAAAAATAATTAAATAAAAACTAAAAATAAATATAGTAATAATAATAAATTACAAAAGTAATTTCCATGCAGGAGAAAGGGAGGGGGATAAAGAGAGATCGTTGACAAGAGTATTACAATTTTTATAAATAAAATAAGCTTCGTGAGTATCTAAATGAGAAGGAGAGGCAAGATTAGAAATAATTCTGACCATGGAAAAATTGAAATAATGACCGGAAGACCAACAGTGAGAAGCAATGGAAGACCTAGATAATTCCTGATTTTTAATGTATCTCTGATGTTCATCCAATCTTTTCTTCAACGCTCTTCTGGTCTGACCAATATAACCCAAAGTGCAAGAGCAAGGAATAAAATAAACACCCCACCGGTTCTCAACAGGAATGGGGTCTTTCAAAACGGGAATTTAATTTTATTCATAGGTTTGAAGATAACTTTAAAATTGAAACGAGAAAGGATTTTGGCTATTTTGAAACAAAGAGGAGAATAAAAAGGTAGAACTATAGAGTTAATATTAGACGAATTATTAGAATCAGTAAGAAGACGTTTAGGCTTATTAAATTTATAAAGAGCTTTGTCAATCAAAGAGGGATTATAACCACGCGTGAGGGCAAGAGATTTAAAGTAACTAATTTCCTTATTTAGAGCAGAAGATTCAGAAGAAATCCGAAGTGCTCTGTAAAGAAAAGTATAAAAGGAAGCCACTTTATGCTGTGGAGGATGGTTAGAAAAAGCATGCGGAGGTAGAGATACAGCGAAAGGTTTTCTATAAACAGAGGTAGAGAACCGATCAGGGTGTTTAGTAACCAAGACATCGAGGAAAGGAAGAGAATCATTCTCTTCGACTTCAAGAGTAAACTGGATGCAAGGATCAACAGAGTTGACAAGAGAAAGGAGATTTTAGAGATCCAGCTCAAAAGAAATTAAGATAAAAGTATCATCAGCATACCTACACCAGAAGGGAAAATCAAATAAACTGAAGAGTCTTTCTTCCACAAAATGCATATAAATGTCACATAAAAGAGGAGATAAAGGATTGCCCATGGCTAAACCATCCGTTTGAACATAAAAGGAATTATTAAATTGGAAAGCAGTTTTCCTAACACAAATACTAACTAATTGCAGGATCTCGTCAATCTCGATGGAAGAGTAATGGGATTCACGTAGCCTTCTTTCCAAACAGTCAATTGCTCTTTGAACAGGGGCGTTAGTGAAGAGGGATTTAACATCTAAGGAAATCATTTTGTAATTACAAGGAGAAAGGCTTTTAATTTTATCAACAAAGTCAATAGAATTTTTAACAGTGTGAAAATTAGTGGAAGATAAAGGAGCGAGTAACTTAGAAAGGAACTTGGCAAGTTTATAAGAAGCAGTACCAATATTAGAAACGATAGAGCCAAATGAAAGAGTAGGTTTATTGACCTTAGGAAGAGCATAGAAACGAGCACGATTAGCTATAGAAGGGATGACCATCCGTTTAGTGTTATTATTAAGAATGACAGACTTATTAACGCCCTCCTTGATATCAGAAAGGTGTTTAGTAGAAGGATCTTTCTTTAATTTAGAATAAGGACCGGAGTTTAACATTTTTCTCCATAATTTTTCTTTTTATGGTGATTCAACAAATTTTTTTTATTTATTGATATATATTTATCGCCAGTATTTTCGGTGTTTCTCAATAAGTATCTTTTCGTTTTTCGAAGTCAGTGTTTTGAATAAAAATTTGAATTACAAAATTATTAATATTATTTTAAACCATTTTAGCTATGTTTCTTATGAAATAGTTCCTATTGCGGTCGCTCCTATGCTGGAATTTCTGAAAAATTTTTGCAGATCTACACCGATCAGACAGACACAGATCCGACTAGACCTCCAGACCCCAAAACTACCATTAGTTAAAAAGTTTATGTATCTAAATATGTATATATCACTTTCTTCCGGATACGATAACTTCTATAATTCTGCTTCAATCTTCTCCAAACTGATACGTAAAATCATGGGATATAAAATCTTGGTTGAGTTCGTTAATCGGCAAAATTAAATCAAGGTGTGTAAATAGAGAGTGTTTTTGTGAAAACCGAAAAAACTTGATAACTTCTTAATTAAACTTGGTATCGAATCAGTTTACAGTTTATATTACTTATAAAAATGGGCCAAAAGTTTATGTGTGACAGATTATTGATAAAGTTATTAATGGGCTCAAGGGGCGAAAAAAAAAAACAGAGTTTTCTGGAGAAAATAATTTTAACTTCGACCGTTCTCAAGATATCAAATACAACATTTTTTTTGTAAATGTTCTCAAAATTATTTAAAAGTTTTGTATTTACAAGATTTTTATAGGACCAACTATGACCGATTAAATAAATTAAAAACGAAAAGAAAAAAAAAGGGGGGGGGGTGGAATAAGAAAAAAATCCTTAACTTAGTTCTTAAGCTATCAAATCTAATGAAATATTTTTTACATTTTTTCAATAATATCTACAACTTTTATATTGACAAGTTTTCATAGGTCCAATAGGACTAATAGGTTTCATAGGTTGGTCATAGGACCAATTCTCATAGCGAAAATAAATTAAACAAAAATAGGAGTTGGAGAAAAAACCTGAAGTCAAAAAAGCTTATATTCTGAATCAATTTAAAATTCATTTTTGATTTTAAATGCATCCCAATGTCAGATCCTCTTATTTAGAAACTGTATAATGTGACATATTGGACAGTTTTTTGACAAAGATAGAATTTATTTAAAAAAAAGTATTTTGAACAGGATTTTCTGAAATGATCGTGATTGAAAAGTCGAGGAAGTATACCAAATTGCGTTTTTTCTGACTGATTTTTAATCCATTTTAGATCTCAAACGCATCCAGTTTACAGATCTTCTTATTTAGGAACTATATAATGTGACGGATTAGCCAGTATTTTTATAAACGCAAAATATATTTCAAAAAAGGGTACCAAAATGGGTACTTTGAAGAGAATACCCAGCTAACACAAATTTGTCGGAAAAGTCACGATCGGATGTCAGAATTATCATGTTTGTCAAGTACATCGATTTTCAAGTATCATTGCGGCATGTTTTAATGACAAAAGAAAGTTATATCATACAAATTGTGCCAATATTATTACAGAAAGACGATAGTAAATCGAAGTCCTGTAAAAGCGTTAAATGCTTGTTATCTATCAATTATCCTATACATGACAGTAGTTTAATATGTCACTTATGTATGTGTTTTACAGTATCACCTTTAATACCATGTATATGATAATTTTCTTCGCGACACTGATTTGGTATCGATATTCTGCCATATTATTCGTGTAAGTTTGTCATAATGAGAAAGAAGAGTGGCAACATTGACGAGGCGAGGCTTGATTTCGATTAAAATAATGGCGGCTTCCGCTGTGATTTGTGTTTGTGTGTTGAATAGCGGCGCGTGAGATATCTGAATTCAACGTTTCCTTGTGGATTTTTTTTATGTAAAAGGTAAGTGCTTTGCTAAATATTCTTTATACACTAATTATTTAATACTTATAACTGAGTAAAAATTTTAAATATTGTAGGGTAGGTGACTTGCAAACATCAGTACACGTTTTCTTAATGTAAAGATACAAGCATTTCTTTAAACATTATTTACCTAACTTTATGAGCAATCGATACATTATTTTTTTTTTCTTAGGACCCATTTTATAAAAAGTAAAAGTTCTTCTTTAGATTTGTATCATATCTTTATACTTTTTTTTTGTGTGTAAGAAACATTTTCCCCAAAAATGAAATACAGTTTCTCAAAATAACAACAAATGTTTATTAATGATTACTTCTTTAAATCCTTCTGCTAAAGTTTTTCTTTATGGTAAGTTAAATTTGTTAAAATATTAAAATTTTAATAAAAATAATCAATGAAAGTATATTTTTATCGAATGGAACTTTGAGAAGAGACCTATTTTATTGAAAGAAATTTTGAGAATGGGCCTCTTTTATTGAGATTATTACGAGTACAAAACTGCGAAGGAATTTTGTTTTGAAATATCAATTTAGTTTTAAGCGTTACCACCATATTTGTTTATCGCTGAGTTTGACTTGCAATAATTTTCAAAAATTGCATTTTGGCATGTTTAGGGAAAAAAAAAAAAAAAAAAAAAAAAAAAAAATCGGCGACTTCATTTTGAAGACTCAAAACACATTTGTTTATATAATTTGATAAAGTGCAGGGTATGCCCAGTCTTGTATATTTATTGAGCCGTTAAATGATTGCCAAAAACTGTTATCAATTGTTTATTTTGTTTATCATTGCTAATTTCCAATCATGTTAAAAACATTTTTTTAATGTATGCATTTATGAAATCATTATGTATATTTATATTAACATTTACTGCTGTTTGTCCACTAGAATGAATATAAGTGATCAGATTTAATGTTTTACCTGGGTAGGGTCACCTGCAGGGTCGTAGCTATTGCCAGGGCACTACCCCAATGCCTCCATACCTGGGGGGCCCCCAAATTGATGGTTAAAAAACACTATTGATTTTAGTTTCTTGTCTAACTTCCTATAAAATGCCCAGCACCTAGCTAAAAGTTAGTAATTAAATAAATCAAAGCACTAGAATAAATGTTTTTGCATGTCTGTCGATATACTCTGTACACTTCACATGCAAAATCAGCTCTAGAGCAGACAGCAAAATGTTGAGTCGAATGTGCCATGTTGTGTTTGCCGATCACACCGAAGCTAGTATAAGAAAGAAAATATGAGTTTTTGATCACTTGAATGATATAAAACGTGTCTAAAAAATTCTAGAAAATCTCTCTTCGATAAAATCGAAAAAAAAAAATTATCAAAACTTATCTTTCAAAAGGTTTTTAAGCAGAATCAGGAACAGGTGTACTTATGTATTACCAACGCCGCAGCAGAGGTTATGCTAATGTGCAAATAAAGAGCAATTTTGTTGTTCTTATGTGCATATAGTTATGTTTTGGATTCCTTGTTGCCTCGTTGTTTGCTCATTTCTGACTGCATCTTTTGTGTACTTGCGAACAAGAATGTTCTTTATTATTCTTCTGCTTATTCTTATTCTTCACCTGGTGTTAATACTTAAGTACCCAGAAACATATGATTAAATTGCATAAACAAAAATGAACCTAAGCAAAACACTCTTTAAAGTATTCAACCAATCAGAAGTCTGTATTTTTTCCCCTATGCTAGTTTTAGTGGGATCAACAAAAATTTTGTCGCCGCCAAGTACCTGCCCAATTCTATGTTTTTAAGCCATTTTTTGATTTATCATACTGCGTAATATTTAAACAGCAGTGTGCGAGGAAAAAACTGCACCTGGGGCCTCTAAGTTTATAGTTACGGCCCTGGTCACCTGAGGTAATTCCTGATCAAAAGTCAGCATCCAATTATTATGAAAACTGTTAAAGGTATTGTTCTTAATTTTTTGTGGAATAAACCCCCCATGATGGTTATATAATAAAAAATCTTAATTAAATATATATATGCACATAATTGAAATTTGAAATAACTTTTAAGTGACCAAGAATTGTTCTGGAAATGGGGTAATTCTCTGTCTTTCTGGGGTAATTATTGGTCAGAATCCTTTTTGACGTAAAGAATGTATATTGATAGTTAATTTTTTAAAACTGAGTAAAAGTAAATATAATCAATCTTGTAAAAGTTTTATTCATCTCATAATTGTTTAATAATAAACCATAATTTGTTTTGGTATAGATACAAAATTATTTCATATACAAAAGACTTGTATAGTTTACAAAGCATGAACTAGCCAAAGAATTTTTGTAGCATTTATTAGCAGTATTTATTACTTTTTTATCCACTGTAAATAGATTAATCCTTACAAATTTATTGGTTAATCTATATATATAAAAGAAAGTCTGGATTTTGTATTAATCACAGCACAAAAAAATCTGCCGAAACTAAAATCTTGAAAATTGGGGTAAAAATACTTCTGATAACATCGGGTGCCGCAAAGAAGGAATTTTCGAAAATTCCACCCCTAAAGGGGTTAAAAAAAGGAACAAATTTTAAAGAAATACTTAAAAAATCGGCTTTTGAAGTTATTTTTCAACTGATAACATATTTTAGTGCATTTTTTCATGCTGAATGAAATGGTACCAAGCAATTCTTTTAAGTTTAGTAGTTTGCAAGATGTTTCACATTTTCCTGATTTGGCAGTGTCTTTGGCGCAAAAACCTGAAATTTTCAATCCTTATCTATATATATAAAAGAAGGTCTGGATTTCGTATTAATCGCATCACAAAAAAACTGCCTAACCTAAAATCTTGAAAATTGGGGTAAAAATACTTCTGATAACATCAAGTGCCGCTAAGAAGGGATTTTTGAAAATTCCACCCCTAAGGGGTTTAAAAACAGGGACGAACTCTAAAGAAATTCCTAAAAAATCGGCTTTAGTAGTTATTTTTCAACTGATAACATATTTTAGTGCATTTTTTCATGCTGAATCGAATGGTACCAAGCAATTTTTAAGTTCAGTAGTTCTTGAGATACTTCACATTTTCCTGATTTGGCGGTGTCTTCGGCGCAAAAACCTGAAATTTTCAATCCTTATCTATATAAATAAAAGAAAGTTTGGATTTCGTATTAATCACAGCACAAAAAAATCTATTCAACCTATAATTTTGAAAGAGAGTTCTATAATCAGGTTAACATGATTATTTAAGCTATATTTAACTATCTCAATGTATATAAAACGCAAAGTGAAATTTCATTGTGGCCGCTTATAACTTAAGTTCTACAAGATAGATTTTAATGGATTTTACATTGTTAGTTAGATAATTTTTCAGAAATTTTGTAACAAATGAAATATAGCATTCTAGTTTAATTGAATGCTTAGGAAATGTTTTATTATCAGATGAATTCAATTACAAAAGTTTGGCTTTATTTTAAATGTTCCGCTGAATGAATTTTCATGTGGTTAAAATTGTTAATATGTTGAGCGCTGCGTCATTCATTGGTGACTAACATTGAACTTTCCGTTTAGATGACTGATTTTTCACCGATGACAGACAGTCTAAAGTACGATATAAAACTGAAAATTACTATGATATAGAAATTTCGTTTGATTCAAAGTTTCTTAAAAAACTGACCAGCGTAGCGGGCGAAGGCTGCTAGTAAAATATATAACTAAATGTTTATTTTTTCAGTTTTATGACCGAAGTTTCTGGATCCTTTTTCAAGAAATTTTATATAAACTTTAATATGGATCTTTAACACTCGGCATAACATTTGGATGTTTGTAATGCCTATATTATGCATGATTTCAGCATTTTGAAAGAAGAGAGTTTTTCTACTTAGTTCTTCTGTCATAGGGTGTGTCTTATCTTACCGTTAGAGCACTTACCGTTTTTGCATTTACAGTTATATTTTTAAGGAGGCTTTAAACTTGCGATTAAAAAAAGTTGCAAGACAATAGTTTTTAGGGTATTAAGATTGTAGAAAAATAATGAATTCTGTTTAAAGACAGGAAAAAAAATATGTGAATTTTGCTGAAAAATTACAGATAATATGCGCCTTTTACCGAAGGATTACAGAAAATATGCAAATTTTGTTGAAGAATCGCAGAAAATATGCAAATTTTTGCTAAAAGGGCTGTAAAAAACTGGATTTTGCTAAAGGATCGTGGATAAATGCCAAATTCTTTGAAAAGACCATGGAAAAAAGTGCGATTATCGTCAAATGGTCGTGAAAAACACATTTTGTCAAAATACTTAAAAAAAAAAAAATGCGAATTTTATCAGAAGTCTGAGTTTCACTTAATTAAAATAATGCATACTTTGTGACGATCAGCCATGAGCATCCCCCGATCACCACCATCCATAGACATGTACTACAATTTTAATATGTAAATGCTTCCCTCTTACTTTATGATTTTTCTTCACATTTGATTGGGGGAAGGGGCAGATTAATAGGACTTTGTTTTTTATGATATGAATTAAAAATGGAAGTTTAAATTAGGTTGATAAGATGTGCAAAATCTCAAATTTTGCTTATAGGAAATAGAAAAATCATGAATTTTGCCAATGAGGTGTAGAAAAAATATCGAATTTCAAAGGTCAGGCACGGAAAAATCACAAGTTTTGTCAATCAAGCTTGGAAAAATCGCAAATTTTTTCTATCAGATGCATAAAATTGCACATTTCAATGATCGCACAAGTAAAGATCATCAGCTTTCTTGATGATGCGTCAAAAATTGCATATTTTCTTCATCGGCTGTACTAAAAAACAAATAATTTGTCTATTTATCGCTCCAACAACAACAAAAAAAAAGGAACGCTGTTTGATGCAGAACAAAAAGAAATATCGTTGATCAGGCATAAAAAGATTGCAAGTTTTGTAGATCAGGCACAGAAAAAATCACAAATTTTATCGATCAGTGCATATAAAAGTTACAAATTTTGTCGATGAGGTGCTGTAAAGTTGGAAATTTTGTTCATTGGCTGCATACAATCTCAAGTTTCATCAATGAAAAACATGAGAAAAAAATCACAACTTCATCAATTTGTCGGGGGTGGGGGTGCAGTTTTCATCAGTCATTTAACAATCTCAAATTTCATTTATCGGGTGCAGAAAAAACCGTACTTTGTCAATGGTTTGTGGAAAAATCTCAAATTTTATCAACATGGGTGCAAGACCTTCAGTCTTGAAGAGATTTTTGGCTAATTCTAAATTCTACTTTATATACTTAAATAATAGTAGTTTTACTGTCAAGAACATTTAATCACTTTCTTTTATTGTAAAAAATCAATTTTTTAGCCATAATGCAATGCTTAGAAACATAAGTGCAAGTTTTTCAGTTCTGAGACGGAATTCGGTCTCTTAAAAATTCCTGAGGATGGAAGTGGATAGTGAAAAACACGCGCTTTTCATCAAAGGATCGTGGAAAAACCCCCATAATTTTCGTGAAATGATCGCGGTGCTATTTCTGTCAAAGGACTGCAAAAAAGACACATTTGCTGTCAAAAGCTTGCGGGGAAAAAACCGCGATTTCTATCAAAGGATCGCGAAAAACACGCTATTTCTGTCGAAAGAACACAAAAAACACTCTAATATCATCAAAGAATTTTGAAAAAAGGCATGATTTTTATCAAAAGCTTGTGAAGAAAACGCAATTCCTGTTAAAAGATTGCTGAACAGATATCATCTCAGTCAGAGAATGTGAAATAAACGTGGTCTCTGTCAAAGGATTGCAAAAAAAGACGAGTTTTCTGTCAAAAAGTTGCAGGAAAACGCAACTCCTGTCAAAGAATCATGAGAAAGATGATATTTCCGTCGAAGAATCGCGAGAAAGATGCTATTTCCGTCGAAGAATCGCGAGAAAGATGCTATTTCCGTCGAAGAATCGCGAGAAAGATGCTATTTCCGTCGAAGAATCGCGAGAAAGATGCTATTTCCGTCGAAGAATCGCTGGAAAGATGCTATTTCCTTCGAAGAATCGCTGGAAAGATGCTATTTCCGTCGAAGAATCGCTGGAAAGATGCTATTTCCGTCGAAGAATCGTTGGAAAGATGCTATTTCCGTCGAAGAATCGCTAGAAAGATGCTATTTCCGTCGAGGAATTGCGAAAAAGATGCTATTTCCGTCGAAGAATTGCGAAAAAGATGCTATTTCCGTCGAAGAATTGCAGAAAATATGCTATTTCCGTCGAAGAATCATGGAAAAGATGCGATTTCCGTAGAAAAATCACGAAAAAGATGCTATTTCCAGTCAAAGAATACTGAATAGATGCAATTTTTGTCAAAGGATCACAAAAAAGTGCAAAATCGCATGAATTTAATCAAAGGATCGTGGAAAAGACGTGAATTTTGTCAAAGGATCGTGGAAAAGTCGCGAATTTTGTCAAAGGATCGAGAAAAAGAGATTTCCATCAAATGATTGCAAAAAATTCCACGATTTTCATCAAATGATTGCAGTAAAAACTAGGGATGCACCGAATAGTGATTTTGGCCGAATGCCGAATATTCGGCCGACAGCTGAGCCGAATACCGAATATTCGGCTAGCCGAATAGTAATTGTTAGGCTGAATACCGAATATTCGGCCAGCGGAATAGTAGCTATTCAGCCGAATACTGAATATTTGGCTTCCCAAATACTTTTTATATTTCAAAGTTTAAAGGTATTAAAATGTTACTTTTTAAAACAATTTTACATAATATTTAATAAAAGAGACTTATATTTTGATAAACAAGAACTTTTTATAAGAACATTCAGTATTGAAAAAAATCTGTCTTTTTTTTATTTAAGAAGCATAATTATGAGACTTTTTCAATTAATAAAATCTTAAATATCATGATTTTTTCTACGAATTAAAACAAACATTTTGAAATCAAAGAGAAATAATGAAAAAATAGTTGAAAAAAAACTATACAGTCTCATATTTGTTCTTTTTAAATAACTCAAGACAGATTTTTTTCAATATAAATACTTTCAACTTAATTCTGAATAAAGGAATGCCTAGCTCATAGTTCTTTACCTATGAATAAGGGCATTTTCCATCCTTCTCATCATATCATATTTTACAGAAATCAAAGCATGTGAGTTGAAAATATAGTTATGGTATCTTCTTCATTGTTAATGCAACAAACGAAAACACAAGTTTTCTTAAGTTAAACTTTACAAACAGCAAATAAATAATGTAAAAACATTCTATTTTATTTAAATATGATTTTATTTCTAATTATTTTAAAGATATTTATAAATTGACAGTTAAAAGCAGTAATTGTGAAAAGTTTTTTAAAATGTGTTTTAAAAGGCTTTATTAAGCATTCGATTCGGCTGAATACTTTGATATTCGGCCAAACTGAATATTCGGCCTAATCGAATATTCGGTAACATGGCCGAATACCGAATAGATACCGAATATTTGGTACATCTCTAGTAAAAACACGATTTTTGTTAAAGGATCGTGAAAAAAAATGCGAACTTTGCCAAAGCATCATGGAAAGATGCAATTTCTGTTGAAGGATCGCGTAAAAGACACTATTTCTGTCGAATAATCGCAGAAAAGATGCTATTTCCGTCGAAGAATCATGGAAGAGATGCAATTTCCGTAGAAAAATCACGAAAAAGATGCTATTTCCAGTCAAAGAATACTGAATAGATGCAATTTTTGTCAAAGGATCGCAAAAAAGTGCAAAATCGCATGAATTTAATCAAAGGATTGTGGAAAAGACGTGAATTTTGTCAAAGGATCGTGGAAAAATCGCGAATTTTGTCAAAGAATCGAGAAAAAGATTTCCATCAAATGATTGCAAAAAATTCCACGATTTTCATCAAATGATTGCAGTAAAACTGCGATTTTTGTTAAAGGATCGTGAAAAAAAATGCAAACTTTGCCAAAGCATCATGGAAAGATGCGATTTCTGTTAAAGGATCGCGTAAAAGACGCTATTTCTGTCGAATAATCGCAAAAAAGACGCTATTTCCGGTCAAAGAATACAAAATAAGTATGCTTTTTTTTGTCAAAGGATCGCAAAAATGTGAATTTAAATGAAGGATCAGGGAAAAGGTGCAAATTTTGCCAAAAGATCGAGAAAAAGCGTGATTTCTGTGAAATGATTGCCAAAAACACAAGAATTTCATCAAATGATAACAGAGAAAATGAAACTTTTTGTTGAAGGATAGCAAAAAAGGACGCAAATTTCATCAAAAGATTGTATGAAATACTTGGATTTCAGCGAAAAAATGCAGATTTCTGCTGAAAACTAGAAAAATCGCAAATTTCAGTGGAAAATCGCAAGTTTCCGTTTAAAGTCGTAAAGAAATCACAAATTTCAGCAAAATATTGTAGAAAAGTTGAAAATTTTGTCGAAAGATCGGGGGAAGAAACTTATTTCATCATATGGTCATGGAAGAAAACTCGAGTTACGTGCTTATGTTCTCATTGAGTGGGAGGGTGAAGTGTCAAAATATTTTCAATCTTGGCAAAATTTCAAACTTGCACCCATGCTTAGAAATCTTCTAACCCCTTTTCATTTAGTTACTTCTAATACTCAGAAAAGATTCCACAGATAGACTTCTTGTACTTATGTTTGTCGATAGACTTCGTACGAATGTCGAAGTTTCTCGATAGACTTCGTACGAATGTCGAAGTTTCTCGATAGACTTCGTACGAATGTCGAAGTTTCTCGATAGACTTCGTACGAATGTCGAAGTTTCTCGATAGACTTCGTACGAATGTCGAAGTTTCCCGATAGACTTCGTACGAATGTCGAAGTTTCTCGATAGACTTCGTACGAATGTCGAAGTTTCTCGATAGGCTTCTTACGAATCTCGAAGTTTCTCGATAGGCTTCTTACGAATCTCGAAGTTTCTCGATAGGCTTCTTACGAATCTCGAAGTTTCTCGATAGGCTTCTTACGAATCTCGAAGTTTCTCGATAGGCTTCTTACGAATCTCGAAGTTTCTCGATAGGCTTCTTACGAATCTCGAAGTTTCTCGATAGACTTCTTACGAATCTCGAAGTTTCTCGATAGACTTCTTACGAATCTCGAAGTTTCTCGATAGACTTCTTACGAATCTCGAAGTTTCTCGATAGACTTCTTACGAATCTCGATGTTTCTGGATAGACTTCTTACGAATCTCGAAGTTTCTCGATAGACTTCTTACGAATCTCGAAGTTTCTCGATAGACTTCTTACGAATCTCGAAGTTTCTCGATAGACTTCTTACGAATCTCGAAGTTTCTCGATAGACTTCTTACGAATCTCGAAGTTTCTCGATAGACTTCTTACGAATCTCGAAGTTTCTCGATAGACTTCTTACGAATCTCGAAGTTTCTCGATAGACTTCGTACGAATTTCTAATTTTCTCAATCAGGCGTGAAAAAATTGCAAATTTTGTTGATTGGTCACAAAAAAGCACATTGTGTCATTAGGAGAAAAAAAAAATCGCACAATAGATTGATACGAAATGGAAAAATCGCTGATGTTGTCTTTGATGAATGGAAAAATTTTAAATTTCGTTTATCGGCAGGGTTTGAAAAAACCCGGGTTTTTTTTTAAAAAGCCCAACCCACTGGGCCCACTAGTCTAAAACCCGGGTTTTTCTGTAAGAACCTGGGCTTTTTCAGGTTTTATCAAATTTTTTTTAAAGACTTAAAATTTCTAATTTTCATATATATAACAGCTAAACTGTTCATGTATCAGTGAAACCTGGGTATAATTTTGCATTAAAAATAAATCAACAAAATGTATATATTGAAAAACCTAGTTAATTTAAAAGGTAGATTTGTGTCTGATATGACTAGTTTCTTGCATTGATATATTAAGCCAGCTGTAAATGAATTTTTTGAGTTAACGAAGAACATTCAAAATGTTTGAAAAAAAAATGTACTTACTACTACTAAACACAATTTGAAGTAATTACAAAAATATATAAATACAATGACGATCAAAATTACTTTTTGCTTTTACAAAAATTGATTACCAGTAATAATTTTGCGAATGAAATTATCATTAAAATACTGTATTAATACTAATGCTAAATCAGAATTAGTATTTTTTTTTATTATAACTAATTAACAGAATAAACTAAATCTTACATAGCTACTTCAATAAATTAGGATTCCCAGCATATGTGGTATTTTGTTACGAGTTTCAATATTGTATAACATAACATAGAATAAATTATCTTTTTTTTATGGGAAAAAGTTTGTTTTTGTGTTTCTGATATATAAAAAATTAAATTACAATTATTTCTTTTTAAAATTTTCATTGGTAGAATTAAGATATTTCTTCCTCTTGTGGTGAGAGAGAAACTTTACGAGTGGTGTATTGCTATTAAGAAATATATCTTAATATCATTATTAAGATCTTAATGACAATTTTAAGAAATTAACCTTAGGCAATTTAAAGTTGAAATTTTGAAAAAAAAAAAAAAAGTTGGTTTTTTGAGTTGGGCAAAATCATAACAACCCTGCTTTAAGATAAATATGCTAAATTTATATAATGTCTTTCATTAATTTCAAATAAGAAATCAGTTAAATTGTGCAATGATACAGTTGTAAAATCCTGCAAAAATTTGAAAAAACCCGAGCGGGTTTTTTTGGGCTGGGACCACTTGGGGGAACCCTGTTAATCGGGGGCATAACAATTGTGAGTTTCATCAGTTTATTGCAAGAAAAAGCTGTGAACTTCATCAATTTGCAGCAAAGTAAAAAAAAAAAAATAATAATGCATCAGAGGGTCCTTCCATGGTTACTTATGTTACATTTACAGCAATTTACTGCAATAATTTTAGTAATATAACACTAAAAAACATTCAAGTGTGAAATTAACTTAATTTGACAATGAAACCTATGTGAGGGTCAATTTGGATAAATTACCTAAAAAATTATAATGAAATTGCACTTTATATATGATAACATATTCCTTTTTCAGTAATGGCAGTTACCGAGTAAATAAAACTAACAAAATTTATGAAATAACATTAAAATTATGTAATTTTAGTATAAATTGGGCTTTGAATAACTTTAATTAGCAAACCATGTCTAATAAATTTATATATATATATTTTCTTTTTTGTTACATTACTAAAATTACTGAAAATAGTTCAAAACGTAACATAAGTTACCATGGAGCGACCCTACAATCAGTTAAGAATCCGAAATATCACTAATTTGTCGATGGCATACTGAACAATCACAAATTTCTATAACTAGGTGCAAAAAAAATGCAAATTTTGTTGATCAAACTCAGAGAAAAATCACAAATTTCCTTGATCATGTGGGAGGAAATCATGAGTTTTGTCGATCGATTTTATAAAAAACATGAATTTTGTCAATCGGGTGCAGAAAAACTTCATATTTTCCCGATCATTTTTGTAAAAATCGCAAATTTTGTTGATCAGTTCATAAAGTGCAAATCGCCATGATTGCTTAACCATGAAAAAAATTGCACATTTTGATGATCAGGCATGGAAAAATCTTGATTGACTTCTTTTCTTTCCTTCATTCATAACATTCATATTTTTTTCTGCACTAGTTACTATGCTTATTTTTTAGCACTTTAAAACAAAATTTACACTCCCGTATAAAGTCAAGGAATATTATTACATCTTGAAAATAATCTTACTATATCTAATCTATTACATATACAATTATTTGGCAAAATTTGTGTTTTTGTGAAGCTTAGTTAATTTGCATTTTTCGCAACTATTTAACAAAATCTGCTTTTTTTGTGATTTTTATTTACAGACTGACAAATTTCCAAGCCTAAAGAAATAATAGCAGTAAAACAAACTCTAAAAATTTAAAAATAAATAAAACATAAGGGGTTGTCTACTGTATTCCACTCTCCCCTATACAAAAATATGCAGCAAATAATAATAATAATAAAAACTTTTAATTATTCTTATACAGACATGTAATTTTAGTAAGTCTGATCATCTACTACACTGTTGGTCCCATAATTGGTATTGGTGGATAATCACACGTTTACAGTGTACCTATAATGTATTTATAGAAAAGCATTCATTTTGAATAAACACTACATTTTCGAATAATTACATTTTGCTTTAAAAAATCATACATCTTAAGGAATGCTCGATAAGATAATGGCAAATAAGTTTTTGACTTCATATAGATGTTAATAGAAATTTAAATTTTTTGCATATATGCCTGTTGTATTATTTTTTAATTTCTGTTTTTAGATGGTGTTTAGAAATTCAGGAAGACCTTCTTTCACATATCAAATATATATTGGAGTATGAGGATATTTCCAAACATGTAAGTTATTTTTTATTTTTTTAATAGAATTCAAACTTTTATAAATAAAATAGACTTAGAATGTGTTATCTTTCAAAGTTCTCTTTTAAATTTTCTAGCTAATAATTCTAAACTATTCTTTTTTTCTGTCTGAAATAATTATCATTAAAAATTATTTATACTTTAAAAAACTGAAACCATTTATGGTGCATATTACACACTGCCCATGTCTTTAAAGGTTAAATTTTAAACATGGAAACTCATAATGAAGTATGAGGGAGGGGAAATTTTTTCTGGTGACTAAAATTTAGAAAAATTCTAGGCTACATTTACAGAAACATTTCTGAAAACAGAATTGTCCTAGATTTTTTAAAAAAGCAGAGTGTTACTTGTAGGTAGAAGGCACTGTTATTTAATTCTTAAGATTCAATAACTATATGTTGAAAGCCTGATTTCTGTCTGCACAAGTTTTATGCAAACTTTCATCCTTACAGTGTGGATAATTACCTAGTTATATTACAACTGAATACTGGGGGTTCCCACTTATGGGTAACATCATGATCAGGATAGATGCTGTAGAGCACTTAGCTGTTCAGGGTAAAGTAAATAAGATTACTGTATATACTCGCGTATAAGTCGAGAAATTTTAGACAAAAAAAGAACTTTAAAGGAGGGGGGGGAAGGGTCGACCTATACGTGAAACTAAAAAAAAAAAAAAAAAAAAAAAAAATCTAATAATAAAATATCAGAAAATAGTTTGCTAGTGAATCATTGCTGCAGCACTCCATTGTGTTTGTAGAGTACAAAATCCAAAATCCGGAATCCTTCCAACCTCGACTATTCCGAATTCAAGATCATTTTTTGTTTAATTTTCAAAAAAATAATCTACCCAACCCTGTTGCAAAGAACAACAACAAAAAAGTGCCATTAAGATGGCTCTCAAAAGGGAATTGTTTAAAAAGATTCATGGAGTTGTTCGATGTTCTTGGTGAATTTTTAAATGAAAAGCCTGACATTAAGGCCCTACAAACCGTTGATGGAAAAGCATATGTTAGTTATTTAGCAGATATCTTTGAAAAGTTTAATACATTAAATAAACAATTTCAAGGAGAAAACAAAACACTTGTTGATGCAAAAGTGAAAATATTTGGGGTTTTTTGCGTCTGCTGAGGTTTGACAAAAACATATTTCAGAGAGAAAGTTTGACCTATTTTTCTGGTTAAAAAAATGCGAGGTAACAGACACCGCTATAACTGCCATTGTCAATCATCTGAAAATGTTGGCCTCTGATATGAATGATAGATTCGTTGATTTAAAGCAAATGGATTTTCCATCATGGGTCATGCAGCCAATGTTAGTTGATTTATCTAATGTTTCAACACCATACAGAGAAGAAATTGCTGAAATTAAAAACGATGAGTCAATTAAAACTCTATTCAACATAAAAGGCAATATGGTGTGGCTTTGTGCTGAGACTGAAACTAAATAGCCTAATTCAACACAATTTGCAAGAAAAATATTGTTACCCTTCCCATCTTCATACCTTGCTGAATGTGGCTTGAGTGCGGTAAACGATTTACTACTAAAATAAAGAAATCGACTAGACATCACTAAACGAGGGATTTGAGATAAAAGCTGACAAAATTAGTGCCTAATATAAAATCTCTTTGCAGCCAACATCAAGCACAAAAATCTCATTAATTTTATTCTATTCATCTTAAATGTTATAATTTGAATTTTATTATATATTTTATTTATTTACTTTTACTATCAGCAATTAAAATGACAGATACATAATCAAGAAACATCCAGTTAAAGTTATTTTTGTGTATCAAAGTTCACTATTAAATATTTGAAGATCTAATTTTTTTTTTCATTGCTGCATATTATTATTATTACTCTTATTAGATCTAGAAGCGGCTGCACAAACCATCACCTTATCGAGTTGATGACTGAAATTCATGAGCTAGTTAAAACTTGATTCGCATATCAAAATGCAACTGGTCTACCAAGTCATATCTTAACAAACTTTATTTTAGTGGTTGACTGGTAGATTTACCATTTGTTTTCTTGCTAGCAGTCCTCTACATTTTCATACTTTTGACTGCAGTAAAGCACTTACCGATCAATCATTAAAATCAGGTCTTTAGCGATTTCCACCAAGATATGATTTGGCAGACCAGTTGCATTTTAATATACAAATCAAGTTTTGTCTAATGCTGAAACTTCAACAATCAAGTCTATGAGATGATGGTTTGTGCAGCCGCTTCCTGGTCTATATTATTAACGATTGCTTCCTGAACACATTTCTTTCGTTTATGTTCATTTTTTCATGACCTTTCTTTTACTTGTTTATGTTTTCTTTTCCATTCCATTTTTAAATGGCTATTTTTTTTTAAACTTCTTTAAATGGAATAACAGCTCAATTTTTATATAATAAGAATTATTTTTCAGAGAGAGGGGAGGGGGGCCATCAGGGTTTTAGATATGATTTGGTGGGGCATGGCCTGAAAAAGGTTGAGAAACACTGGTATAGTTAATTATTTAGTTTAATTCTTAAGAGCTCTTTTGGTTTATGTATGATTTTGATTCTTTCAAATGTCATGTCATAATATTTTATGGGAAAGTATTGATTGTGCTGTTGTGTTGATTTCTATTCTTTTGAAAAATGTTGAATAAATCCTAATTCTCCAGTAGAGAGGGGCACTTAACATCCAGTTACAGAGATATGGGAAATTAATGTGTAATCTGATGTAAATGTGTCTGCTTTTTGTAACAAACTGGATTTTTTTTTTGGGGGGGGGGAGATATTACAAATGAAGTATTTATTCATTTTCGAACAATACATGACTGTAAGAATTCCGAAATACACACTGTAGTGTTCTTAAATTTTTATGACAGTTTGTAAAGGAATTTTGAAGCAAGATTCCAAAACTTTCCAGAGATAATTAAGTTGTCTCAATTCTTTGTCACCATAGTTATTCCAGCTGCAAAATAGATGGTTGTGAAGTTGTTCAATCATGAAAAACTTCAAATGAAAATAATTGTCTTGCAAGAAAATATTTCCCTACCAGTGTATAAAAATACATCCTCTTAAGAGTTTGGGGGTAAAAATGTTTCAGTATTGTATGAAAATTGTAAAAAAATTAGCTATTTACCTGGTTACTGTTTTTGACTCTTCATGTCTTCATATGTATGTAAAAAATCTTTGTTCAAAATTAATTTTTTGATAAACAAATATCGTTTTGAGATTGATGGATGCCCACCTTCAAGATACTTTTTCCATTATTTATTCACCACATGAACAAAACTGTAAAAATCTGGCTCAAGAAAGCAAGTGTAATTCTTCGCATTAATTTTTCAACAGATGCCTTAAGAATGCCTTTTCTATTTCGTGATGAGAACATTTTTAGACCTTATACCTATGTATCTAGTAATTGTTCAGAACTAATGCATGACTTTTCTATTACATGTGTGTATATCTATAATAATAATAAAATATAAGTAGGTAGTACTTATGAAATGTGTTTTGTTCTTTAGTTCTCAATAAAAATTTTCTGAACCCATTTAAAAATACTTGTCAATCTCTGCATTAGAATTTTAATAAACAGCTGATTCTCTTCTATACAATGAAAATGTAATCCATGGAAAATGATGTCTAATGATTAAATCGCATAAAAATAAGTTAGTCTTAAATAAAAATCCTAGTATAAAATATTTTTATATATATTGAATAAAATTCCTTATATATTTAGTGTTAATGCTATGTATGTGTAATTTATTTGTTCTCAAGGTGTGAAAGTCAATTATTTTATTATATTTCTACATTTTTAATAATCTGATTTTGTGTCTACCAATACCAAATTTTAATCCTTTTAAAATGTTATTTTATGTTGTTTAAATAGGTGGAGAAATTATCAGATACTTGGAGCACCCAACTTGGAAGGAATCTGGGTTTGAAGTATACCAGTATTGAGAATAAAGGATTGAGGACTTCTGAGCCAGTTTCTGAATTTTGAAGAAAATGTATTATGAAAGAGCATGATAACTGTCGATATGAAATATTGTATTGCTAAATCTCATCTTTTAAAAAAATAAAAGGAAAATCTTTGTTAAAAATATTAAATATATAATTTGTATTTTGTAAGCAAAAATTGTAGTTAATAAATATTGTAGCACTAACACTTGCATTGTTCTATATTGTCTGTGTTTATTTATTTCAGCTATCTTAACATGGTATGTATTTTCAGATGAAACATAGACAAGAATTGACAGATGATTTGAAAAAGACTCATAAGGTTTACCGCAAACAAGAAGGGGGGGGGGTGAAGGAATTTATTTATTTTTATTTATTTATTTATTTATTTATTTTATTTTTTTGTCTTACCTATGATTTGAGATAAAATGTATTTGGTGTGTGTATGCATTATTATTAGTATTCTATTTGAAATAGTTTGTACATTCTTAATTTAATTATATTTCATACAAAATTTTCAGTTGTACTCTCTCAATATGAAAGTTTATGAAGCATAAATTATTCCATTTATCCCCACCCCCCTTCATTACAAAATTTGTATTGTTGAAATTTTACTTATATATTTTTTTTACTATTTAAATGGTTTACGCATCCCAAAGACAAAATGTTGTTAATTTAATTAGTCACTGAAACTTTTTTGGAGTCCAAAAATATTGAATGTGATTGAAAAAAAAAATAATAATAATAATAAAATGGAAGTTTTTAAATGAAAAAATGTTATCTCAAAAGTACTTTCTTGCTCGTGTGTGTGTGGAGAGAGGGGGGGGGGATTGGGATATGTGTTAACACCTGATAATATTTAAGTTAGTAATAAGAAATTTTTTTATACTTCTATTATGTAGGGATTACTGCGAGACAATAATGCCATAAGAGGAAAAAACAATAAAATATCTAATAAGTAAAAATAAACTTTTTATTTAATGCTAATTTCCCCACTAATAATAATAATTTGTATTAATTATAAATCTTTTACTTATAGACAAAAGCAATTTAGCCATTGAATAAAAATTTGAATATATTTTATGAGGGGTGCAGAAAATCTAAGCGCCGTCGGGCAGTCTCTCACCACTAAATTGATTTATTAATATTTTGTGCAAAATTCTTGCTAGAATGTTATTAAATTTTCAGCAAGGAAATTTTTTAATAATTTTAGTGGCGAGAGACAATCCACTTATGCCTAGATTTTTGCACCCCTTTTTATGCTTCATGATTAGTTAGAAAAGTTAAGAGAAAATCCCTCCCCCCCTTCATGCATATGCATTTATATTAGAAAAATGTTCGCTTCTTTGAAGCAATATTTGATTTTTTTTTTCAATGTACTACACTTGGAACTTAATTGAAATGCTATTGTAAAAGGCGGGGGGGGGGGGATGAAACATTTTTTATTGTAAAAAAGGTGCTATTGAATAGTTGAACAAAAATTAGAACTTTTTTATCCTTCATAATTAAGACAGTTAAAGGACTTTAAAAAAAACTTTTTTAAAAAATATTTTTTTCTTTGGAATGTTTTTTTCTTTTCTCTAAATTGGAATTTCAGGCAAATGTACGATAAAAAGATGAAGGATAACATCCGTAATATATGAAAAAAAAAAAAAAAACTATTGTATTATGTGTGCTAGTTAGATGCATTTTTTCCTGATCAGTTAAGAGTGGATTTTAGAAAAGTTTTTTAATACGATCAATAGTATGAAACTTCATAAAAATAAAATACACGTATGAAACTGAGTAAAGAAAATGTTTATGTTAAAAGATTCTCTAAGCAGTACACAGAGCTTCTGTATAAAATTTAAGTGAAGTTAAATACAGCGTTACAAAATGTGCTAATAGCAAAATATAGAAGAAGAAATTCTTCAGTCCTAATTTTCCACAATAAAACAACGCAAGCTTGATTTCCTTATTATAAAATTTAGAGAAAATCTTGCAACAATTTATGATTTTGAAACTTGAAAAAAGGTCTTAAAAATAACTTTGATTGTATCAAGGTTTTTTTTTTATCATTTTCCAATTATATAACTGGAATATTTTTTTTTTACTCTTTCAAAGGCGGTTGTATATTTATGGAACTAATTAATTTTAATTTCCAAATGTTACCAGAATTTTGATTAAAAAAATAGTTTGATGTATGTAAAATTTAGTTTTTTCTTCTTTACAAATATACATGTAAGATTCCAGTGTCATTCATTTCAACATATTAGCAATGGAAGTGATTTAGCCCTCAAAGGATTAAAATAGTATAGATACTACCAAAAAAAAAAAATCTATATATATATATATTAAAAGTATCCGCCGACATGTGTATAAAGTGTCATTAGATTGGCACAAAATGTTATCATATGGGCATTAAAAAAAAACGTTCAAAATGATTCTCATTGGATATCAACAATATCAAATTTGTGCCCTTATTTTATCATTTTTATGCCAGAAGTGTCGGAATTCCTACGTATTTGTATCAAACACGTATCATCTACATCGCCGATTTTCGTCGTGGTGTCATATTTCTGGCGCCATCATGACAACGCATGAGAGTATCGCCAAAGATATCGAAGGAAAGGACAGAATCGATACTTTTAGGTTACGATTCACTGTTATCGAAATAACACCTCTTGTACTTGTCGAAAGATATAATTTTTGTACCATTCTGTTAGTTCTGTGTTTGCTGGGTATCCTGAAGCGATCGTAAATGAAAAATTGAGGCATTCAAATAACAAAGTTGCGTTTTTCTGACTCTTTTTTAATATCAATTTTGCTGCCAAACGCATGCAATTGACAGCTTCAGTTATTTAAGAACTGTATATGTGCCGTATTGGTCAATCTTTTGATAAAGGCTAAATTTAAAAATCTGTCAAAGTAGGCACTTCGCACAAAATTGCCCGCACAAAACTTTTTGAAATGTGGATGCCTTCAAATAACAAATTGGTATTTTATGATTCACAAAAAGTGCGTATTGGTCGATTTTTTAATAAATTCAGAATATATTTCAAAATATGTTGTTAAAATGGCGATCTGAGCCGAATTTCGCTTAAAATGTTCCTGATAAAACCAATGCTTTTGCAGAAAATATGAGATTAAAAGTTTTACAATTGTGGTCAAAGAAAATTCTTAAACTGGGTTTAATTTTCAAAAGCGGTCAAAGAATGTTCTTAAACAGGGTTTATCTCCAATCATATTTTATTTTTTGTTGTTGAAATGAGCACGCCACGAAAAATAGCTCCGCCTATAGACCAAGTCGACAGGGATTTTTTTGTATTCATTTCTTGAAATTTTATAGTACATCTGCAGGACGCATAAAATATTTTTTTTTGATAGGTTATTACACTTTTACGTTAAATTTGGTTTTCTGCATTTGGCAATTTTAATTGTATAATTTAACACCATATTTACATGATCTTATATCCTTAAAAGGTCAAACAGTACTGTTGTAATTCCAATCTGTTCTATAATTATATGTGAACAATCTAACACTGCGTTTTAAATTGTATTAAATGAAACAGCTAATTAAGTTTCTGGAATTAACTAGCATGGTGCACCATAGGGAATTAAATTAATCACTTTCAAAAACATTTATTTCGATTTAATCGTGTTTTATTTTCAATTAATGTATTTGAGAATAAATAATTACTTACCTTACGCATCATTCCTTAAACTATTTCTAAATATCAGGACTAAAATGGAAGTTCTTAATTTATAATTCATTAAATTTAAATGTTTACACAACGAAGTCTTTTTTTCTATACTTTCTTAAGTAAAATGTCATTAAGAAATGTGTTTTTCTGTCTGTCGGTACGTTAATTTAGATAAATATATTTGGGTTTACATGAAATTCTGATTTGTTAGTTGAAGTTTACAATGAAATATTTAGATATTAAAATGAATAATTTGTATGTAGATAGATCCAAAATAATTCTGCAATGACATTACTATAAGAAAATTATTTGTAGTCATTTTCTTTGATGTGACAATCTGTAATACATTATAAGATTGAGATGTATCAGTGAGGTACAATTAAAACACTCTTAAGAGTATAAAATAAGTGACACAATTCGTCATTTACAGAGCTGCATAAAAATAAACCGTAATATGATCAATATTAAAAAATATCTTAGAAATTTAATTATATTATTATGCTTGGAACACATATTAATATAAAAGAATCAGACAGAAACATTAATTGTAACGAGTTTTCTATGCATTAAAAAGTACATACTACCTATTGTGCATTATCATAGATGCAAATAATGTAAATTTACTTATGGCATCGGTAACAATATAGCTATATATATATATATATGTTCAAGAAGAAGAAGACAATTTAAGAAAACTTTCGACTTCCAGTTTTCGATGTATTTAAACGTTATAGGAAGTCTTGAATACGAAATGTTTATTTATAGAAAATGCCAGACTGAAGTACCCAACATAGTGTACCCGCATAATGTACACAACAAGATTCACTGCTAGGCTGCATTTATCACGGTTACCACAATAGAACTAATGCAATGTTTTTTTCTTAAAATCTATTCCGTTCTGTTTTGTATTGATTCTGTTAGTTCTTGATATGATTTGATGCTAATTACAGTTCGTAATAAATGACTAACAGGAGGTGTGCTATGTTGCATTTTTCACAATTAAACGCAACAGGTCTAGGGAATGTCATAAGCAGTCGCAAGAATTAACGAAAGAATTCTTATCAAACTTAAGATTTAGATATACCTTGATAAATGCTATTGTTAATTACGTTTTGGTACAAATTGACCAACATGTCGTGTTGCTGCGTTGCTTTTTGCATTAGTTCGTCAATAGCAGTATTGAAAGAAGTAATTCACGAATTTTCATAAAATTTCAGATTCATTTAAAAGTTCACACACTTTTTGATGATTAGATTCTTTTGTCAATTGACCACTACGCCTTGCTGCTATGCTAGATTATTCAAGATTTTCTCAATAGGTCGATTTCAAAAACTAATGAACACATTATCATGTCATCAGAATCCCTATGATGGGCGTCGACTGCCAGATAACTTTGAAACTGTGCTGGCGAATTTTCAAATAATAACCTATGTGAGATAGAAAGAAAATTTTAGATTACCAGATCCTCCAACTTTATAGTACAGAAAAATGAATAAAGGAAGGTACAGAAAACAAAATAATACAGAATCTTACTTATAAATAAAATATTTTACAAACAGAAACTTTATAAAAAATAATACATATTGTATAATGCCTTCAATACCTTGTAGAGTTTTCTTGTACAAAGATAAACATTTTATTTCCATAAAGTACAACTATAATATTCGCAAAATAAGAGCAGCATTTTGAATTATTTTTATTTTGTGAATAATAAGCTAAAAGAATCAGAAAAATATTGTATAAATTTAACACATAGATGGGAAGCATAATAAAAAAATTTCAGATTTAACATATGAAAATATGCAATGAATAGCATATAAGATGCTTGTGTTACAGTGAAATCATTATACAGGGTGTCCCCTCTCAACGGTGGCCAATGGCAAATTTCTAAACCGTTAGTCATAAACATATAGTTCCAATTGCAAAAATGATTTAATAAAAGGTAAATAATTGTTTTTCAAGCGATTTAGTTCAAAATAAAATTTTATTAAAAATTTACGAAAATTAACTTTTTATACGGTCCCCCGGTCCTATAAGTGATATTTGGTAAATTTTTCCCACTACTGTAACAAATAAGAGAAAAAAAGGTCCCATTCACATAAAATTAAAATTGACAGAGTTATAAAGCTTTAAATTTCAGGACTTAAACCTCTTTTATGTAGTAAAATACGGATGAATTGGACTGATCTATAACGGAAACTTCATTAAGTGCTTAAAATATTATAAAGGACGTCTATTTTCAACGCTGTCTAATAGCTAATTCCTAAATCATTTGCCACAGACATATAGTTCCAATTTCTAAAAGGTTTTAAATGAGATAAATAGGTATTTTAAAAGTAATTTAACTGAAGATGCTACCACCGTATAAGTTTTACGGTAATGTTAATTTTTATTATTTAACTTCTAGATTGGTTAAAATAGTTAAAGACGTGAGTTTTAAAATTCTCTTTATCGTGAAAATTTTAAAAGGTGTGGAATTTTGATAAGCCTTTATTTTGCTTAAAACGTTCGTACTTATTTTTCTCCTGCTCAAAATTTCTATTCAAATTTTAACTCACTTCCAAATATCTGATCGAGGTTCAATTTGCACACTTATTTATATTCAATGTCAGTATAATATTAATACAATTTTAAGTGCGTACCATTTATTTATTTTATAGGATTACTTCAAATTCTGTTAGGTTAAGAAATCTAATAGAATAGTAAAAATGTGTCATTTTGTAACGATTTGTGACTGTTGCTTTTCATAAATTAAATCAACAAACTTTCTGTTATTTTTTTACTTATAATTTTAGTACAAATTTTGCTTAATACGTAATCATCAACATAAATTTAAAAATAATATTGTAAATATTATTTTACTCTGAATGTGTAACGTGAAATTTTATATCTTGGGTTTATTTTTATTTCCAGTAAATTTGTGACTGACCCCTAATTTGCAGCAAAAAAGATGCTTCAACTTTAAACAGCTATTACTCGGTCAGTTTTAACCGCAGAGGAATGGGACTTTTTTTTGTATTATTTGTTACAGTAGTGGGAAAAATTTACTAAATATCACTTATAGGACCGGGGGATCGTATAAAAAGTTAATTTTTGTTATTTTTTAATAAATTTTATTTTGAGCTAAATCACTTGAAAAACAGTCCTTTACCTTTTTTAAAGCATTTTTGCAATTGGAACCATATGTCTATGACTAACGGTTTAGAAATTAGCCATTGGCCACAGTTGAGAGGGGACACCCTGTATGTATATGTATATATATAATACAAATAATTCTACTTGATTCCTATAAAACACCGCACTTACATTTTGATAAGGATATATTCTATATAGTAGATAGTCATAATATTTCACGTTCTTACGAGCTTTACACGTGTATATAAGCCTACATATTATACAACAAAACATTTTTTTTTCTGGAAAATATAGTGTATTCCGAGTTTCAAGCATTATGTATAATTAATACTCCGATTACTACAAACCACAGTATGTATTATTGCGCACAATTTTAGCAATGTTTTTCCGAATATTTTTTAAGTGTAATATTCCGTTTTCTTCACCTGCAATATATGTTTTTCAAGTACTATAAGCTCTCAATTAAATTTATTTTTGCTAAACAAGTATGTATTAACAGGGTTCGCTGTTCAAGAAAGTTTCTTTGAGACTTATCAGTATATGCTGCATAGAAAAATAAATACTATCTAAACGCGCAAAATTCCACAGTTCGTAAAGAAAAATAAACTACAATAACATTAAAAAGAGTCTTATTTAGTTTGTTTCGAAATGTGTAAAAACTGCCCAAAAGTTGCAGTGTTCATTGAAGAATTGATAGCATTCTTAAAGCAGATGCTAATTTTTGAAAAATCTAATTAATGATACATAACCAAAAGTACTTGGAAATACTTTAAAATAAAAACTGCGTTACAATTTTAAATATTTACCAGTTGAGTGAAAATGAAACTCCTTAGATAGCTAACAAATCGCGTAAAACTTTCAGATGTAATGATAGTCCATCAAAACAAAATTTAGACCGAAGTTTATGTGTGTGTATGGAACAATCACTAAATATAATAAGTAATTTCCCAACTTAATACACTGGTGGAAATTGATTAATGAAAATACGGTTTTATAAGAAAAACTTCCTTAATATTCATTACAAATGAATGAAATTTCATGGGATATACATAGTACGTATGACAAATCTATTACAAAAATAAATTTTCACTCATAATATTAAACATAAACAAAAAGTCAATAATTAAATTTTCGTAATATGCGAACATGGAAATTCATTTATTAAATATCACATTTTATTGGCTATTCCAAAGCAATGTGACAAAAAGTAGCATAAAACAATGTAACGTGACCTGAAATATTGACATAAAAAGCGTTGTACATTGAAAACAATACGTTTCAGTTACAATTTTCGCGATGGGTAAACGGAAGATTTTGTCTGAGAAAGAAATACGTAAAATCGACGCATATTTAGAATGTGGAAAGACTGTCCCAGAAATTAACAAATTAATTAAAAGATATGTTGGTGTGATACATAATTATAGAGAAGATTTAGCAAATTAAGGCAACAATTTTAAGAAAAAAAGTAATCCACGTTAAAGCAAGCTACAGAAAGGAGGGATTATTCAACTTGCATCGAAAGCTGGTCATAGTTCAAAGCAGATTTGTGCAGATTTATCCTTGCCTGTTACTTCTAGAAGAGTTAGGCAAATTGTATTTTCTTCACGAAGCTTGAAATGGCCGAAAATGAAGCCCTGTTCAAAGTTATTTCTGCGCCACAAGCATATCCGCTTGCAGTATTAGGAGAAGTACATGACAATGGGTGACAATTGGAAGGAAGTCATTTTCTCTGACGAGAAAAGGTTTAATTTGGATGGCCCAGATCGTTTGAGATATTATTGGAGAGATATCTGAAAATAACCTAAATCTACATTGAGCAGGAATGTTGGTGGCGGAAGTTTGATTATTTGGGTAGCGTTTGCTTATGATGGCAAATGTGAAATTGTATTTTTAATCGATTGCCAGAAGTCTTTTGATTTTAGTTTAGCTTTAGAAAATTCACTTCTTCCATTTGCATGGCAATATTATTGTTTCGATTATATCTTCATGCAAAATAATCCAAGTATTCACATTTCAAATGCAATGAAAGATTGGTTTGACGAACAGAATATTGTTTTTTTAGATCATTCACATATTATTCCTGGTCTGAACCCCATCGAAAACATTTTTGGAACAGCTTGATCGAATGGTTTACGCAAATGGGATGTGGTACACATCACTTATAGATTTGAAAGCTTCATTCTGTCAGAAATGGAAACTAATTGATCTGAAATACATCCATAATTGTTTTCTCAATGCTATCCAGAATACAAAAAATCTCTAATGAATAAAAGCGGCTTTGCTAATTGTTAATTTCAATTAAATGTAACATTTCATAAATGAATTTCCATGTGTTTATGTTACTAAAATCTAATTTTGATGTTACGCACTAGTTTATTAATTTGTTTGAAACTTTATTTTTCTAAATTATTTCCTGTACATAGCAAGTATAATGCATGATATTTCATTCATTTATAAATATTATTAAAAATGTTTTGATTAAAAAACAGTGTTTTCATAATTCAATTTCTACCAGTGTATCTTTTTATGCAACCAAGCCAACACATATATTTCATGATCGGATAACGGCGGGCAGTGCCAATTAAATTTTGACATCGGCATATTGTTTTCGGTAAAGTCTAGCAGAGTATAAACTGAAACTTAAGAATCTGCTTTTTTCAATGCCAGTTACCGTAATAGTTCCCCTTATAGTTGGCTGTTATGTAACATTGTCAAACGACTTGGACAGAAAAGTGACACAGGACCAGTATGTGATTTCTCGTACTGAATCATTTAGATATGTTTACATGGGTTTGAATCGAGAATTTTTAATCTTAGCCGACATTTACTTATTTAAAGTAAAAAAAAAGATGATATTGGTGTGAAATGATATGAAAAAATTAAAAATCCTTAAATACGCTAAAAAATCAAATATTTTGTATCCTGTGTTTAAGATTTTTTTTTATCCATTTTGTTTTAATTTGACTTTTGATAATTTATTTCATGTATTTCATATAACATTTTAAAGGTGAAAAACGGTAAATTGTTAAAAATAGTCTTTAGTAATCTATTTAAAACTGCTTTTGATTTTTTTAAAGACATACAATTATTGTAAACATAAAAAAAAATATCACTCCTTAAAATTGCTAATTATAAGCTTAATCGTAGCAAAAAAAAAAAAAAAAAAAAAAAACTGGTAAATTTAATTGAACTAAATTTCTAATTATATATTAATTTTAAAAACAGTAGATTCTCATTTTATTTTAAAATCAAATTATTAAAAAGTGTTTAAATTTATTTTGCAAGCTTTAAAAAAAAAAATCTTTCCCTTTTTAACATTAACATTTAAATGAAAGCTTCAGATACCCCCTTGATAAAAATTATTTATCAAATGAACAAAGAAATTAATATTGCTACATAACCACTACACATATTCATTAAATCATCAAGTGACACAAAATAAATTCTTATTCTAATTGTCATTAATTATCAACTTTTTAAAATTATAATTATTTTTTCTATGTTACAAATAAATTATTTCATACATTAACACATTTAGAATAATTGCACTGTAATTTCTAAAATATAAAATGTATTTCCAGAAATATTTCTAAAATTGACTTATTTTATTAAATACTTAAGAATTCTGAAATTTGTGAGAAATATGCAAAACTATCGCCCATAAAAAGAAAAAATACATAAATTAATGTATTTTTATATTTTTGAATTAAAAAAAATATTGATAAATAATAAATTAATACTGCAAGATAATCCTTTGAATTATTTTCTACACTGAATCAACAAACGGCATAAAATGAAATCTTATTATACCTAAAAATTATTAATTACCAACTTATTATTTCTTAATGTAAGATTCTCTATATGAAAAATATTTATTTTACAAAATATTTTAACCCATGGAATTATACGACAATTCTAAATAGAAAAATTTTTATTAATTTAGTAAAACATCTAAAAATAATTTAGATAATGAAATACATAATAATTTTTAAATTTATAAGTAAAACCAATTACTTTTCTTTTGCTGATTTAAAAAACATTTATTTCATTCTTTTAAATATTAAATTAACTTTTAAATGCAGGAGCATAAAACAAATGCAAAATAAATAAATAAATAAATACAAATAAAAAAATCAGAAAAAGAAAACACTTGTAAAATTCAATTTTTCGATATCGATTCACAGGTCATAGAATGTTTTTTCTTAAAAAAAGAAAAAAAGAAAAAAAAATATCGCTCTACACATATGGCAGTGCGTAAAGTGTAATGAAATACCTCATTATGCTATCTCTTTTTCAATGCTGTGCTTTTGTATGAGTATAATAAAAGACTCTAGACAATAATTATTTTATGTATAATAAAATCGTACATAAATTTCATTTGTTACAAAAATAAATTTTAAATATTATTGGAAATGTTTTATTAAAATATAGATCATTTGTTTAAAGTAGACATAAAAGTGTACTGCCGATCGTAATATAGTACAATTTACTGTTTTTGAAAAAAAAATATTACAATAGTTATAAAAACTGAAAGGAAAAGGACAAAATAAAATCTAAAAAATGTAATCCTTTTCTTTCTTAAAAAAAAAAAAAAAAAAAAAAAAAAAAAAAATCACCATGGATTACATAAACTAGTATGTCTGGCACAAGAATAAATATATTTTGGCGGTGAATCAAGATATATGACGCTTTATATTTCAAACTCTTTCATCGAAATCTAAAGACAATTATTGTAACAGAGCCGGGTTTGTTTATGTATCACATAAAATATGTTGTCTGAGAAATTTACTGTTGCAGCGTTTTTGGTTAAAGTAATAACAAGTTTGAAAAGTATCTTCTTACATTTATATTTATTCATTTTAAAAACGCTAAAAAAAAATAAATATTTCGTTTTATTTAAGAAAATATATATTATTTTTAAATTATAGTCAAATGTTAAGTATTTATTTTTTAAGAATAAATAAAGAAATTTCTAGAAAGTAAGTTCTTCCTATTCAATTAAATGAAATTATTAAAAAAAAATAAAATAAAATAAAATAAAATTCTCTACTATTGTAATCAGAGATGAATGTGAGATATCTAAATGCGTAAAAATATTTTTTTCCGCTAATATGGTAAGTCAAAGCTACATTACTTATAGATATTTGGATAGAAACAACATTCCTTGCTATTTGAAAATTTGAAGTTCTTCTATCAATTCTCTTTTCACCTAACTCATGATAATAATCTTTACTGCTCACGTTTAAGACCAAGTCAAACACATATTATGCGGTTGCTAGGAGATCTATCGATAAAGTATTTTATGATTAACCAATCAACTGATAAATATTTTTAAAAACATTCAGATAATACATAGTTTTGAGAGAAATTTTAATGTTTTATCATAAAACAGAAATTTTTGCGCCGTTGAATTAGAAAAATGATCGGCTTAAATAATAAACAAATTTTAATAAAAATTACTTGTGAGTATTAAAAATCTTTAAAAGGACAGATTTAATAAAGGAATTAAATAATTTATAACTTAACAATTGTAAGGAGTCCCTTAAAATAATGAATTTATTTATTTTTTTCTTTACTAACCGATTGAGTGATTTACTTATTTATTAAGTTTGTGTTGTATAAAAAATAATGAATGAATCATAAGAAAATTAAACATAATCTAAAGCAGTAAGTAATTCGACTGACATTACATTTATAACTAAATTATTATCCTTTAGAAATTACATAGATTTCAATGACATTAAATCGATGAATAACATTATCTTAAAATTATTTATTATAAAATTATTGTTACTTTTTTAATGTAGATGTATGAATAAATTGCTAAACTTAATTTTTCAAAGGACAATATTCAGACCTATGTATAGTTTATAATTCTCTTCTGTGTTTCGAAGCGCTGTATTTATAATAATAATAATAATAATAATAATAATAATAATAATAATAATAATAATAATAATAATAATAATAATAATAATAATAATAATAATAATAATAATAATAATAATAACAATAAGGCGAATTCAGTAAAAAAAAATGAACATTTGACAAAATACAAAAACAATCAAATTTGGAAGGGGATTACTTTAAAGAAATTTCTTACTGTTATTCTCATTATTGTTCTTTTTCTAATGCACTGCAAGATATGGTAGTAGAAGGCGTGGTAATACAATACTTCGAAATTTTTGTAATTATTGAATTAAAATTATCAATAATATTCTTCTGAAAAGCACAAACTTCTTTTAAAAGATAATTTCAATGTTACGAAATTTAGAGGAAATATGCTTAGGAAAAATGTAAATTATGGGAAAATATTACTTTTCACAAAATATAGGTCTGCCAAATGCAATTTTGATACAATGTTAAACGAGCAAATATTTTCATTTACTTAATTTCATAAATATCGTTTGGTATTTTATTAATGTGTATTGTAACATGATGCAAACATATAGCATGTCATAACAACTTTCCTATTTTTGAAACGGTGTGCATTATAATCATTTAAACCAACTGTTGTCATAATTCAAAATGTGAATTTACATCATTTTTTTTTCAAGTGTTAAGTACTCCAATTAATACTATGCTGACCACTAGAGAGAAATCATTGGCATATACAATTTTCGGTATAGCTTCTATCACTCTGTTGTTAAAATATAAAATCGGCCGCTTAATTTCTAAACGGAACTAAAAAAAAGAATTTTTTCTTACCGTCTCGAATTCATGAGATTATTTCAACATTTTTTTTCTTACTCAACAAAAACTGACAAAAATATTACGAAACCTTCCACCTTTAGATTTTTTAAAGAAAATGCTATCTTTAAAAAATCTATTGATATTATTCTAATTTAAACTTTTTCATCAATAAATATTAAACGTTTTTAATTTTATTTACAGTATAATATTTTTCATTGATCATCTATATTTCACAACCTGTTTATTTAATTAACAAAAACCCTAAAACCAGTGAAAAATTAGTTTAAAAAAAGATTTAAAGTATATAAATGCACTTACCTTTACTATTTACTTCTTAAAGCCTTCATAAATGATACTTTAATATGAAAAAAACTTTTTTTGGTACTATTATACCACAGAAATAAACACTTTTTTTTGCGACGATTTTCCTCATATAAAGGTCCACTCTCCCCTTAATTAAAATAATGCTTTTTCAGCCATGAAATCAATAACTTAGTGAAAAAATACATGAATTCATGTAACAAATTTATGAATTTGAAAAATCGATTATAAAAAGAAAAATAAACTAATACTTATGAGTTGAAAAGTATGTTGGACAGCTGCACACTATCCTTCATAGAAAGTTCTTTCCAAGGTAAGATTGCATTGACAAACGTTCATCATAAAGTTTACTCGAAGGCGAACATTTTGTTGCTTAATAGGAAGAATATATTTTGCATGCCATAAAATTTATCATAAACGAAGATCTGAATAGACATTTTTATGGTAGCATAAATAACTCTATTCAAATATCCGAGAACAAATTATTTCTATTTAAGTTATAAATGGTATGTATGGCGAGTGACACTGTCCCTGTCATCATCATGCAAAAGTGTAATGTGATGAAATGTTTGTTTTCTCTGCGATTGTTCAGAAATGCTAAAATGAAGATTTTTTTTTATAACACGTTAAAGAAAAAGTAATTATTTTTATGAATATAAATTTAATCACAAAATATTAACTGTTGTAATAACTATTTTAAAATATTTCTTTTCAGCTATTCAATTTTTTTAATGTTTTTAAGTGTTTCTATGTCATTGTATCGATCTCTTTATTTTATTTTTTTTTCATTTTACTTTGTCTTAATTTATTTACTTTTGTAAAAAAATACACAATTTAAAAAAAAATGAAGTCATAAAACTTAAATTGTCACTTTTTGTAAAATTTGTATTCGGAAGTAGTAGAATTATAATTCATTTCTTCATTGACCATCCATATTTCTTTAGCAGATTATTTCTTCTGCCATCCAGCGATTTTCCTGCATTACCAAAAAATTTTTAATCGAATAATTAATAACAATATCTTTAAAAAAAATATATATATATATATAAATCCCCTGATAATTTTTTCATGCTTTCCTTAAATTTTGTATTTATATCTTTCTTTATTTGCGTATGTTTACTTATGCAACCAATTCAGTTCGATATATTACATTTGCTACAGAGGAAAAAGAAATCCTAAAGTGGAATTGATTTCTAAGATTATGTCATTAAATTAGCCACAAATGATCCTGATACATAAAAAATGCATAAATCTGTAAATGCATGCTTTAAATTAGCAAAACACTTGGAAGTGATACATGTTTTTTGCAAAACGCACAAAAATATTACCTTTTTTTTAAGAAATCATAATTAATTTAAAATTTTCATTTTCAATGTTATCTCTCCTAAATATTAAAATATATAGAATTATTCTCTAATTATTCGTATCTACATCTCAATCCTAAAAGATTATTAATGGTAGCTTATATCTAATGCACAGTAAGTTAATAGATTAATAAATATAAATAATAAAAATGTTTAAATTATTCGTAATTACAGAAAATATATGTATATTTCGCATCTTTTAATTTTATAAGTTAAGTTGTATAAAATTAAGTAAGAGTAAATAAATATTTTTAAAATTTCATGCAAAAAGCAATATATTTGTAGCAAATTTATGACTCTTAAAAATCGATGGTAAAAAGCAAAAACTAATACTTATGCGTATAAAAATAGTGTTGGACAGCTGCACACTATTCACCATAGAAAGTTCCTTCAAAGATAAGATTGTATCGACAAGCATTCATCCTAAAGTTTGCTATAAATTGGAAATTCTGCTGTTAAATAAAAAGAAAATATTTTGCATGTTATAAAATTTAGCATAAACGAAGATCTGAACAGACATTTTTATGGTAGCGTAAATAACTTTATTCAAATATCCGAGAACAAATTATTTCCATCTAAGTTATAAATGGCATGTACGGCGAATGACATTTTTTAACCATGTATCTAATAGCAAAAGTGTGCAATTTTAATGTTTGTTTACTTGCGATTGTTTAAAAACGCTAAAACAAATATAATTTTTCTGAAACGCTTAATGAAACGTATTTATATTTTAGGAATATAATACTTAAGATAATTAACCATTAGCTAATGATTTAAAAGTAGATTATATCTGTATGAATATATTAATTAAAATAATACTTTTGCAGCCATGAAATCAATAACTTAGTGAAAACAAATATATGAAATCATGCAGCAAATTTATGAATTTGAAAAATTGATTACAAAAAAAATATATATATATACACATATATACAGGGTGATTCATAAAAGATGGGCAGAACTTTAAGGGGTTATAGTACACTTAAAGACAAATAATATTAAATAAGAGACTAAGGGTCCCAGACGTATTCCCAAGGAGATAGGGGGCATTAAAGTTTAGGTCCGAAATTTCAAATGATTATAAAAAATGGAAAAATTGGTCGATTCGTTTGCGGTTTTTGCAAAAAATTTTCTTTATGCCAGTATTTTCTTGAAATAAAATTTTAAAGTTCAATTTCAAAAAATGCCGATAGGGAGCGCTTTAGACTTTGGAGTAACAAACAACTATTTTTTAACGTTATTTTTTGTATTTCTTTAAATGATTTCGAAAGCTTAGACTTAAACTTAAATTTTGATCTAAAAATCCGAGTCCTAACGAGTAGTTAAGTAGCGTAAACTGAAATTTGAAATTTGAAACCCTTCTCCCCCCAGAACAAAAATCAGTTATTCCCGATCTTTGTGTCGTAGATTAGGCTCTAACTACTGCCGCGTTTTGCTAAAATTATTCTTTATGTCAGTATTTTCTTGAAAATAATTTTTAAAGAAAATTTTCAAAAAATTCCGATAGAGGGCGCTTTAGACTTTGGAGTAACGAACAACTATTTTATACCGTTATTTTTTGTGTCTCATTAAATGCTTTCTAAAGCTTAGACTTAAACTTAAATTTTCAGCTCAAAATCTGAATCGCTGAGCGTGGTTCAGTAGCGAGGGGAGGGGGTTCAAATTTCAACTTCTGAACATAGTTCAGTTTGCACTACTTAACCATGCCCAACGATTCTGTGCTGTGATACGAGGCAAAAATACAACTTTCGTCAAGGACTGCATAGTTGGAATTCACTCATAAAGGCACTGGCACAGTTGGAAACGTCGCTCATGCAAACGTTAAAGCTCCATTCCTGACGCTAGTCACCGGGTGAAGAAGGAGACAGAAAGTATGCTAATGTCAAATGGGGAAGAAGAAGAACACGTATGCAAAATTTCGACACGATTCAGGCATAAAAACCACTGAACGGTGAGTCAAGTGTAAGTCGCTGTAGTAATGAATCGGAAGATGGTGCCCTTCACGAATAAGGAAAAGGCTGAGATGCATTTAATTTACGGAGCGGCAGATGGAAATGGTGCAGAGGCACAACGAATGTACGGAGAGCGATTTCCCTACAGGCGGTTGCCTAAACGCAAAACTTTCGAGCGCTTGCACAGACAGTTGTGTGAGACGGGATCATTTCTCGCTTCCCGGTAGAATGCAGGTCGTGCAAAAAAGGACGAATCAGTAGTTGTTGCAGAAGCCATTCTGGATGTAGTAGCGGCGCAGCCAAGTACAAGTACACGAACAGTGGCTAGGCAGGTGGATACCTCACAGTCCATGACTTGGAGGGTACTGAAGGATGAACATTTGCTCCCGTTTCATGTGCAACGAGTCCAGAAACTGTCTCCAGGGGATTATCCAAATCGTATTGAATTCGCCCGCTGGTTTCTGCAGCAGAACGCGCTAAATCCACATTTTGGACGAACTGTGCTTTTCACCGATGAATGTACCTTCACACGTGAAGGTACATTTAACACACACAATGCACATGTATGGGCGGATGTCAACCCACATGCTACGTATCCACATGCTCATCAGAGACGCTTTTCCATCAATGTTTGGGCAGGAATCCTCGGAGACCACCTAATCGGACCGTACCTTCTTCCTGAACGCCTCAACGGTAAAAGATACCTCACATTTCTGCAACATGTGCTGCCATACCTGTTAAACGTTGTTCCTCCACGCATCCGGCGGGTCATGTGGTTCCAGCACGATGGAGCGCCAGCCCATTACGTACGAGACGTCCGCAACTATCTGGACATCACATTTCCGAACAGATGGATTGGTCGAGGTGGTCCTCTTGCTTGGCTTGCTCGCTCGCCAGATCTTTCACCCCTCGATTTCTTTTTTTGGGGACAATTGAAGGCTCTTATGTATGAGACACCCATTGAATCCCCCGAGGAACTGGTTGCTAGACTTTCCGCCGCTGTAGGGGAAGTGCTCGAAAAGCCTGATGTTTTCGCGAATGTTTGCCGTTCCATTCTTCGCCGTTGTTCTGCGTGCATAACCTATGGTAGTCACAATTTTGAACATTTATTGTAATTACATGTTAATAAATATGCTTTGGTAACATAATCCTAATTTGTGTCTTTTTACCTCGTATCACAGCACACAATGTGTGGACATGGTAAACTGAACTGTGCTCAGGAGTAGAAATTTCAAACCCCTCTCCCCAGAAACTTAACCACGTCTAACGATTCAGATTTTGGGCTGAAAATTTAAGTCTAAGCTTTAGAAAGCATTTAATGAGACACAAAAAATAACGGTATAAAATAGTTGTTCGTTACTCCAAAGTCTAAAGCCCCCTCTATCGGAATTTTTTGAAAATTTTCTTTAAAATTTATTTTCAAGAAAATAATGACACAAAGAATAATTTTAGCAAAACGCGGCAGTAGTTAGAGCCTAATCTACGACACAAAGATCGGGAATAACTGATTTTTGTTCTGGGGGGAGAAGGGTTTCAAATTTCAAATTTCAGTTTACGCTACTTAACTACTAGTTAGGACTCAGATTTTTAGATCAAAATTTAAGTTTAAGTCTAAGATTTCGAAATCATTTAAAGAGATACAAAAAATAACGTTAAAAAATAGTTGTTTGTTACTCCAAAGTCTAAAGCGCCCCCTATCGGCATTTTTTGAAATTGAACTTTAAAATTTTATTTCAAGAAAATACTGGCATAAAGAAAATTTTTTGCAAAAACCGCAAACGAATCGACCAATTTTTCCATTTTTTATAATCATTTGAAATTTCGGACCCTAAACTTTAATGCCCCCTATCTCCTTGGGAATACGTCTGGGACCCTTAGTCTCCTATTTAATATTATTTGTCTTTAAGTGTACTATAACCCCTTAAAGTTCTGCCCATCTTTTATGAATCACCCTGTATATATATATATATATATATACTAGTGCTTATGAATTGAAAATGGCGTTTAACAGCTGCACACTATTCATCATAGAAAATTCTTTCCAAGATAAGGTTGCATTGACAAACTTTCATCATAAAGTTTACTTTAAGGGGAGCATTTTGAGCTTAATAAGAAGAATGCATTTTGCATGTTATAAAATGTATCATAAACGAAAATCTGAATAGACATTTTTATGGCAGCATAAATAACTTTATTCAAACATCGGAGAACAAATTATTCCCACCTAAGTAATAAATGACATGCATGACAAAGGACAATTTAAGTCTGATATCAACCAACAACATTATAAAATTTTTATTTTTATTTACTTACTTATACATTTATTTTTCTGCGATTGTATAGAAATGCTAAAACTAAGAGGATTTTTCTATCATGTTAAAAGAAACGTAGTTATTTTTAGGACTATAATATTAAGATTATTAATTATCAGTCAATAATTTAAATCTAATTATATCTACCTATATGTATTAATTAAAATAATACTTTTACAGCTGTGAAATTTATATCTGAGCGAAAAGGTGTATGAACTAACACAGCTCAGACTGTTTAGAGAGTAATAGGCTATTTAAAACTTTAGCAGATTATTTATTCTACCTTCCAGCGGTTTTCCTAGACTCCCGACGATTTTTTAATCAAATAAATTAATCACAGCATTTAGTAACTGTGAAAAATTCTTACACTCGCCCTATAGCTTTCTTTCACGTTTATTAAAACTTGCGAATCTTTTTTCTTTATTTCCGTAAATTGATTTACACAACTTATTAATTTGCATGTTTCACATTTGCTACTAGGGGAAAAACGCTCTAAAGTAGAACAGGTTTTCATAGACAAAGTCATTATATAACCACAAATGATCTTGACTACAAACAAACAAACAAGAAAATTGTATAAATCAACTAATGATATGCATATAATAATAATAATAATAATAATAATAATAATAATAATAATAATTTTAATAATAATAATTTTGTAAAACACAGAAAAATATTGCTTTATTTTGATAAAATCATACACAAATTAAATTTTCCCATTTCTATGTTAGCTGCCCTAAATATGAAAAAAGAGAGAGAGAGAGAAAATTCACAAAACTATTATTATATAAATCAGAATTTTAATAGATTATTAGTGGTAGTTTTATTAAAGGCAATGTAACTTAATTGATTAATGAATATAAAGTGTAATGTATGAATAATAAAATAATATCTTAAAGCCCTTTAAGATTTTATTTTATTATTTAATATTTAAAAAAGTACATTTAGATTTCAGATCTTTTAATTTTATGAGTTACGTTAACATAAATTTAAGTAAAATTAAATAAACGTTTTTCAATTGATTTGTAAGAAACTTTCAAAAACTTATAGCAAATTAATGAATTTGTAAATTGAAATTTAAAAACGAAAAACTAATGCGTATACGTTTGAATACAGTATTTGACAGCTGCACATTATCCATCATAGAAAATTCCTTCCAAGATAAGATTGATTTGACAAACGTTCATCATAAAGTTTATTCTAAGGCGAGCATTTTGCGGCTTAATAAGAAGAATATATTTTGCATGTCATAAAATTTATCATGAACGAAGATCTGATAAGCCATTTTTATGGTAGCATATATAACTTTATAAAGATATGCGAGAACAAATTATTTTCATCTAATCAATAAATGACATTCATAACAAAGGACAGTTTAATCTGTGATTAACCAACAAAAGTATAAAATTTTAAAGTTTATTTACTTATTTATGTCTTTTTCTGTGATCATATAGAAAAGCTAAAACTAGGATGGTTTTTTATCACGTTAAAGAAACGACGTTTTTTAGGAATATAATAGTAAAGATTATTAATCATCAGTCAATAATTTAAAACTAAATAGTATCTATATGTATATATTTATTAAAATAATACTTTTACAGCAGTAAAATGCATGACTTTGTAAAAATGTATATGAATTGACGCAGTGCAGACAGTTTACAGAGTAAGAGAAGTTTTAAAGATTTAGCAGATTATTTATTCTACCATCAAACGGTTTTCCTACAGTCCCGAATTTTTTTTAATTGAATTAATTAATCACAATATTTCGTAACTGTCTAAAAATTCTTACACGTCCCCTATTACATTTTTTCACGTTTATTAAAACTTGCAAATCTACTTTTCTTTATTTCCGTAAGTTGATTTACATAACCTCTTAATTTCGTTGTTTTACATTTGCTACTGGGAAAAAAACCCGTCTAAAGTGGAATAGGCTTTCTAAGACAAAGTCATGATGTAACCTCAAATGACCATGTCATAACCAAACAAGCAAACAAGGAGATTGTGTAAATTAATTAATGATATGCTTATGATTAAAAAAAAAATCTCGATAATGACTTATGTTTCTGCAAAACGTACAAATATATTGCTTTATTTTGACAAAATTATACTGAATTTAAATTTTGCCTTTTCTATGTTAGCTGCCTTAAATATGAAATAACGAGAAATATTTCGCAAAACTGTTATTGAATTAATAATAATCTCAATAGAATATTAGTGATTGTTTTATGAAGCACAGTCTAAGTTAATTGATTAATAATAATAAATTATAAAATCCTTTAAGATATGATTTTATTCTTTAATAATTAAGAAAATATATTTAGATTTCAGATCTTTCAATTTTATAAGTTATATAAATTTAAGTAAAATTAAATAACGGTTTTTCAATTGATTTGTAAAAAAAACTGTCAAAAACTTATTGCGAATTTATGAACTTGTAAAATCAGATTTAAAAATGAAAAACTAATGCGTATGCGATTGAACAGTGTTGGGCAGCTGCGCATTAACTATCGTAGAAAATTCCTTCCAAGATAAGGTTGTATTGACAAGCATTCATTGTAAAGTTACCTCTAAAGCGAGCATTTAGCTGTTAAATAGGTAGAACATATTTCGCATGTCATAAAATTTATCATACACGAATATCTGAATGGTTTTTTTTAATTTCAGCATAAATAACATTATTCAAATATCCGTGAAAAAAAATTACTTCCATTGAGTTATAAATGATGTGCATGGCGAAAGACATATTAATCATCTAGTCAATCATGAAATGTGTAAAATTCCAATGTTTGTTTTCTCTGCGAATATATAAAAATGTTTAAATTAAAATGATTTTTCTTACATATTTTTCAAACAAATTAAAGAAAACATATTTTTTTATGAATAAAATATTTTTCAGTCGATATGTAAAAAACCGTAAAAAACTTATTACAAATTTATGACTTTGTAAAATCAGATTTAAAAAAGAAAAACAAATTTGTATGCTTTTGAAAACAATGTTGGACAGCTGCACATTATCCAACATAGAATGATCTTTCCAAGATAAGATTATATTGACAAGCATTCACTATAAAGTTTACTCTAAGGTGAGCATTTTGCTGTCAAATAGGAAGAACATATTTTGCATGTCAAGAAATCATACTCGAATATCTAAGTAGATATTTTTATGCACCATAAATAACTTTACTGAAATATCCGGGGGGGGGGAAACATTACTTCCATTGAGCTATACATGACGTGTTACTGACAGGCATATTAATCCTGTGATCAGCCATTAAATGTGTAAAAATTTAATGATCGTTTTCTCCGAGATTCTATAAAAATGCTTAAATTAAGATGATTTTTCCTACAAGTTAAAAAAAAACGTAATTTTTTTAAGAATAAAATTTTTAATAGCAATATATCATTTAATCATATTTTAATCTATATTTTTTTAGTATTGCGATTTTTTAATGTCTTTAATTGTTTCTCTCTCTCTCTTTCTCTTTTTTTTGTAAAGGCATTTTCTAGAAAATTTAAAAAAGTCAAAAATTGTAAAATGCCACTCTTTTAACAAGCTTTTTATTAGCTTCACCTGTATGTATGTATGTATGTATGTACATAACGGGATCTTTGAACGTTATTTTCGTCCACTTTAAGACATTAGATTAAACTGAAGCTTTGCGAACTTATTAAGAACCGATGACAATTCAATAATTTAAAAAGTCACAACTTAAAAGAATCAAAAACGCCGGATAAACGGATCAAAAGCAATTTGAGAAATTCATAGTCATCTGACAACCTAGACGCACGATAATCACTGAAACACATATGGAAACCGTAACTATGCAATCAAAAAAACATTCTAAACTTTTTAGTGCGACATGATATAAAAACGTGTGTTTTATCTTTTATAACTTTTAAACAATTATTTAAAAAAAAATCCGAAATTGTAGAATCACAGTTAATTTCTTGATTGACCATACATATTTCATTAGTAAATTATTTCTTTGTCCGTCCAGCGACATTTCAACATTCCCGACAACTTTTAATCGAATAAATTAATCACAACATTTTGTAAATGTCAAAATTTTTTCAAAACCCCTATTCACTTTTGCAAATGATCTTTAAAAGTTGTATTTCTACTTTTTTATTATTTACGTTGATTCATTTATACAACCTATAATTTTCGATATTTTACATTCTCCAAAGGGGGGGGGGAACTGTAATGTGAAAAAGCTTTTCCAAGACCAAGTCATAAAATAAAGAAAAATAAACTTTCCATTAAATGAAAAAATGCATAAATGCATAAATTAAAAAAAGAGAATACTTTTAATTAACAAAAGACTCGAAAATGACTTATGTCTTTGCACGACGCAAAAACATATTGCATTGTTTTAATGAATTTAAATTTTTTCTTTTCTATATTAATTGCTAAAAGTATAAAATTACGTAGTATTTTTTCTCGAAAGTATTTGAATATAATTTGAATTTTAATAGAATATTACTGTTAGTTTTATATAACTCACGATAAGTTAATAGATTAATGAATGTAAATTATAAAATCATTTAGATTATTTAGATTATTTAATTTATAAGAAAATATATTTATATTTAACTTTTTTTTTAATTTATGTATTACATAAATTTAAGTAAAAATAAATAAACAGTTTTCAATTTATATGTAAAAAAACTTTCAAAACTATGTAGCAAATTTATGCGTTTGAAAAATAGATTTTAAAAAGAAAAAAACTAATATTTATGCGTTTGAAAATGATGTTGGACAGCTGCACACTATCCATCATAGAAAGTATTTCTAAAGTAAGATTGCATTGACAAACGTTCATCATAAAGTTTACTCGAAGGCGAGCATTTTGCTGTCAAATAGGAAGAATATATTTTGCATGTCATAAAATTTATCATAAATGATGATCTGAATAGACATTTTTATGGCAGCATAAATAACTTTATTCAAATATCCGAGAACAAATTATTTCCATCTAAGTAACAAATGACATGTATGGCAAAGGAAAATTCAAGTCTGTAATCAACCAAAAAATGTATAAAAATTTAATGTTTTTTTTCTGTAATTTTTTTTTCTGCGATTGTATAGAAATGCTAAAATTATTTTGACTTTTCTGTCATGTTAAAATAAGGGTAATTATTTTTAGGAATATAATACTTAAGATTCTTAATCATCAGTGAATAACCTAAAACTGAATTATGTCTACATATATATATTAATTAAAATAATACTTTTACAACAGTGAAATTTGTAACTTAGTTAGAAGGTACATGAATTAACGCAGATCAGTCAGTTTACAGAGTTGTTAGAGTTCTTTGTAATTTATCTTTGAAATGTGGCATCACATAAGTGTAACTATAGAAACGCAATTCGTCTGTTTTTAGTTGTTGTTGTTTTGATTTGCTAAGAGTAAGCAACGCTTTCGCTATATCTTAAAATAAAGGATGACAGTCTACTAAAGCATGTCAGTTTATTAATTAAGTTAATACGCATCGCCGCATTACACATCTGGTCACGTCTCCCGGGGTCTATATATATTTTTTTCTTCACTTCGAAAAGAAAAGTTCGAAAATAATGAACTGTTTTCATCCTTGAATTTTATTAGAACATTATTTTACAAGCTGGACTGGTGAAAAAAAAAAGAAAGAAAGAAAATCGTCTGCCGCAGCAATCAAGGTAATGAATTATTTATTATTCCTTTTGCTCTTACTATAAGTTTTTGAACATGGAAAACATTGAAAAATTAAAAAAGAAGCGTGCAACATTACGCACTTCAATTACGAAATTAATTAGTAAATTAGAAACATTAATAAAAGATAAAAATAGTGATATTGATAGTTATTTAGAAATTTCGGAACAATTAAATGACAGAGAACAAACTCTAAAAAACCTAAATGAAGAAATAGAATCTGGTATTAGTTTAGAAAAAGAATATGAAATTGACATTAGTGCTAGCGAAGAATACCAGGAAAAAATTATAAAGGCCAAATTTCAAATTAAAAAGCAACTTAAACATTTAGAACAAAGTAAAGTTTCCAATGAAATTCAACCAAATTCTACTCAAATAAACAACGCGATAAATATTAAATTACCCGATATATCTTTTCCGAAATTCTCCGGAAAACCAGAAGAATGGGGTCTATTTAAATTACAATCTAACAACTTAATAACTTCAAATGAGCAACTATCAGATGCGCAAAAGTTGCATTATTTATCAGCGGCATTAATAAGTGATGCAAGAGCTTTGATTAGCACAGAAGACACTTTTTCATCTTTATTTCAAGCATTAAAAGACAGATATGAAAATGATGTAATAGTAACAGAAATACACATCAATTCACTCTTAAACGCAGATAAACTTACACAGCCTTCCGCTAAAGATCTTCGAAATCTAGTCGATAATGTAAAAAAAAGCATTCGCGCCTTGAAGATTTTGAATTATAATAGAAATAATCTTTCAGATGTTTTAATATTGAACATCATTCTCCAAAAGTTAGATAGAGATACCCGAAAAAATTATGAAATGACGATAAGTTCAAAAGAAGTTCCGAAGTTAGATGAATTACTTTTATTTTTAGAAAAACGATCTCAATATTTGGAAAATATTCATACAGTCACGTCTGTTAAACCTTTCAGTAAGGATCAGAAACGTTCATTTAATTCCAAGTCATTGACTTTGTTAGCAGAAAGTCCACACATTTGTTCAATGTGTAAAGGCAATCACATTTTAATGAGATGTTCCCAATTCTTAAATTTACCTGCAAAAAAAAAGGTTTAATATTGTTAAAATGAAAAAATTATGCTTCAACTGTTTATCATCAGTTCATAACATTAGCCAGTGCAAAAGTTCAAGCACGTGCAGAAAATGCAACAAACGGCTTCACACATTGATCCACCTGGAACGCGGTGAGGAAAATATTGATACTAATCAGACAATAGCAATTCAAGATGAAAATACTATTAGTAGTAATCTATCACCAACCGCAAACGCATTTACTCCTCATAGTTACACAAATAATCCGATGTCTGTTACCGCTTTGGGTGAAAATACACATTCATTTGATAACACGCATTCAACTATTAACAATACTGTAATGAGTATGACATCTTCTTATAGTAAACAAGTACTGCTTTCAACTGCGATAATATATGTACAAAATGCTAGACGAGAATTAGTTCCTCTTAGAGCATTGTTAGATTCAGGATCGCAAAATAACTTTATAACGAAGGAATGTTCTGAGTTATTGTTCTTGAAAGGAAGGAAAATAAACGCATCAGTTTCAGGGCTAAATGGTTCAGTTATGAATATAAAGGAAAGTATTATAACAACCATAGCAAATAAAAACAGGAGTTTTAATGAAACATTGCAATTTTTTGTTGTTCCTAAAATTACACGCATAACACCAGCTACATATCTAAACATCATGCCTATTAAGCATTTACAGACTTTTCAGTTAGCTGATCCACAATTTGATAAACCAGGTCCAATACATGTTTTATTATCAAACGAAGTATTTTTTAAATTAATCGGACAAAATAAAATAAATATGCAAAATTTGGTTTTTCAAGGAACTGTTTTTGGCTATGTTGCCAGTGGTTCTACGTCTATGCCCCAACAGAATTTTAATAATTATTGTGGTCTTGTTCGATCTGTGGATGATTTATCCAACACTATGCAAAAATTTTGGGAAATTGAAGCGTTTCATGATAAAAACCCAATAAAAATTAAAGAAGAGCAGTATTGTGAGGAGCATTTCCTCCGTACACATACTAGAAGAGATGATGAAGAAGTAATTGTAGAAAATTCTGAAATGTGTAGTTTGCTGTTGCAAACAAATCGTGAAAAGAAAATTGCTCAATCTATAGACCGAAATGGAAAAAGTCTCTATTCATTTGAATCAAATAACAAGAAAACTATCGATAAGTTTCAAAATATGAACGTGAATAGTTCATTACCACAAACAAATCCTGAAGCGGAAATCATATTATCTTTAGAACGAAATGAACAAAATATTTATTCCTTTGTTTTAAATGGAAAGAAAACTATCCAGTATCAAAATACAAATATGGACAGATCATTGTTGATAGCAAATCGTTTAACGGAAAATAAATCACCTTTAAGAAGTAATGAAGCAAGTACTTTTTCACATACATTAAATGAAAAGAAAATTGACCATAAGTATCTGAATTCAAATTCCGGTGAAATACAAAGAGAAGCACCAGTTCAACATCAGGTTGATGATAATAAAATGTTTATTGACGGTAAGGTTGAGCCTTTTGATAATTATACAGTGGGTGATGCAAGTAAACAACATGAATTACATAATCTTCTCAATACAAACATCCTACAAGCAGCAGTTGTATCGAAGATTGATTCTGGAAAGAATACTGAAATTATCACGCCTAAGAAAATGATCGCTCATGGAGAAAAAATTCAACATATTCAAACCAACGATTTTCAAAATAAAGGCAATATTAGTAAAAAATCTCCAGTATCCATTCAAGCCGACAAAATTTCGCATTCGCCTGTGATATCTTCTCCGAAAAATTCTCAACCTGAATTCAAAGTACCGACCCCTCCGAATCCAAAAGCACCAACACCAATGGATTCGAATCTCAAGGCACCCTTAACAAGACAGTTGCAAAATTCTGGGGAGCCACAGGTTTATATAGAAAGTTCAAATTCTGCTCTTTTCAAAGCTGATTCTGCTTCTCCAGGATTTGCCTATACTACTCAATTAATGTACCCAATGAATGCTGTAAATACCATCAAACACCCAGCAGACCTTGTGTTTCGAGGACTATCCTTTGACAAATTAATTGATTATGAACTTTGGTGGCATGGCCCTCTCTTTTTGAGAGAAAGAGACAGTGAATCCAAACACAGCATTGATTTAGAACAAGTGAAAAACAATGTAGACTTTTCATCAGAATTAAAATTGAAAAACAGTACAGCATTATTAAGTTTAAATTCTAGTGAATTTGTAGATGAAATTTTAAGTATCAGCAATAATTATACTAAAATATTACGTGTTTTAAGTTATATTTTCAGGTTCTTAGATAACACAAGAAAATTAGATGAAAAAAGAAAGGGACACGTAAGTATGGAAGAATTGTCACGATCAGAAATATTTTTAATTCGGGAAATCCAAAAACTTGAATTTAAAGCAGAATATACTGCATTGTTAGAAGGTAAGCAAATTTCTAAGAAAAGTAAATTGCGATTGTTAAACCCCTTTTTAGATGCCGATAAGGTGCAAAGAGTAGGAGGGCGTTTAGATAATGCAGACCTAAGGTTTGCTCAAAAACATCAATATATTCTGCCAGCTAAGGGTAAATTGTGTAGCCTAATTGCAATTTACTATCATAAAAAATATCTTCATATAGGTGCACAAGCATTGTTATGCTACTTGAGGCAAAAATACTGGCCGCTACGGGGAAGAAATTTAGCTAGAAAAATAACGCATGAGTGTGTAACTTGTAGTAAAAGCAACCCCATAACCATACAACAAATCATGGGTTCCCTACCCAAAGAGAGAGTACGTCCTAGCGCACCATTTAATTACGTAGGAACAGATTTTGGTGGCCCCTTTTTCATAAAATATAAGAGACAGAGAAAGGGAATTCTTAATAAGGTGTATTTGGCAATCTTTGTTTGCTTTGTAACTAAAGCAGTGCATCTCGAACTAGTGTCAGAATTGACTGCAGATGCATTCATTGCCACCTTAAAAAGGTTCATTGCTAGACGCGGGAGGTGCGCAGTAATCTTTTCAGATAATGCAAAAAATTTTGTTGGTGCTAATGCCGAGTTACAGAGACTACATAATTTACTAAGACATCCTGAGGAGAAGTTAGCGAATTATTTGTCTGAAGAGAATATTATTTAGAAATTTATTCCACCCAGAGCACCTAATTTTGGCGGGTTGTGGGAGGCAGGAATAAAATCGGTAAAATATCATCTGAAGCGAACGGTAGGTAATGCAAGGCTAACATTCGAAGAATTATTAACTGTAATTGCTCAAATAGAGTCTATATTAAATTCACGGCCAATCACTCCATTGTCTTCAGACGTGAATGATTTGGAGGCCTTAACACCAGGCCACTTCTTAATCGGAAGGCCTATGACAGCCATCGTTGAACCAGAATTAATTAATGTTAACGAAAATAGACTATCTAGATGGCATAGAATTTCAAAATACATTCAATTGATATGGAATCGTTGGAATAAGGAATATTTAAATACGCTCCAACAACGCTCCAAGTGGCAATTTGAAAAAAATAATGTTAACATAGGAACCCTAGTGTTGATAAAGGAAGATGACCTCCCTACAAATAAATACTTACTAGGACGCATTATAAATATTTTCCCTGGTGCAGATGGTAAGATTAGGGTCGTCGAAATTAAAACCGCTAGGGGAATACTTAAAAGAAGTATTTCAAAAATTGCGTTATTGCCACAACAAGTCTCGGAAAATTAATTATGAAATGTAAAAAAAAAAAAAGTTTTGTTATGTATTTTTATTTTTAGTTTTCCTATTATTGTATGTTCATAATTGTATTTTTCATTGTTAAAAGAAAATTGTTGTATTGTATCATATTACTTAAGCATTTGTAATGTTAATATTTTGTATTGTATAATTTATTGAAGTTGACCCTTCAATGTCGGGGGTATGTTAGAGTTATTTGTAATTTATCTTTGAAATGTGGCATCACATAAGTGTAACTATAGAAACGCAATTCGTCTGTTTTTAGTTGTTGTTGTTTTGATTTGCTAAGAGTAAGCAACGCTTTCGCTATATCTTAAAATAAAGGATGACAGTCTACTAAAGCATGTCAGTTTATTAATTAAGTTAATACGCATCGCCGCATCATACAAGAGTAACAGATGTTATAAACCTTTAGCAGATTATTTATTCCACCATCCAACGATATTTCTACACTCCCAACAATTTTTTAATCGAATAAGTTAATCACAGCATTTCGTAACTGTCAAAAGTTCTTGCACTTCCCCTATTACTTTTTACAAGTTTATTTAAACCTGCAAATTAACTTTTCTTTATTACGTAAGTTGATTTGCACAAGCTATTAATTTGGATGTTTTACATTTACTACTAGAAAAAAAAATCCCTCTAAAGTGGAACAGATTTTATAAGACATAATCATTATATAACCACAAATGACCTTGACATAAACAAACAAGCAAACAAGAAAATTGTATCAATCAATTAATTATATGCTTATAATTTTTAAAAAATCTCGATAATGATTTATGTTTCTGCAAAACGTACAGAAATATTGTTTTATTTTAATAAAATAATACTCAATTTAGATTTTGCCTTTTCTATGTCAGCTGCCCTAAATATGAAAAAAATCGCAAAACTATTATTATATAAATCAGAACTTTAATAGATTATTAGTGGTTATTTTATGAAACGGAATGTAAGTTAATTGATTAATGAATACAAATTATAAGATCGTTTAAAATATAATTTTTTTTATTTAATATTTAAGAAAAGATACTTAGATTTCAGATCTTTTAATTTTATGAATTACATAAATTTAAGTAAAATTAAATAAACGTTTTGCAATTGATTTGTAAAAAAACTTTCTAAAACGTATAGCAAATTTATGGGTTTGTAAAATTAGATTGAGAAATGAAAAACTAATGCGTATGCGTTTCAAAACAGTGGTGGGCAGCTGCTCATTATCCATAATAGAAAGTTCCTTCCAAGATAAGATTGTATTGACAAGCATTCATTATAATAGCTGTATCACACGGGGAACCATAGTAAGGCAAACATTTTACAAAACATGATCGTCCATCTTGCTTCATGTTCGGTAAACAGGTTTTTCAAATTTCTGGTGAGGTTATTTAATTTCTCGATCCGCTCCTATCGGTCAGTTGATTAGCACTGAATGAATCACCAACATTTTCCATGCTATGCTGGAAACGCTCGGTAAGCAAGAATAGTGAGCAAAATTTCCTCTTCATTAAGGTCATGCAACTTTTGCTGAGTGTAACGTTGTGTAGGGCAAAAAGTTCTGCAAAAAGAGTCCGCGTGATACAGCTATAAAGTTGACTCTGAGTCGAACTTTTGCTCTTAAATAGGAGGAATATATTTTGCATGTAATGAAATTTATCATGCAGGAAGAACTGGATAGATATTTTTTAAGGCAACATGAATAACATTATTCAAATATCCCGGAAAAAATTACTTCCATTGAATTATAAATGATGTGCATGGCAAAAAACATATTAATCCTGTGATCCGCCATTAAATGTGTAAAATTTTAATGTTTGTTTTATCTGCGATTCTATGAAAATGTTAAGAGTAAGATGATTTTTCAAACAAGTTTAAAAAAAACGTAACCATTTTGATGAATAAAAAATTTTAATTACAACATAACATTTGATAACATTTTAATCTACTTCCTTTCTGCATTACGATTTTTTAATGTCTTTAAGTGTTTCTCTCTCTCTCTTTGTGTTTTTTTTTTTAATTGCTAAAGGAATTTTCCAACATATGTTTTCCTTTGAAAAATATGTAGCAAATTTTTGCATTTGAAAAATCAATCTTAAAAAGGAAAAGAATTATACTTATGCGTTTTAAAATAGTGTTGGACAGCTGCATACAATCTATTATAGAAAGATCTTTCTAAAGTAAGATTGCATTAAAAAACGTTCATCATAAAGTTTACTCTAAGGTGAGCATTTTGCTGTTAAATAGGAAGAATATATTTTGCATGCCATAAAATTTATCATAAACGATGATCTGATTAGACATTTTTATGGTAGCATAAATAACTTTATTCAAATATCTGAGAACAAATTACTTCCATCTAAGTTATAAATGGTATGTATGGCGAGTGACATATTATCCCTGTGATCATCATGCAAAAGTGTAAAATTTTAATGTTTGTTTTCTCTGCGATTGTTCAGAAATGCTAAAACTACGATGGTTTTTCAAACACGATAGAAAACGTAATTATTTTTATGAATGTTATATTAATTATCACATACTAGCTGTTGATTTTTAATTTATTTCTTTTCGGAGCCCTTATTTTGAAAATCAGATAAAGTGTGATAGTTGTATTCTTTGATTTGCTTGTTTTTTTATATGTTGAAGTAGATCTTATTTAATGAATAGTGTGCAATTTTGAAGCCCTGAAAAAATTTCCTCTTTCGTATAGAAAATATCAATGTTCGAGGCTGTGAATTTCATTTTTATGAAAAATGAAATCCCTATATGTTTGGAGTGGTAAATCTCTGGCAAGCAACAGCATCCCAAAATTCTTTTCGTTTTTGTCCATTTTCCGCTCTAAATATCTTATTTAAGCTATAATACCCCAAAGTTTTTCTTATAGAATATGAAAGTGCACTACTAAGAAAAGTTAAATAATATTGTACTGCATGGAGATATTGTTGCTGTTAGAAGCTATAACCTTTTAAGTGTTCAAAATTTCCAAAATCTGCAATATTTAAAATAGTTAATTTTTTTAAAAAACCGCCAAAGTTGAATGATAAAAATGTGTTACGCAATAGTTGAACATATGTACGAAAACATGGAAAAGAAAAAGAAGTGGGGCCTCGTGATATATTTTAGTAAAAAAAATGACAAAATTTATAAGAAAAGCATCGTCTATCATCACATCTTTTCCCTAAGAGAAAATGAAACATCTCGTTTCTCTTTCGTGTTTCCATGATTTTTCTCTATGAGTAAATGAAATATGCCTTTTTTGTCGCTCTTCCAAAAGAGTTCCCCGAACTAGAAAAAAAAGATATCGAGCTAGATTTTTAAAATGGTTAAACTTCGTAACATTAACTTCTGGTTTCATGAATCAGAATTTGTAGTTCCCTGACTTTCTAAGATAGGTATTAGAGCTAGAATTTAAAGGCATATGAACTAAAAAATACATTTTCCTGAAACAGAAAGCCTGGTCATAACTGGAAATTCTGGTTTTGCAAACTAAAAAAAAAGGCTTTAGGCTAGATAAAAAAAAAAAAAAAAAAAAAAAAAAAAAAAAAAAAAAATTTAAATTTAAAGCAGTAAGTTCGGATTTTCTGAACTAAAAAATAGTCCTTATACTAGATTTTGATAATGACCTAAATTTTATTGCTGTAAGTTCTCGTTTCTTGATTAGAAAAAAAAGGCTTGAAGCTATATTTTGAAAATCTCCCAATCTTCATTTCCTGTTTTCTTACATTCAAAAGCAGATTTTAGAACTAGAAATTAAAACCACATTGAATACAAAATATTGAGCCTAAAACAGAAAATGACGCCAGAACCAAAACTTTTTGAATACCTATTGCAAAATGCTGGACAGAACTGAGCTCCTGTAACGGAAATCTTTATTTCGACATGTTAGCATAACCCCAAATCCTAGAATGAATTATGTTAGTCACTCCTAAACACTTTAATTCAGAGTATTCATAGTGTAAACTCATGCAATTTTTTTATATCTAATACAAAAATAACAGTGATCGTTCGTTTCAATCCTGGTTAATCCCTTCGATATGAGTGAGGCAACTGCCTTCATTACCAAATTGCGTTGTGAATATTTTTGAAGACGGAATTAACTTATGGATCGTAAATAAAACATAACTCTAAATTAGATCATAATAGAATTAAATAAAATAAGACTCATGGTCGAAACGATACTAACAATTTTTTAACAACTAACATATAAATTTATTTACAATTATCTTACAAATTGTTGGTGCGTCATAAGACACATTATTTTCAATATAGATAACACAAAAAAAAACAAAATAAAACACTATTAATTCTACTTGTGAAATTATTGTTTTTTAATACTATGATTGAATACCAATTGGAGCGTGCAGAACCCCCTACTTGGCATTTTGCCCTACACATTTTGGGAAACAATATAAATTATAAGAAAACCGTACCTTCATATTCTTTTGTGCCCCGCACTCAGTTAAGGCTCGCATTCGAAAACATCACAGGCGGTCACACATCAATACTGGCGGACATCACATTCGGATCCTCGGCTATCACACATCATTACTGGCGGACATCATTTTCGGATCACAGGCTATCACACATCATTACTGGCGGACATCATTTTCGGATCACAGGCTATCACACATCATTACTGGCGGACTTCCCATTCGGATCACCGGCGATGTTGGTAGGTCTTCCTTGGAATTAATCACGTTTTTCTTCTAACACATCTTCGCCTCTCGGAGCGAACTTTTCATCTCCACTTTTTTGAGAAAAAAAAAGTCTATATTCTTTTTTTCTTTTTTTTTATGGCGAGCGTGGCTAATCAATCTGCCCGAAAAAAATGACCATTCAGTCTCTCGCCCGGCCTGTTCCTGAAAAAAGATTCGTTGGCTCCTTCTTCGAGCGTGGGCGGCTGGCCCCTCTTGTCTGCAACGCACTCCCAGCCGGAAAAATGACCGGTAGCCTCAACTAGAGAAACGTGTGGGGTCTCGCTTAATTGGCTTGTAAATCTACCAATAAACCATTCTTGACGTAAATGTCCAGCGATTGTTACGCGAGAGCCCAACTGGTGCCTTCTAGATACCATCTGAGATAGGGGTCTGCCTTGCTCCTGACATGAATAGCGTTAAACATACACTAGTATTTACAACCACTATACAAAAACATCAAAGGATACAATATGTATAATATACCATTTATATATATGTATCTATAAATCACGGAAGATTGCTGGATGCTTATGTTTCCAGCATCTCCCCCCCCAACTAAATGAAAAAAAAAGAAATAAACAGACAAAAGAGTACTTTTTCTTTTCTTTTTTTCTTTTTTTTTTTAATAAGTGTTCGGCGATCCTGAAAGATCAATCACTGTTTCAAAGTCTGTTTGTGATTGAACACTTGCAACGCCATCAGTTGTCTACTTCTGTACATCACAATCTAAAATGTTCATCGTAGAATGCCTAGATTTTTTTTTTTTTTTTTTTTTTTTTTTTTTTTTTTTGTCCATGTCTGTAAAGAAAGTTCAGGTTACGTACACAATGATTCGCAGTCTCTGATTGTATCGCTCCTGGTTTATCTCCCCTGCTGGGAGGTTGTTGATGTGTGAGGATTCTTCTTCTGCGTTATGCATCCATACTTATATTGTTCCCATAATTTTGCCTAAAATCGCGAGTTTCCGAAATAATAAAGCAATGAGAATATATATACATATATATATATATATATGTATTTTATTTATTTATTTATTTAAAAGCTGTTATTATGTCCAAAACTAGTTACTGAAATAGTTTAAGAACACATTTCTGACTCATTTTTCCATTTACAAGTATGGCTGTTATCATAACGTACAAACCAATGCATCACCATATTTATATGCTACACTATAATCTTTTTTTATATATGATACACATTTTATACCATTCACATTATCTCCATATAAAATCAATACACACAATTATTTATATTTACAATTTTGTTGTGCAGGCTGATTTTCACCCTTAGCACTATTCCAAAACTTATAGTAAGTGCTGTTGTTTCTGTTTCATTCCTTATACATATTGAAAAATTAATCTTACAAGACCAATTTTACCCTTTTTCTTTATATAACATTTTTACATATAATATAACCTGTCCACTCAAAAAAAGGTCCCAATTTCTAAAATTTTATGTCATTCTGATGACCGCGGAAACCATATACTTCAATAAAATTTTGTTAGTAGTCAAACTCTCCAAGTAATCCATTGTGTAAGCCTTATAAGCATTTTGTTATGTGCTGATATAAAGAAATTTTTTATTTATTTATTTATTTATTTATTTCATTTTATTTTATTTTATTTTATTTTATTTTATTTTTTATTTATTTTTTATTATTATTATTATTATTATTATTATTATTATTATTATTTTATTTTATTTTATTTTTTATTTATTTTTTATTATTATTATTATTATTATTATTATTTTTTTTTTTTAACTAATTTGAAACTGAAACAGGGAGGGAAAAACAAAAAGCTACCACATTTATTGATTTATTTATTTATTTTATCCTACCAATGCTACCTTATGTCTCCTTATTACTTATATAATCCTTATTATTATACCCCTTTTATTATATATCCGTTTTATTTTATTTTTTTTTTTATCGCTATTATTAATGTATTTACTTCCAAACCCTTTTACCCAATTTCGAAATCTATCCTTCTCGGAGCAAATAAAAACAATGATAGTTCACGACCCTGCATGCCTTGGCCAAGTAAATCAAAATCTTCTGCCCGCAAAAGAATTTATTACATGCAAAGTCCCAAAACCCCCAATGTTGGTTACCCCGCCAAAGATAAAGTTATGCAAAAGCTTTTTTTTTTTTTTTTTTTTTTTTTGTATGGCTTTGAAAAGGGCCCTTTTTTTTTTTTTAAACTAAGTTCCCTTTTCGTCTTTAAATATAAAGAGGTATTATCTCCCTGTGTCGCCCAAACGAAACTACTTTTGAAAGAAGTAATTATTAATATTATTGTTATAATTTTATTTCAAAATGTTCAATGAATCTGACTATCTAAGCTATCTATACATTCACTCAATAATTAATCTTAAGAGGAAATGCGTTCATCCACCTTATCTTATATAAATTTGCCTATCCACCGTAATACTTATTTATTTTATTTTATTTTCTTTTATTTTTTTTTCCATGTATGGCTCTGAAAGGAGCCTTTTTTTTTTTACAAATAATACCGGAAATGCATAATCTGAATCTGATTTTTCGATTATTTTCGCTTCTAACAGTTTTCGTAGTTCCTCCTGCGCATACTGCTTAACTGCCTGGGGCGTCTTATATGGTTTATGCTGAATGGGAAAATTGTGGTTTAATTGTATTTTGGGCACTACCAATGAAGATTGTCCCAAAGATTTGTAAGACTTCGAAAAAGCATGTGCATGACTCATCAATAAGTCTTCTATCATTTGCTTAAAATCCCCTGTTAAATGATCTAAATTAAAATCTGATCTATCAAGCTCCGCTTCTCTCAAAGCCCTAACTTCTTGCAAATCCAGGTTATTAATTTGATAGATTTCTCCATCTTCAATCTCATTAGGCTTTAAATTATTCTTACTCACAAAATCCGAACTGATAAGTGCGATCCTAGTATCCGTTCTAATTATAATCTTATCTTCTGTATTGTTTGTTACAATTAAATTAATTTTATTAGTGACTGGTACTTCATGAATTGAACATTCCGTAATTAAATTTTTAAATTCCTCTGTTGGTTCAATTAAAATTAGCTGATTAGGCTGGACTGCCTCAGGACAGCTCAATGATATTATTTTCGTTTGTCCTGGGTGTAAATGTGTTTCTTTCTCTATACACGCAAATATTTCATTTCCTTTAAAATGACATTTAATTTTATTTGTGCGCACTGCCTTGGTGATATTTTTCATTTCCGACCCCCTTTTATTTACACTATTTACACTAACTATTTCCTTATTCATAACCTGCGGTTCCAGGGCAATTTCCGTATTTTTTAATTTTAGTGTTTTCTTATCAAAATTTAAAATCATTCTATTTTTTTTCAAGAAATCAAAATCTAGCAACATTTTATAGTCCCCTTGAAAATTATGAGATGTAACATAAAATGTTCTTGTCACAAACTCATTGTTAATTTTAAATGTAATTTTTATACATTGCCGAAAATGTATGACTGAGTTTTCGAATGTGTGGATTGTTACCCTATTCGCCAAGTATTTAATTTTTGCATCCGTTTGTTTGAGCGCCTCTAAAACCTCCGGTGATAAAAGCGAAACTGCGGCCCCGCTATCCAGCAACGTGTCAACTTTTAACCCAAAAATCTGTAATGCAATGATGGGAAGTTTATCCTTTTCCGCTGAATTCACACTAGCAATCACGAACTTATTACCCCTTATCGGGAATCTACCGGGGTCTTTCTTATGACTATTAATTACAACTGCAGATTCCCTTAAAAGTTTCCCGAATTCGACTTTCTTTTCCCTTTGTGTCTGTCCGACACATCTGTAAGGGAGATTGGTGGTTGCAGATATTAGTTAAGGCATTTAGAAGAACGAAATGATCATGTATCCAGGTTCAGATGTACAAAAAAACCCCACGATGATTGCAAAGTTACACTTTATTTTAACATCTATTACGAAGGGGGGGCACACTTACAGCTCTCGGAGAAAATCTCCGAACGAAGAATAGCAGGTTAACAAGACGAGCGCAGAGAGTCAAGTGCCTCGTACATAGCAACAAATTGCCACTTTTGGCATGATAGAAAATCGCCAACATACAAAAGTTCGCCCATGCACAATGGATAGTATACGCCAAATACAGTTAAAATGCAGCCGGCAAGATAAGAATTCAATTTAGTTTCCCAGCTGGGATGGGAAAGGAAAAGGTTGCCAAACAATAAAATGTTACACGTGTTGTTTTGTCTAATAAAGAAGCACACCGAAGGGACATCAGATTTTACTGCGCAGATGTTAAATTCTTTATAGGGTTTTGTCGAGAAAGGAAAAGAAGCGTAAGCATAAATTTTAACTGCGAAACAGAGATGATGTCCATATAAGGTAATGCAGAATTGCTTCGATCGGAAATAGCAGACATCTGGAAATGTTTTAAACGGTTGAATGATATGTAAGTGTATTTCTCACAGACAAAGTTAAGCAGCTGCCGATTTTTCGGTTAGAGAAAAACTATGCGAGGGAAAAAAAATGGAAAGTGAATGAAGGACACTTAAAACTGATTTTGAATTGAAAAGAGACGGGGGGAAGGAATAATTTAAGAAAATAACCAATATATAACGAAATAATCGTTATATATATCACCCGGTGCACCACAAAAAAAAAAACTTTTGCTGTCCAATGTGCATAGGCTAGCATAAAATATTATAACATAAAAACATACATAAATGCAAAAGTTTTTTTTTTTTTATATATATATGTAGAAATTTAACGTCATGATAATGGAGACTTTTGTATTCAAAAACAGTCAGCAGTTCTAAAGTCTCTATATTTTTTTATATTTGTATTTCATGGATCCAAGGTAGTACTGTATTTTATATGCATAGGTTGAGTCGACTCAGACAGTACAAAAATCTTACTGCAGCTTTGATTGTTATCATGACATAAATAAAATTTTGAAACATATACACAAAACATGAAACTAATACTAAATGAATATAAAATGGCAATACAAAAAAATAACATAATAGTACTATATTTTTCAAAAAAATTAAAAAAAATAATATGATGTATATTAAAAAATAAACATGTTTTTGTAAAAATTGTTTCTTGCCGAAGCATAGGATGACAAAAAAAAGAGGTGCTCCAAGCACGCCCATAAAAATATGCGTCACCCTGAATCTTGTGTACAACACAAGTATTATGGCATCGGCTTAGGGCCTAGCCTTAGATGAGGAGGGAATTGTGATGCTCCCCCGAAGACACTAGCGGTCTTCTGAAGGAGCCCACGTCGAATTACATGAAAAAAACTTGAATTGTTGTGAATTGGAATCACAATTCAAAAATTTGAATCGAAACTCCAATTCCAAAACTTTGTCTCTCAACACAATGAAGCTTGAACCCTTAGGGCCTTAATTTTGAACGGGAACAAGACTTCAAAGGGAAGAATTCAAAAAGGAAAAAAAAACAAAAAAAAATGTATATCATATAATAACTAATATGGGCAGACAATCCTAGAGTGAAGAGAGACTAAAAATGTGTCACAATCGAGTGGGGTGATGAACAAGTCATATATAAAAACTGTGTTTTATTTAACACTAGAACCGCGGGACTTTCGGTATACCTAGAACCGCGGAGCGGGTCAATTCGACCCGAGATAGAAAATGTTATATAAATATGCCCAAACACTTAATTTGGTTAGTTAAAATATAATATTTTCTTACAATAATCAATATTTCTTAGTATTTACATTATATTTTACACATAAAGTCAACAGAAATTACCTACATTTCAGAAAATACTATCATTCAAAATTACATTTCATTAAGTTAGATGAAAATATACTTGACAAATACTGAACATATATTTTAAACATAAATAAATTTGACTTAATGAACAGCAGTAAAAAAATTGATTATCGCATTCAAATAAGCTTAGATACAAAATCGAAGAATAATTGAAAGAAAACTACAAGTTACTTACTGGTTTTAATGTTATATCTAATCCAATTTATTGTATGCATTGTTTGATAAATATAGTTAAAGATTTTACACATTTACCAGAAACGTGTGATTGCATTATATTTTGAATAATCATTTTTAATTTTATTTTCATTTTTTTCAAATTGTGATAAAAATCTCTTTTATGCTTAGTTTGTGAGTTTCTTCATGCCCAAATAACAAGGTTTTTTTTCTTTTTTTGACAGAGAAATAACAAACTGTTCTAGTACGTCTTCAACTGAGTCTTGAATAAAAAGACGCATACTAATAGATAATAGACATATACTAACTATATTTCCGGTTAGAGATTAGCATAAAATCCAAGCATTGATAGTAGCATAATACAAAATATTAAAAATTGCTGTCACCGGCCTTCTATAAAAAGCAGGCTTGACATATACAGACTTCCTGCCATATGAGAAATGACACAGTTACACTGAATTCAGTTGCTTTGTAGTGTATTTAGTACTTTTAAATGTATTAGTATACATAAGTTTATTTAGTATTTTTTAGGATTATCTAAAATTTCAACAGTTAGATGTATACTGCTAAGAAACAAATCATTTTTCCCTTTTCTCTTGGGTAAACAGATTTTGACATATTTACAGAGACTTTTATTTCTCATCGTAGACATTTTACAGTTTCTATAAGATAAGTTTTTTCTCAACATCAGCAAACAACTAGAACATGATATGATACTGAATTTATCTGGTTTTGGTAGACATATACTGAGTAAACCTACTCACAGATTTTGGAAGAAATAATTGCTACTCACCTACGCTTATATTAAGCCCTATTATATAGTTAGTCTTGCAGTTTTCTTGTCATCTTCTTTATTTCCACGTGTGAATGAGCAATTTAATGCTTATATATTTTTCAGATTTTCAGGAATGTAAAATTAAAATTTTGTCACTTTTGTTCAAAGTCTTAATTTTTCATTTCTGTATCCGATTTTTTAAAATGATAACTATAAAAAAATTTTCGTTCATTACTGACAGATTTTCAACTACATTCTAATGAAAAATCCTACAATATTAAGTGTATAGGAAGAGTCGTAGTCATTTTAATTTTTATCATTAGAATTTAACTTTCTTCATTTACAGGCAGATATACACCCTCAAGCATTTGCATTCTCAATCATTTTCAGATAATAGGTGTATATATTCCAAAGTTTCTATGACAGTAATATTAAGACATCGGTAAACGTATCTATACTTTCAGTAAATGAAGAATAAAAGGAACTTCAGCACTGCTTCTAAATATTTGTTGTAATTTTCCACGACAATCATCCATTCTTCACATCATGAATATTAGATCTTGATTGGAAATTATCACCATTCCCCCTTCCAATTTATGCGTATTAAAGGAATTAGGAGAAAGACAGATATACTTTCTCATTACTTCAGAAAAATGGATCTCTATTTTGTCATTTATGCGTAAAAACTTATTACGGGTCAAATTGACCCGCTTCGCGGTTCTAGGTATAAGTGTTTAAAAATGAAAAAATATTTATGTCATAAGCTATTAAATACGAAAAGTTGTTGTTTACCTTAAAATATTAAAAGTCAGAAAAGGAAACATTTTTTCAATGAATACTTTTCGCGCAGCGAGAAATTAAACATCGATTCGGGTCAAATTGACCCGCTCCGCGGTTCTAGTGTTAATTACATGAATCTTTTGTTTACTTTTCTAAACTACAGTACCTGTTTATCTAACTATGATATGTTTGACTTATAGTACAAGAAATGTTAAGTGGGAGGTTAGTTAGTGGAAAAATACTGAATTAATGAGTATTGTCAAAGAAATTTTAAGTGTACTGCAAAAAGAAAACAAAATAAAAGTAAATAAAATTTAAGTGAGTATGAAGACATATGTAAGTGTTAAAGGATACAATGATACCTAATATTGTTCCTAAGAGATCTTCAGAGCAACAGTGATGGACCAGCCATGATATTGTTAAAGATCAGTCAAAAACAACATACACACAACCATGAGCTCTTTGGTTGGATATGTGGTATCATAAAACAAGACATAAAAAATAATAAATAGCGTTTTTTACATTTGCTTCTGTTTCTTAGATTGTATGTGTGAGGTTGATAAAACGTATTAAAGTTAGTGTTGTTTATATGACTTGATGCATCAAATAAATGTCCATAACGAGGAGGTGCTAATAAAAGTCTATCAATATGTACCCGAAATGCTGTGTTATCAGGAGTATACAACCTTTTAATTGAGAATGACACAGGGGAATGTTTACAAGTGACAATATATGGACCAGTATACTTTGTTTTAAACTTGTCATTTGATTTTAGATATACAATGTCTTTTAAGAAAATGGATCTTAATTTAGCTTTCTGACCGTAATATTTATATCTTTTATCTTGAGCAGATTTAATGTTGTTATAGGCTTTGTGATATATCTTACTCAAATCATCAAGTAATTTGTGGACTTCAATATGTTTATCAAGAAAGGGTTGGTTGCACGACTGATCAAAAGTGTCAAAAATTAGAGAAAGTTCACGTCCAAAATGAAGAAAATTAGGAGAATATAATGTAGTTGCATGTTTCGAACCATTATAAAGTGATTTGTGTATAAATACTGCATTTTCGAATGAATGACCTTCTTGTAAAAGAATATTAACTGAATATTTGATTGACTTATTGATTCGTTCTGCAATCGCATTTGATTGTGGTCTCGAGGCAGAACTGTGTAATACCTTAATGCCCATTGTATCATTAAAGATGTTATATACCTGAGAAGTGTACTGGGGTCCTAAGTCTGATAAGACAACCGAAGGTCTCCCAAAGGTGGTTATGTAAGAGAATAAGCATTTAACAACCTTACTCGCAGATATGTCATTAAGTGGAAAGAGTTCAATATGTCTCGAAAAATGATCAGTGATAGTTAAAACATATTTTCCATTAGCAAACGGTCCAAGGAGATCTGTACTAATAGTGTGACCAGGGTACCTGGGAGTGTATGTGGGCTGCAAAGGTGCGGGTGGAGTTTGGTGATGTTTAGTTTGAAGACATTTGATACAGGATGCAACAAAGTTTAAAGTGTCTACATACATACCCTTCCAAAAATATCTACCTGACAAGAATTCATAAGTTTTATTAAAGCCAAAATGGGATAAATGTGAAATTGTTAAGACTTTGGTTTTAAGTGAATTTGGAACAATAATGTGATACGAAAAAGTGTTATTAAAAATATTTTCCTTCTTTAACATTAATACTTTCGAATCAGGATGAATGAAGTAGTTAGGAAATTTTTGAGAAGATCCTTTCTTTAAGATTTCTTTATAAACAACAGACAAAGTAGGGTCATTTTGTTGTTCAGTAGCAAATGTTTCATTCGAAATTTCTAATAAAGGGTCAGGATTTGTTTGTGTACCAGAAATAAGGCAGTTAACATGCATATTAGAATCACTCGAGCTGGAGTGTGGAGTATCACATTCTACAATAGGTAAGGGTTGAGTGTCATGAATAAGTTCAGGGTTTGTAGCTAAAGTCTGTTGATTATTTTCAAAGTTACTGCGAGATAAATAGTCAGCGAGTACATTCTTTTTACCTGGAATATGTTGAAATTTGTATGTGTATTCTGAGAGATCCATGAGCCAGCGAGAGATAATATCAGCCGGATTTGTAGTTTTGTTGTACTTTTCTAATGGTTTACTATCTGAAAGTATTACAAATTCTCTGTTGTATAAATAATATTTGAAAGCAGTAACTGATTTATGAATTGCCATGAGTTCTAATTTAAGTGCAGGATATTTTTTTTCTGATGCTTTTAAAGATTTTGAAAAGTATGCAACAGGTAATAGTTGTTTATCATGTTCTTGTAGTAAGACGCCAGAAATGGCAATATTTGACGCATCAGTATTTAAATAGAACTTTTTGTTCCAATCAGGTAATCTAACCATGGGTGGATTAAAGAATATCTTCTGTATGGTGTCCATAATTTTTTGATGTTTACATGTCCACTTAAATTTAGCTTTTGGAGTAGTTAAGTTTATGAGAGGTTGCACAAGTTCAGAAAAGGATGGAAACAGAGATTTGTAAAATGTAATGACGCCTATGAGTGCTTTTAATTGACGTTTTGTTGTAGGTGTTGGAAAAGATGTTATTTTTACAATGTTTGACTGAACAGGAGAAATAGTTTGATTTTCTATGTGAAATCCAAGATAATCTAAACTGGTTTTGTGAAAAGTGCATTTGTTAGGGGACAGCGTTAAATTATATTTTACTAATATTGCAAGAATTTTATCCAACTTCTCACACATTTCTTGATATGAATTGGCACCAACAATAAGATAATCTTGGTAGGTATAGACACCTTCTAACTGTAATTCATCAAGTAACGAGTCCATTAAAGCTTGATAAATTGAGGCGCTCGTTTTTAAGCCGAATACTAATCTCTTATACCGAAAAGAACCAAACATTGTAGTGAATGTGAGCTGATTTTGAAATTTTGCAGGCAAATCAATCTGATGATATGCCTGATGAAAGTCAAGAGAAGAAAAAAAACGATATTGTGAAAGATTTGAAATAATGGTTTGAATTTTAGGAAGTGGATATGACGAACCTTGAATTATAGTATTAACCATTCTGAGATCTAATGCGAGTCTATATTTCTGTATACCTGTACCGTCTGGTTTCTTTTTAACAAGAAGCATGGGGCAGGCCCATTCGGAACAATGACGTTCAATGATTTTGGCATCAAGTAACTGTTTGATTTGATTCAAAACATCCTTTTGCACAGCTTGGGGAAGAGGGAAAGGGAGTGTCTTTATGGGGTTGTCATTAATGAATTTTAAATCAGGTACAATTTTATCAGTATGACCAAGTGTGTCTAATGATTTGGAAAAGGCAGGATAATAACTAAGTAGCAATTTAGTTAGGTTCTTTGCTTCGTCAGATTTTAAGTGAGAAAGTTTAAAATCATTAGCCGATAACTCCTGCTTTCTTTTTTGTAAGATTTCATTAGACGCCTGAATAAAATTTACAAAGTGCTGTTCTGAGTTATTTTGCTTGTCAGACATTTCAGAAGTATAGTCGCGAATTTCCTCAATCTCAGATAATTGACCTATTTTTGTGTGTTTAGGGAGATGAATGATCTTTTCAGAAGTGTTTTTAAGTGTTATTGAGAAGAACTGATGTATTTGTGAAGTTTTCTTTCTTTTATTGGATAATTTGTTCATTTGAATAATGGCATCATTTCCTGTTAATTCTTTTGTTTGTGCCAAATATTCAAATAGATAATTTCTGTTATTGTTGATGTTATTGGAAGTGTAAAGAGAGCACCATATTTGTTGTTGGGGTTCTAATATAATTTTACGAGTTAAGAACACCGCTTGATTCATTACAACATCACTCAAAGAATTGCATGATTTTGATTGTTTCTCTCCAGAAGATTCTTTACTGGTTTTTAAAGGGACAGAGAAATTATTGTTGACATGGAGACACTTGTTAAAAGTATCGATGACAACATTGTATCTAGTTATGAAATCGAAACCTAAAATGCCTTCAAAACTGGAAGACTCGGGTATGTCAACAATATAAAAGTGATGTGAAAAGGCTTTTTGTTTTAGCTTAATGGATGTTCTGATGCAGGCGGAAAATGAAACATCAGAATTGACAGTTTTAATATTGACGTCAGTGGACAGTCTTTTATATTTTAAGACAGGTTTAAGTTGGTTGAATAATTTTTGTGAAAGTAAAGATATACTACTACCAGAATCAGCCAATAAAGTAATATCATGGTTTGCTATAGTGGCTTTAACAAGAGGGAGGGATGGTGACATAGTGTTTACACTACAAATTATCTGAACATTATCACTTTCTGTTTGTGTACTGATGTTATTTGCTATCTTAATAGAGTCAAAAGTTTGGGAAGCTACTGAATTAACTAGTCTCGAACTTGAAATTTTAGGTAATACAGGGTCAAAAACAAAAGTTGCTGATGTAGAAGTATTAGATTGAGACACAACACCATCAGCATAAAAATTGTATCTCTGTTTCAGTTTTCCTGAAATTGTGGAGTGGAATTCGTGTAATTATTTTTTCTTTGAGTGTTTGCTCTTTTCCATTTAAAACAAGAGAGAGCATCATGATTGTTTCGTCCACATAACTGACAAACAACTGGTTTTTTTTGTGAAAACTTGTGTGGGGAATAACGCCTAGTGTAGTTTCGATTTTTGTAATTTTTTTGAAGCGTGAAACACCTGCGAAATGTTTTGGTCTAGTCTGGAGATTTTTTTGCTCAGTTTCGGTTTTAGTATCAGGAGGGGCAAAGGATAATGCATTTATTTTCTCGGAAATTTCTTTCAGTTGCGATTCGATGAGATTTTCTGGTCTGTGTACCGAAGGTAAGGAATGTAAGATTTTCTCATTCCTTAAAATTTCATGAAGGGTTTGTGCTCTTTCGACTGCTGTTTTATAATCATTAATGCCTTCTTCCTGTAATTTTATTCTAATATTTGAAGGAAGGGCTTCTAGAAATTTCATAAGTTTAATAGTGTTGCGTGCACTTTCGTCGTTGATATCTGCATAAACAGTCGCCGCAAGAACATTTAGTCTATGAGCTAAGTTTTTTATCGTCTCAGAAGGCATAAGTGCTAAACTGGACAATTCAACAGAAGCAACACATTTACTAGGGGGGGCGAAAAATGACGCAAATTCCTTTTCCAACAAATCAAGGTCTGTTATCTTTTGCAGGTCGGGATTTTGGGCTAGAAATTTTTGTGCAGGCCCAACTAACTTTCCCTTTAAGATTGCAATTGTTGTTTGTGGGTTGTATTTATTAATTTCTGCACAGACGCGAATTTGATCAAAGAAAAATTTAAGTAAATCTGGATCTCCATCAAATTGAATGATATATATCGGAATTTGTTTTGCCGCCATGATCAGTTTTTTTTTTTTTTTGTTTGTTTACGCTCACAAGTTTTAGAGAAATTGTTACACAGACCTGACTTATACTCTAAAGCACATTGAAAACAAGTAAATTTCCTAGCTAGTAAAAATATCTAAACTAGCAAAATAAATAGATTTTAAAATATACCTCACTTTAAAGATATCTTATTTGAACCTTTTATGACAGTAACGCAAGGAAGCACATACAAAATTAACACATTTAGAAAATAAATTAAATAAAATGGCAAAATAATTACACTTTGAAACATATATCTATATATTCCTTCACTTTAACAAAGTACTTACTTTAGATAATAAAGTAAAGAAAACTCTATAGAAAACCGCAAAAACTGTTAGCAAGCAAGAAAAAAAAAATCCTTTAACTTCTTTACTCAAGGAAAAAAAATTCCTTTTTTTGTAACTTAAAACCTTCTGATTTATTTATTTGTTTTGGATGAAAAAGAATGTTCTTATTTTAACCTTGTAATTAAAGTTCAAAACTGGTTAAACACATTTAAGCATATTAGAGAATCTAAATACAAATTAAAAAAAACAAAAAAAAGGGGTGGGACGTAAAATATGAAACAATAGCACATAAATGCAAATAACTGATAAAAACTGCATAAAATGTCATAAAAATAATAACTAGAAATGACAACAGTTACCGTGCTTTCGCAATTTAAAAAAATCTTTGCAAAAACACAATAACAGGATTATAATAGTTATGTTGAATAAAATATGATTTAAAAACACCAAACTGCAATATTGATTATGATGAACTGACTGTGGAAGCAGAACATAAAGTAAAGAAAATACTTGGGGTAACTTACAGATTTAGTTTTAAAGAAATAATTAAATGATTACTAATTTAATAAGACAAAACTTAGGGAACTGGGGCACGCTCTGCTCCCACATTCAAAATGTAGACTTTTTTGAGGTTGGATTTTCATTGTGCACTTTTTTTCTTTGTTTTTTATATTTTTTTTTTACTGACGAATAGCAGATAACTTATCAAAGGTAGTGACACATCATTTTTTTTTATTCTTAGTTGGAATTCTGTTATTTAGTTACTAATTTTTGTGCACTGTTAACTGATTCATACGATGAATTCTTTCTGATGGATTTTCACCGAATTGAAGACTTATTTTGTATGTGCAAAATTTTTTTTTTTTTTTTTTTACTTTCGTTGCAGACACCCGCGAATGAATCACTATTTTCTTTCACGATGAATCACTCTACGATGGATAACAACACAATGAACTTTCTGTAGATTACGTTATGTAGACACAACACAAACACTGGTATATAAGCACAAGTTGAGCACACCGTAACAGCCCCAGCGCTCAGGTGATACATGGCCGCATATTTCTTTTGAAGATGGAATTTCACGGGGAAACGCTCCGAAGCACTTGAGCTGGAGAGGACAGGGGAGGAAAAAAGGGGGCGTCCAGGAAAGGAACTTCAGGACGGGAACACCACTTGTCGACGCCGACCGCAGATGAAGTCGGGGAAATCAATTCCACATCTGTTGACTTTTAGCAGGCAAGACTACTAGCAGTTGCATTTTTTTTTACCGGGGATGCAGAGAAGAAAGAAGAACCAAAATCATCACATCCGCCGTAAAGTCGCAGTTGATTGTGCCCCCCTCCATATTTTTCTTTTTTCTATGTGGGGAAAAAACGAGAGTCAAACGGCACCAGAGATTTGTAAGGGAGATTGGTGGTTGCAGATATTAGTTAAGGCATTTAGAAGAACGAAATGATCATGTATCCAGGTTCAGATGTACAAAAAAAACCCCACGATGATTGCAAAGTTACACTTTATTTTAACATCTATTACGAAGGGGGGGCACACTTACAGCTCTCGGAGAAAATCTCCGAACGAAGAATAGCAGGTTAACAAGACGAGCGCAGAGAGTCAAGTGCCTCGTACATAGCAACAAATTGCCACTTTTGGCATGATAGAAAATCGCCAACATACAAAAGTTCGCCCATGCACAATGGATAGTATACGCCAAATACAGTTAAAATGCAGCCGGCAAGATAAGAATTCAATTTAGTTTCCCAGCTGGGATGGGAAAGGAAAAGGTTGCCAAACAATAAAATGTTACACGTGTTGTTTTGTCTAATAAAGAAGCACACCGAAGGGACATCAGATTTTACTGCGCAGATGTTAAATTCTTTATAGGGTTTTGTCGAGAAAGGAAAAGAAGCGTAAGCATAAATTTTAACTGCGAAACAGAGATGATGTCCATATAAGGTAATGCAGAATTGCTTCGATCGGAAATAGCAGACATCTGGAAATGTTTTAAACGGTTGAATGATATGTAAGTGTATTTCTCACAGACAAAGTTAAGCAGCTGCCGATTTTTCGGTTAGAGAAAAACTATGCGAGGGAAAAAAAATGGAAAGTGAATGAAGGACACTTAAAACTGATTTTGAATTGAAAAGAGACGGGGGGAAGGAATAATTTAAGAAAATAACCAATATATAACGAAATAATCGTTATAACATCTCTCTTATTTTCTTTTTCCTGAATTGAATTTCTATTTCTGTCATGCTGCGGTTCATCCCTGGAATAGTCATTTCGCCCTCTCCTATGTTCATCCGATTGTTTACGATTTCCATAATTTGCATCGTAGCGTGCAACCCCTGATCTGTCATCTCTGTTATTATAGCTTCTATCCGAAGAATCCCTATTCCATGGAGAACTATGATTGAAATTTTCATAAAAATTTTCAAATCTATTATAATCCTGATAATTTCTATCCCTGTGAAATCTGTCATAATTAAAATCACTATACATTTGTGCACTGGGAAAACAATTTTGTGATACTGGCGCTGCAAATCCATAGCCTCCCATCGCCCTGTAATTATTCGCACCAAAACTCTTATTTGCAAAATTTCTCTGTCCCTGGTTCCGAAATTTAGTATTTGAATTTTTTAAATTGTTCCAACATTCGGAAATGTCATGCCGATTCGTATTACAGATTTCACATCGTTTTTCTTTCAAATTATCTTCCCTAACTTGGGTTTTCGTTTTTAATTTCAACTCGTTGACCTGAGCAGTTAATTCTGCTATGGCCGTAGCCTGCTCTTTATTTAATTGTAATAAATTCGTACAAAAATCCTCATTTTCTTTGCTTGTATTGGCTGTTACCGCATTAATCTGATCTAAAACTGTCGATTTATACGCGGCTTCGATCGTCTGAGCTTTTTCGCACAATTTCCCAAAATCTTTAATGTCTAATTTTCGCAATTCCAACGCAATATTTGGCGATATTGCCTCCAAAAATTTATTGGCTTTTATTAAATCGAATAGTTTATTAGCTCCCACCACCGTTGCCTGGCCAGAAGCACCTAAATACATTGATGCGGCCTTGTTAAAAATTTCTATAAAATCTTTCATGTTTTGATTTGGGAGTTGCTTAATTGAGTTAAAATTTATCTGTGCTTCGATAAAAGAATCTTTTTTCTGAAACAATTCCACGATTTTTCTTTTAAACTCTGTATAATTCTTTTCCTCATTTAGCGTCTGGTCAGATACTAATTTCTCACGGGCCGTACCCACAAATTTAGCTTTTAATATCTGTAATTTAAAATCATCTTCTACGTGGACCCGATCGAATAATTCATCGAATTCTTTCAAATAAAATAACACATTGCTAATCTTTTTTACGTCAAAGGGAACAATCAATGATAACATTTGCGACAAATTCGGTTTTAACGGGTCGTCCATTTTAATCTCTAACGTTTTAGATTTCAATTTTGATTTATTTCTTGTTACCACCCCTGGCTTAGATTGATTTTGTAAACTTTTCCTTCCTTTTCTCCTCGGCAAATATTGTCCTACTTGACATTCATTACCCTTATATTATATATTTTTACACAAATAACTTTGCAATACTTAACTCCTGAATAAAATTTACTATCACACACACAAGAAAATATAAATATATATATATACATTGTCCCTCAATACCAAAATACAATCAAATTCAAAATAAATGTATAAAGTACACATAGAAAATCAGTACCAAATTATTAATTTTCTAAACTGCCCTTTCTTCGTCTTATTATTATTATTTTATTTCATTTGTAATACTACTCCCGCTGTTTTCTTTTGCGGCATAAAATTGGTCTTATAAATTCACATAAAATACTTCTTTTTTGTTCAATAACATAGAAAATGCCATGTACCCCCAAAATATAATCCTTGCAATAAAATACCACACATAAATTCAATGAGATGCAAAATCTATTTTAAAATTCTTTCAAATTTTTCAAATATGTCATATAATTTGAAATCTTATTTCATAATATTACTCTTAAAACCTTTCCACACACAATTATAAGATTGATTGTTTCCAATTTAAAACACAATATCATCAGTATAATCATACTTAAACATATGTATTTATTTTTAGTATAACACATCAAAAAATAGTCATTTTGGACGAATGAGTCAGAAACGTTGTAGCACACTCCATTGGCACCAAGTTTTACTTTTAAAATTTAATTTAACATTAAAAACCATGAATAGCGCGTAGAATTTTGAGTAAAACTAACTCTATGAATTACTATTAACTTTTTATACCAAAAACAATATTATTAACCTCCGGAACTGATCCGAAAAGGTCACGGAACCAGATAGGATTCTAGGGGCCTATGCTGGACAGAACTGAGCTCCTGTAACGGAAATCTTTATTTCGACATGTTAGCATAACCCCAAGTCCTAGAATGAATTATGTTAGTCACTCCTAAACACTTTAATTCAGAGTATTCATAGTGTAAACTCATGCAATTTTTTTATATCTAATACAAAAATAACAGTGATCGTTCGTTTCAATCCTGGTTAATCCCTTCGATATGAGTGAGGCAACTGCCTTCATTACCAAATTGCGTTGTGAATATTTTTGAAGACGGAATTAACTTATGGATCGTAAATAAAACATAACTCTAAATTAGATCATAATAGAATTAAATAAAATAAGACTCATGGTCGAAAAGATACTAACAATTTTTTAACAACTAACATATAAATTTATTTACAATTATCTTACAAATTGTTGGTGCGTCATAAGACACATTATTTTCAATATAGATAACACAAAAAAAAAATAAAACACTATTAATTCTACTTGTGTAATTATTGTTTTTTAATACTATGATTGAATACCAATTGGAGCGTGCAGAACCCCCTACTTGGCATTTTGCCCTACACATTTTGGGAAACAATATAAATTATAAGAAAACCGTACCTTCATATTCTTTTGTGCCCCGCACTCAGTTAAGGCTCGCATTCGAAAACATCACAGGCGGTCACACATCAATACTGGCGGACATCACATTCGGATCCTCGGCTATCACACATCATTACTGGCGGACATCATTTTCGGATCACAGGCTATCACACATCATTACTGGCGGACATCATTTTCGGATCACAGGCTATCACACATCATTACTGGCGGACTTCCCATTCGGATCATCGGCGATGTTGGTAGGTCTTCCTTGGAATTAATCACGTTTTTCTTCTAACACATCTTCGCCTCTCGGAGCGAACTTTTCATCTCCACTTTTTTGAGAAAAAAAAAAGTCTATATTTTTTTTTCTTTTTTTTATGGCGGGCGTGGCTAATCAATCTGCCCGAAAAAAATGACCATTCAGTCTCTCGCCCGGCCTGTTCCTGAAAAAAGATTCGTTGGCTCCTTCTTCGAGCGTGGGGGGCTGGCCCCTCTTGTCTGCAACGCACTCCCAGCCGGAAAAATGACCGGTAGCCTCAACTAGAGAAACGTGTGGGGTCTCGCTTAATTGGCTTGTAAATCTACCAATAAACCATTCTTGACGTAAATGTCAAGCGATTGTTACGCGAGAGCCCAACTGGTGCCTTCTAGATACCATCTGAGATAGGGGTCTGCCTTGCTCCTGACATGAATAGCGTTAAACATACACTAGTATTTACAACCACTATACAAAAACATCAAAGGATACAATATGTATAATATACCATTTATATATATGTATCTATAAATCACGGAAGATTGCTGGATGCTTATGTTTCCAGCATCACCTATTGCAAAATTTGTTTTTTTGAAAGAGATTATATAACCACATAATATAGAAATTTAAATTAGAATTCCGATGTAATCTGAAATAAAGGCGATAGACCAAATAGTAAAAAATTATCGAAAGTTTAATGTCAAAATGTTTAATTGTTTAAATCTAAAAATCACAAACCAAAATCGTCAAAAGGTGTCATTTGACATAGGTAAAAATTATAGCCTGTAAAAATATTAAAATTGGTAGATTTATAGTAAATATTGTAAACATTGCTGAAACAGATAGATTTTAAATCGAAAAATTATTTCAAGTGCTATTCCATGTTGAAATTGCAAATATTTATCCGGATGTTAGAAAGCTCCATTTTAAGAGTGTAAAATATAATAATAAAAAAATAACATTAATATCTTTTCATATCTACAATAAACAGAATATTATGTGTCTCAGATTAATAATATCGATTTTCAAACATAGAATGGCAAAGAATACGAAATTACTTTGTAAAAAATCTTTGCAAAAATATCCATTCTATTACAAAATTTAGCAATAACGATGGAAAATTACTCAGGTAAAAAGCAAAATGTTATTGAGAAAAATTAACTCAGTATTGCCATTTGTTAAGAATTTAAAGAACAATTGAGACAAAAACTGTCGCGTTTGAAGATAGCAGCTATAAATATAATAATCTTTTTCAGCTCAGTGTATAAGTAACTTTGACTTTTAAGCATGTTGCATTTATACAACACGGTGATACAAAGGCTTAATTCATTCTACATCAGAATTTACAAGCAGTATATATATACAGTGAAACTCGTTTAAGATACGCCCTTTTAAAATACGATCCCGCTTAATATACGAATTATCTTCGGACCCTTGGAAACTGCCTATTAAACGCGTGTTAAATTACCCGCTTAAAATACGTACGCATAAGATACGATCGCGCTTAATATACGAAGAAAATTGGTCCTTTGATGTCAAAAAACCTGCTTAATATACGAAATGGTGCTTATGAAATCAATGTATCACCTGCCTTTAGGACAGAATATGTAAAATCTTAGTTATTTTTCGTAAGATATTTTCTTTTTACGTTTTTTGTCTCTAGAATATGTTCTTTTCCATAGCTTTTGCACGCTGAATTTTGATTGGCTCCTTTTTCAAAAATAAATAAATAAATAAATAAAATAAAATAAAACAGCTTTTATTTTTTTTTTACCATTACACTTCGGCAGTGGATGGATCTGAAATTTCATTGGTTGTTCCCTCTCCTTATTGGATGAAAAAGTTGTTGGTGAAATCCGTCTAAATTTTTATGCTTTTTCTGCTTTTTGTTTTTTGTGTCGCTTATCTAGCTGCTTTTTATTATTATATTATTTTTATTACTATAAATCGTCCTGACGAGTGCCTTATTATGAAATTCTTTTTGTCACTTGCTTTTTTTGGGGCACTTAACATCACAGAATAAGAGCAGTATCAAGAAGAATAGAAAGATTAATACTTATTTGTGAAAATTAACGATCAGGTTGTGACGAATGAAGTTCGTTCTGTTGCGGATATAATCAAGGATGTCAAAAATTCCGATGAACCTATACTATGTCTTCAGAAGGAGTAGAAGACGACTCGGATGAAGAAACAGATGTAACAACCATACCATCATTCGCAGCTGTAATAAGCTCGTTCAACTTACTTTGACTGTGTGCCTCTTCTATGGAAGCTGGTCCCTCCATTGAAGATTTTTTCTACCACTAGGGGGGGGGGGGGCTCCTCCACCCTCCTCTCTACGCTCGCCAATCCCCCGCGTAATCGCTTCGCGATTCTAAGTTGTAGGTTACCCCTGCTTGCTGCGCTCGCCAATACCCCATGGAATCGCTTCGCGATACCTTATTTTCCATACACTGTTAAAAATTTGAAACTTTTGTAGCATCGTCACTCCACCACTTTTATAAAAAAACGATTACTTCGCTGTATAATGGAGCATTCTCATTGGTTAAAATAGAGATATTCTATAAAAGCGATGGAGTAACGATGAAACAAAAATTTCAAATTTTTAACCTCTTCAGTCCTGGAGTGCCCATTTGGGTACATTAAAACAAAATCCAAAATTACACCCAATTTTTTTTAAATGCATGGATTTTTGCTATCACTATTCAGATACATCACAGTGTCCTATATTACCAATAAATGTGCTATATGTTTAAAGATGGAGGAACCCTGTGACTTTGAAAATAGAACATTTGCAAGATGGATGACATAAACAATTTTCCAACGACTTCACGTCAAAGTATGTGAATAATACAAATTTTTGAGTAAATAAAAACAATATATTGCATTTTTTATAAACTATAATGTTTCAAGAATGATTTGGAGTTGTTTATAAATGTTGTTCATATGTGCATGGATGTGAAATGTATCTGTAAATATGTTGTACCCATTTGGGTACAATGGGTCTTAACTATACATTTCCAGCTAAAGAAACTAATTTTCTGCGTAACTGTTTTGTATACTTGGTTATTAAAAAAAAAAAAAAATAGGAACGAATAAATTATTTAATTTAGTCTTGCAAAACAATTTAAAAGGACTTTTTTTTATTTTTTAAAATAATATGAAGTAATATACTGAATTCACTGCTAAAATATGTCATAATTCTTAATAACTTAAAAAAATTTTAACACTTTTTGAAAGGATTCATAGTTGTACAAGCTGCATATATTAGTCAAAAAAGTCTCTAATAAATGATACTTTATTAGAAGATTATTATTAAAAGGTATGTAGTATATGTATAGTGGTATGTGTAGTAGTATGTGTATATTATCTGTGCCTTCCAGTAATAATCAGGTAACGCACATTTTTAATATTTTGAGTAACTAACGTTTAAAGTTTTTAAATATCTTTTTATCATTACTTTTATAAAATAGATTAGAACTTAATAATTTTCATTACATTCAATTAGGATATTAGAGATTCTCTCTTTTTTTTTTTTTTTCCAAAATAGTTATATAAAAATATTTTTTATTAATTGAGAACCAATTTAAAAAAATGTCAATTTTTAAATGAAAATTTATAGTCGCCCTATGACGGGAAGTATTCATTTTTTTTCAGTAATATGTCAGATAAAGCACTCTTTTAAAGCTACATTTTCCCAAATTATCTCAATGTTTTTCAAAAATGTGCCATACCTGGTTATTACTAGAAGCCACAGATACATCAGATACACATAGATGTACAGCTCATATTCAAAATATTAGAATAATTACCTTTTTTTTAGAAATTGAAAATATCGTTTGGTAATTTAATGTCTTTTAATGAAAATATGCAAACGATATTTTTATTAAGAACTTATTGTTGATTAAACTTACTTGTTATCTTAAATTTAATATCATTTTTGAAAAGATTAATTGCAAAAAAAATTATTTTGAAAAGTCAAAATATTAGAATATTTATTCAAGTGGTTCAAAATATTAGAATATTTCACATTAATTCTCGTTTAATTATTACCAATTCTTAACTGGTTGCATCATTGATTAAATTCAGACTATTTTATTTAAAATCAGTATTCTTTTTGCAGTTTGTTCCTTTTTCGTCTTAAAATGGGCCGTGTGAGTGATATTCCTGAATCTACTAAACTTCGTATGGTTGATTTGTATCGGCACGGTAAAAATCAATGTTTTTTAGCGAATTATTTACATTGTTCGCAATCGAGCGTTAGTAGAATACTAACACAATATTCAAAAATTGGAAAATTTCAAAATAATCGCCGAAATGGTGGCCGAAAGCCAATTCATCTGCTAGAGATGACAGGAAACTGAAGCGTATAGTTAAGAAAAACCGTTTTAAAAGTATGCGATTCTTGCACCGAAAATGGAAAGAAGAAGGAGTTGAAGTTTCTACATCGACAACATTAAGACGTCTCCATAAATTTAAATTTGAATCTCGTGTACCGAGAACAAAACCTCTCATGACTGCAAGACAAAAGCGTATAAGATTGAATTATTGTAAATCAAGACGTTTATGGAGCAATGAAGATTGGAAAAATATATTATTTAGTGATGAAAGTATGTTTTGTGTTTCATATGGTAATCAAGGTATTCGAGTTTGGAGAATGAAGCAAGAAGCATTTGATAAAGAATGCCTTAAACGTTCCGTAAACTTTGCTGCTAGTGTCATGGTTTGGGGTTGTATGAGTGCAGAAGGACCTGGAAAGTTATGCATCGTCTACGAAAAGGTTAACTCTCTGATATATCAAGAAATTTTAGAATATTACATGATTCCATCATCAGAAGATTTATTTGAAGATGATTTCATCTTTCAACAAGATTTAGCGTCCCCGCATACCTCGGTGTCAACTAAGAATTGGTTCCGCCAACGCAACATTAAGGTACTTCCTTGGCCACCAAATTCACCAGATCTTAATCCCATTGAAAACTTATGGTGTATAATGAAGAAAAATCTTCAAGAAAATCCTCCTTCAAGTAAAACTGAGTTAGTGGCACGTATAAAGTCTATTTGGGCTAATATTGATAGATATGTTTGTAAACACCTTGTATATAGTATGCAAGATCGATTGTACGCTGTTATGAAAGCTAAAGGGGATGCTACAAAATATTAACTACCATTTACTTCATATTCATAAGGTAATATTGTTGCGTAAAATAAAATATTCTAATATTTTGAACCAATCTAAATTTTATTCTAATATTCTGGTGTGTTTAAGGAAGCTGTATACCTAATTTATTGTGCTGTATTTTATATTTTATAAATGTTAAAATCTTATCTAAACATTCCAGATTTAATTTATAAGAAATTTAATTGCATTTACTTAGTATAAAAAATAAATAAATGGCAAATAATTTTTTCTTATTACTTTTTCTCAATTATTCTAATATTTTGAATATGAGCTGTATAATAGCAAGATATGCATTAAAATTATTAAAAGATGTGTATAATATTTTTGCGAAATACATAGCTTTAGATAAAAAATCATTTAAGTTGTTTAAATTGATGTAACTTTTAAACAATAATTAGTTTTATTTTTGTAAAACAAAATTGGTTTTATTTGTTAAAAAATTACATTTTTATTCAATTGCGACCTGATGTACCCATATGGGTACATAAATTTTAACTATTTTAAAATTTTAAAAATAAAAAACTAATTTTATTTTCTTTTTTCTAAGCCTAAAAGCACCATACTTTGCTAATAAAGTAATTTTTCTATGCAGCAGATTTTTCTCGGGACTGAAGAGGTTAACAGTGTACACTCAATTTTGGAATTCATCCCTCACCTCATTGTTCGAAGAATAGACGGAGCCCTTTCCTGATTGGTCTATTCGACTCATGGAAGGTGTGGTCAACCCGGACGTGTTATTTTCGGAAACATTACACATCCGCATCATTCCAGGAGTCTTTTTACTATAGAAGGACTTCAACAAGGCAGAAAACTACCTAATAAAATCTCGCCCTGCGCTGTACCAAATCAAGATAAACAACTTCTTCTCAAAGAACTAAAACTACACCATGATTTTTTTTTTTTAATGTATCGAATAATTATTGTTCTTTGCCTACATTTAGTTTGCTCTCAGAAAATTACTAGGAAAATTTATTATTCGTCCCCTTTAAATATGTGATGTATTTTAGTTACTGTTTTCTAAAACCTAACAGTTTTCATTTTATTGTTTTTTTTTTTTTTAACCGACTTCAAGGAGGAGGTTATGATTTCGACCTGTATGTATTTGTTGTTCACTCATAACTTCCGTAAATATGAACCGATTTTAATAATTCTTTTTTTGTTTGAAAGTGTAAGATGCCCACATGGTCCCATTTCAATTTTATCAAATACTTGTGATTAGAACTTTTTGAAAATAAAAACATGAAAATTCGAACTATTTTTGAAGCAGTCATCCAATTGGAAGCGTTCATTTTTCAGATAATCGCAGGCTTTCATGTCGAGCACACAAGTCAGATGAGTGTGTACAATAAACAAATAAAATTTCAGGCTATAACTCTTACACCGATACTAGATCTTTTAATTTCATTAAATTCTGGTGATCAGAATATTTTTTTTAAATAACAAAATATGGATTTGATAAAAAAAAAATAATAATTTGTCGCAACTCATCTTTCATTGTTGCAACATTTTCAAGTCATAACCATATTAAAACTATGCATTCATATGCGTTAGTGCCAAGTTGTCGTTAAGCTTGGTATTTTTTTTTTTGAAGTCGGTTAGTATTTTTTTAAAAAAAAGCATATTTTATTGGCAAATATTACTGTATAAGAGCATTTTATGTTCTTTTTACTGTACAAATAGTTATTCAATAAAATTTTGGAGACAAATAAATTATTCTTTATTTCAATCAATATCTTAAATTCAAATTTTGGATGAGGGATGGATAAAAAAGATAAAACAAGATTTATAAATGGCTAAAATACGTTAATAACAATGTGCACTCTCTTTAATATGCATTATTTTTCGAGCATCTGTGAAATCCGGATAAGATACGAAATGCTCTCGGTCCCTTGATTCGTATCTTAAACGAGTTTCACTGCATATATATATATATATATGTGTGTGTATACATATATATACATATATATATACATATATATATATATATATATATATATATATATATATATATATATATATATATATATATATATATATATATACATATATATATACATATATATATACATATATATATGTGTATATACATACATATATTAAAACAATTTTTTGATTATTAAAATAGATTACCGAAATTACATTTTTATTTATGAAATTATAAATTTAAAACGACAATATATCTTTAAAAAAGGTCACACCTTTTGCGCATTTCTATTATCTTAGAAAAAACGCTATTTTTTTTTTATCCGGAGAATGCCCCAATTCAATAATGCAACATTTTCTGTATTAAAATACTGGTATCCAAAGAGCCAGAACCTTGGCAACTGTGTATGGTTTAAAAAAAGACAGCAAACAACGAACATTAGTTGTTTATATCGCACAGCACCGCACAAAACTCTATTTTGCGTATAATTCAAAATTTTAATGTTCGGTTTTTTTTTTTTTATGTATATGGCTGGATATCTATTGCCAGCATCACGACAACTCTGATACTATGATTGTAACAAAAACGTTGATACAATATAGTTATACGCCAAATACATCTATGTAACTCGTATAATCATTTACATCTTATATGTGAATGTCATATTACATCTTATAAATGTAACTTGGTCGCATACATTATTGTCTTGTACGCATTATAAAATGATTTACATCTATACTGTTATTATATTTTGGGGATACATGGCTATTAAAACTTGAGGGCCGCTATAAAAGGGTGTAGGAAAAAATGCTATTGCATCTTCATGCGATTATTTATTTTTCTATTTATTTATTGTCATTGTAAAAGAAAATTATGTCTGTTAGTTAATTAGCTTTCTTCAATTTTCTTTTACATAATTTCAATAAATAAATAAATAAATAAAAATAAAATAAAAATAAAAATAAGCTTTTTAATGCAAGCTCAAATTTTTATTATTTTTTAATCTAAGACTTCTAATTAATTGAAAATGAAAGCTTTAACTTTTTTTGATCCATTTAAAAGAAATTTATTTATCATACCTGGTATTTGTTACAAAGCTAGATGCATTGAAATAAATTTAAATAAAAACAATTAATAAGTAATTGCATAATCCTACTGAAATGATTTTTTTTTTTTTTTTTTTTTACGAAATTTATTACATTGTTGTTTTTAAATTATTATTATTTTTTAAAGTTTTTGCTTTTTATTTATGTTAATTTTATTTTATTTTTGTCATCGCAGCAAAGAAAATAATCCATTTTTGGACATTAAAAATGGTCCAATCATAAAACGAATAAAATAAAAGTAATTGCGAAATGTAACCAATAAAAATTTTCAGATATACTTCATATTTCCCAGTTCTTTATCAAGGACAACAACTATTTCCAAATAATTAAAAAAAAGGAAGAAAAAAAATAGACACTTACTGACTAAAGTGTTATTTATTTAACAAAAATTATTTTAAGATGAAATATAATTCTCAACAATTTAAGTATAATATAATATTTCTTGAATTATATTTTATAATAGAATATAATGTTTCGCGTTAATAAATTTTTATAGATTGATATTAAAATTTTTATAGATATGCAAGTAACCTTCACTTGATAATACTATACATACTTAAAAATGATAAATTAATTTAGACGTTAGTCGAAATAAATTCGAGGATACTTTTGATATTTTCTGTCATAGTTTAAAACATTACACAAATCTTATATTCGGGAATAAAAATTGATGTTGGCTATGGAAGAGGAAAAAGATACTCGGATAATTACACAACTAAGTGGGAACAATGAGTTTTTCTTCCACTTATCCTCAAAAGACTTTTTATTTAGCCAAATAGAGATGCTATTTTTGCTATAATTAAGAATAGTTAGAATTGCTTTCACTTTCTAGCTAACAGTAAAATAATATATGGATGGAGAATAAAGATTGAAAATTAAGAAATATCAAATAGAACTGTTACGAGATTATTTATAATTAATATACTGTTGAATTAAGGGTTTATCAACATATATTTATGTAACATCTTACAACAGTAAGTCACCAAGTCAACAAAATATTATAAATGTTCTGGCATGGTGCAACAACTTCGAATAAAATGATAAAAATAATCAGAATAAAAATAATCATATTTCTTTAATGTTATATTACCAACTTTTCTCTCACGATATTTCCTTCTATTTTCTTTTTATTATGCTAATTACCGACATATTCTCCAGTTTTGAATAAGTTAATAATATCTGACATAAATCGTATTAAACTCTACCTAATTTAATTATTATCATACTCAATTTCCTTAAATATGAAGCTTTTACTTTATTCATAAATTTCATAATCATTTTTGAAATTTATTTATTATTTAATGTGAATTCGAATGTTTTAACAAGTGCCATTTGTTACTTAAAAATGATTATTTCTGTCGGTCGAACGTTTAATGTCCATAAATGGAGTACCTATGTTGCCACAGTAACATATATCTATATTATAAAAGCCAAACGTATCTGTGCGTAACGCATACATGATTTTGCGAATGGCAATACTTTGAAATTTGAAATAAAAAATTGGTTTCGCAATTTTTGATATTGCCATTTTTAAACTTTAAACATTCCACATTTTCAACTTTTACACCATCGTATAGAGAAAAAAAAACGCCCTTTTAAATGCAATTTGTTTGAAAGCTTTATCTTAATTTGTTTATGAATTATTAATTTTTTTTGTAGTTTTTAATAGCAATTTTGCAAGCGTGTCAAGAAAAGTGCTTCATTTCGATTAAAAATAAAAGGAAAAAAGCCGGAAAAAGTAGATTCCTCTTTCTTTTCGTTGCCATTTTCTTATAAAAAGTGAAAAAAAATTTAAATTAAAGTGTGCGTTTTCTTAAAAATATCTTCTGCTATGAAACTCGATGAATTTCGCAAGCTCTTGTGACGTCACAGGAATATTGTCTGTCGTATTTATTACATGCAGATTATTTCAGAATTTTTCATGTACACCTCAAAGTAATTAAGCAGTTAAGTATGTGTTTCCAGATAATAGCAATCGAGACTTTGAGTTTAAATTTATATTATTTTAAAATTATCGAAAAAGAATTTTTTTTTCTTTTAACGGAAAAGTGATTATGGATATGAGAGGTGCATATGTAAATTTTGAGATGATAAAAATAATATCGGGTTTAGATTTCACGAGGAAAAGTTCTACCATTGAGTCAAAGTGGATAATACTTAACTGCTTAGATTACCAATAAAGTTTAATTTCAATAATCTCTAAAACTGAGTTTTAATATTTTTTTATTTTAGTTTAAATATCCTTTGTTTGAGAATTATATTTACCATAATGTGCATTTTTTATTGTAACTAATTTTATAGGCCTATTAAATATCAATGAAACAGTTTCTTCCGAAATATTTTTTTTCGTCGAAATTCGATGGGTTCTACCTTGTATATATAAACGTCAAAAGATTAATAACTCAAAAACAATTGAGATACAGCTTATATATATATAGATAAGTATATTTTACCCCTATATAGCAATATAAAAATTGGAAATGTGCGATGTTCAGTAGTTTAAACATCTACAGTACCAAAAAATTGTAAAACTGAAATTTCCCAGTAATATTAATATTGATTGATGCAGGAATTTTTAAGAATTAATCCATCGCGTTAATATATGACACTGATATTATGTAAGCCACATTTTGATGTTTATTATTATTATATGTATATATTTATCGACATATTTATAAAACATATTTAAAACATTTTAAAGCAAAAAAAAAGAGGTCTGTTGATCGATACCACATTCTACAAAACGTGAACGAAATGTTTTTTGTAATTTTTTAAATTACATTTTATTTATTTTTTAATCATTTTCATTCGAGGTAGCTGCAATACGCATGGATATTTTTTACTCTAATGTTCTTACTCTACTTTTGGCAGAATACGTTGCAGAATAAATCTCGTTGCACATTCAGGAGGGACATTATAGTTTCTCATTGGTCTGGTGCGCGCGACTTATGATTTCTATTATTTCGATAATGTCACAAAACAAAATCTACATTATATGAAAAGGTACAATTTGTACGATTCTCCACCTGCTAGCACTTTTGCAGTGTGGCAATTTTCTTATAACGATAGCTTTTTCAATCTAATTTCTTGTAATAGTATGCACCATTTAAAACCAATCACTATGTTGAAGTCATAATCCATATTAATTTAGGTGACCTTTTTATAAGTACAGTGGAAAATTGTGTTTTAAAGTAGTTATGAAAAAGGCCTCTTAAAAGAAAAAAAAGAACTGGTAAGGACTTTAACTAAAATTAATTAACTGAGATTGCTTCTTAAATATTTGTAAAAATGTTAATGTAATTTTTACTGTTTTGTTTCACAAATAACGAAAGAGAATCTTTATTTATTTATCTTTTAAAGAAAACTTTTCAATTTGAACTTGATCTTGTCATAAACAGAAGACTGTCTTAAAAATTTTAGGCGATGTGTTATCAGGATGCATTTCTGGTTAAGGTTTTTCATTCCTCTTTGATCCTTCTTCGGTCGCTCATATGACAATGCTTAAGAATATATTTTACACACACTGACGCACACACACACAATAAATAAATAAAATATAATAATAATAAAATAAACTACAATTCTGAGGAACATATCCATTGCCACTATAGAGTACTCTAAGTGAGACTACGCTAAGTGTTACTCTAGAGTACCATAGAGAGGTAATAACAGTTCAGGTTTTGGAAATAAGCACTTTCATATGAAAACCATGTTCATTTACCTGCACTAAGAAGTTTTCCCTAATTATGGATATTGAGAACAATATTTCTGGATCAGTGTCTTAATACTCATAATGTAACTTTGTGCCTTATGTAATGTAAATATATCTAGTACATATTAATAAGGGTGGATCGATTGTCTATGACGAAAAAAAAATTATCATTCATCAAAACCTACCTATGCGGAAAAGATGTTCTATTGTATGGAGATTACGGGTAGAATAATAAAAAAAATTAATTTAAAAATTTAATGCCACAAAAGGGTTCAATTTTCAAAAAAATTTGAAAAAAGACTGAATTTTGATTAGATGATTTTTGCCAAAAAGTAAATATTTTAATAATTTTTAAAATCCAATAATGCGGAAAAGATGTTATATCGTATGGAGGTGAAGTAAAAAATAATAAAAAATAATAAATTTGAAATTTAATACTGAGACAAAAAAGTTTAAAATTCGATAAAATTTGAAAAAAAAATGTAAAAAGATCTAATTTTGGTTAGATTTTTTTTTACGCAAAATAATCATTTTAATGTCAATCAAAACCTATTTACCTAAGAGATATTACACTTTAAGAGATATTATATCTATAACCTAAGAGATATTATACTGCATGGAGATTAAGTGAAAAAAAATAATTTCGAAGTTTCTTCAATTAAGGATTGGTCTACTTGTGTATTGTTTAGCTTAGTGTACTTTGAATATTACTGTACCATGGCGTTGTTAAAAAAAGAATTACCCCCCTCTTTGGGTCTGACTTTGATATGCCAGTAAATATGCTCCCTATTACAAAAACATTATAAAATTTATATATTGGTACTTAAAAAGTAACTGAAGTAAAGAATCCGTCTACATCTATTTATTTCCTGCCAGTGAGAATGAGTTGCTAATAAGTTAGGAGTGACCTGTAAATGAGATTCAAACACAATAATTTACCACTGCAGCATTCTAAGAAAAATTAGTCTCTCGACAAATATTGCGCTCTTCTTAATTCTTATAAAACAAAATAAGATATTGAAAGCTATTACAGTCTTGTGGACCATTTTCTAAAACACTGCCTATATTTTTTTTTTTCAGTTCAATAGATTTGAATATGAATATTCGGTGTAAAGTAAACCGACGTAGTGTGAGCAAACTCACTTCTCTGCGTCATCAGCTATCATTGAAAAGCCAAAATGCTGACGAGCTGGGTGTCACACTACTTATAGTGACGAAAATTTGCATCAGCCAAAATATTGGACATTTTGGGCATTTCCGACCAAACAGGTGCTGCCATCGCGTCAGGTGCACTTCAAGATGTGGGCATTATCTCACTAAACTATGAATCGAATGCTATTGACAGAAAAAAATCGGCATGACTAAACAAAACAAACACCACTCTATCGTTTTAGTCATACGCTTTAGTCATTTGTAAAAGATTATGATCATGGCCATTTTCTTTAAACTTTGATGGGTGTAAAGGTAAGACTACACCACTAGAAGACAACAGAAGAAAAATCATAATCGAATGAGCTTGAGAAAAGAACTTGGTTCAAATATATCGGCCACATATATGATATTTCTGGGAGAGTCCCAAACAATTTGAAAAAATGACGTACATTTTTTGTCATGTGTTAACAATAATATACATGTAACTAAGTTGGTTTCAGAATATCTGTTAACATAGATGTTAAGGTATGTGTTATTCGAAATATGGAACTAATCTTCAAGCGTCCACTGCAATGTTTTTGTGCTAGTTACACAACAATGAGGTTCCACTATGTCATCTTTCCGCAACGTGGATGGAACCGCGGCTAGGCACAAGAGTTTCACTGGTGAAATAAAAAAAAAATATTCGCTGCATGTGAGAAGCTTTTTGCATTTCTAAAGCGCGAGAGTGAAATCAGACGGTCTGCTGTAATCCTAATCATTACATTAAATAATTTCTATATATTCCATTTACCAGCTTTTGACCTTTTGCGAAGGATTAGATAGATTTAATTAAATAGGAAAATGTGTCGAACCTACACTAACTGAGGGATTCAGTAACGACATGATTTCAGAAGCAATAGTAAATCCAGCAATCATTCCAGTGACAATCACGAGCAATCACTATGTATTCACGAGACGCTCATTCTACAAAACTAATAGTCAAAATAGTCACAGAAGCATTTTCTGTTGTGTATGGACCATATATAAGAGACGGTTTTATAAAAATCGAATTCAATTTCAAAATCTCCTGCCGATTTTCAATACCAAACGTCATTATCGTCACTTGTTATATTGACGATTTTTCTTGATTTAATAATAAAGAAGCTGTTAAACAAGAAACTAAAGTTTTAATTTTGTAATCAAATAAATATCCCCTCATTGTAATAAATGTTAAAAATTCTAAAATTCATATTTTATTTAACAAAAAACATTGATTTTTTACCGTAAAAACGTTCAAATATATAAATTTGAGCCACATTGCGGCAGATTTAAATTTTGAAATTAATTTTTTAATTATTTTTCTCATACTCAGCATACAATATGACACCTTTTAAGCATAGGAAGATTTTGGATATTTTTTTTTTTAACTATTATTTTGAATCAAAAACCCTCTAGCTAAAATTAGGTCTTTTTCACTTTTTTTTTCGAAATTCAAACTCATTGTGGCAGTAGTAAAATTCAAAATTAATTTTTTTAATTATTTTTCCCTTAATCTCCATCCAAGAGAACATCTTTTCCGCATAGGTAGGTTTTGACACTGTGAAAAAAAAGATTTTCGATCCACCCTAATGTTAATGTGAGCGCTTTACGTTCCAAATCACCAAAACAATGGAAGTCAAAAATATTACTTGCATCCAACACTTAATTGTATATTAATTCTTAATTTTCTCACTTAAGTATTGTATGTAAATCAATTTCAATATTGTCTTAAATATCTTTCAGTGTAAAAGTATTAATTGGTGGCAAAAGGGCTTTATAAATAATTGACTGGAATATCATACTGTAAACAACGGCAATGTATGTTCGATCGTATTGCTATTGTATGTTAAAGTGAGCAATGGGTTTGCGTCCCCCCCCTCCCTCGGATTGCAGATATACTCTAAAGCGAAAGCTAAGTTCCCGGGGTAGTCATCCCTTGCCTCTTCATCGTCTTCTGTTTAAGTGGGAGATGGATAACGATTCCTTGAACCATATCAAGTCATATAGATTATCTGAAACATAATACTACAAGTAGAACAAATTCAGACATTTTATATATTTGGTTACCAAATGAAAAATATATTTACGTTATTACAAAAGTAATATGATCTTTACAATTATAATATATAAAGAATACATGTAAAGTATACTTTTAAAAAATTCATTGATAGATTTTTGATAAAACTATTTTGTAGCATTTTATAAAACTATAACGCGTACCTATATTTTTAGCGGAATATTGTTGCAGCGTATATAGGGTTCTTTCGATCTTATGGTTAGACAACTTCAAACTCTTTTCTCTTAGAAAAGTACAAAATAATTTATTTACAGATCTTCAGAACAACAGAGTCTTCGAAACTCACAAATATTACAAGATATTCCAAAATAACTGTTTAAATCTATCGAACAAATACAAATATAGGTCGCAGAGACTCTTTATACAATGTCTCAACACTATATCACATTCAAAACAACGTAGATAAAACTCAATACATCAAGCAAACTTGCTTGGACAATCTCTAGTAGCTCACTCAATGACTGACTGGTAAATAATAACAACAGCTCGCATCGCTTCTCTTCTTATATATAGTCTCGTAGCATGTGCTAGAAATTTCTAGAAAAACCTGGAAAACCACGGAACAACAAACAATGTATCAGTATATCTAAGGGGGGTTACCATTAAGAGGGAAGGGTTACCATCGCCAACAATCGCCAACTTTGTCGCCAACTTGGCGATATCTTCATTATTTCGCCAATCTACCGTAGACATACACTGAAAATAATGGACAAGTTTGCTTGATAACAAAGACAATGTAACAAAAACTAATATAAGTAAAGGAATGGAGCTTAATAAGATTATTTACATTATTTTACAGTACAAACACTAACTATTTACAAAATTCGTAACACTACCCCCTCCTCAAAGACTGCACGTCCCGGGCAGTGCAATCCTTGAGTTAGAGGAGAACACTTAAAATAAATAAACAAATAAATAAATAAATAAATAATAACAATAATAATAAAATTTACATAAATAAGAACTAATTACTATTTACATATTTACAAAAAGTGACTTTCATGACCATGGTCTAAAATTCTAGTTTTGAATTTCTAATCACTTTGGCCAAAATAAGGGGCTAGCCGGTTATAGTGTACGACCTTGGGTTTGGCGTGTGGCGATTTTCGTATGCGTACGACGACGTCATTCAGCCTGTTGACGACTATGTAAGGACCGTCCCAGTTTCTTTGTAATTTTGGCGACAGTCCCTTACGACGGATAGGATTCCACAACCAAACTTTGTCACCTTCGTTGAACTCATGTCCTGTTGCCTTTGTGTCGTACCGTGTCTTCATCTTTTCTGATGCCAGTCCAATTCGGTTCCTCGCTAGACAATGAATCTCCTCAATCCGTGCCTGGAGTTCATCGACATATTCCTCAGGCGATGAAGGAGCATCAGGAGGACGGCCAAACAAAAGATCAGCAGGCAGACGAAGATCACGACCAAAGAGCATTTGAGAAGGGGAGTAACCAGTGGCCTCATGAGTGGCACTCCTGTAGGCAAGCAGGAAAAGAGGCAATTTCTTGTCCCAGTCCTGTTGGTCTCTAGACACCAGGAGAGAGAGGCTATTTAGGATGGTACGATTGAACCGCTCCACCATGCCGTCCGATTGAGGATGTAGAGGTGTAGTTCGAGTTTTGTCCATGCCGAGTAGTCCGCACATTTCCTTAAACACAGCCGAATCAAAGTTTCTTCCTTGATCAGAATGGATTTGAAGAGGAACTCCGTATCTGGAAACCCAGTGTTGAACCAGTATGTCTGCTACGGTTACCGCCTCTTGATTAGGAATGGCATATGCTTCAGGCCACTTAGTGAAGTAGTCCATGACAACGAGGATGTACTTATTGCCATCAGATGTTCTAGGAAGTGGACCCAGGATGTCTAGTGCAATTCGTTCGAAAGGAGCTCCTACATTATAACGTTGCAATCGTCCACGGGTGCGCTTCTTTGGACCTTTACGTGCTACACAGGTGTCACAAGTTCGACACCACTTCTCCACATCACTGCGAACATTATTCCAGTAGAAACGCTCTCGAACCTTTTGCAGGGTCTTCATTACACCAAAATGACCTCCTGTGGGACTACCATGCAGTTCTTGAAGGACCATAGAAATTCTCGACTTAGGGAGTAGTAGTTGCCATCTACATGTCTTTCCATCGTCAGACTCCCATTTTCGGTACAAGATGCCGTTCTTCAAGTGTAAGGAATCCCAGAGAGCCCAATAACGTTTAGTCGTAGGATGGTAATGGGCCATGTCTTGCCAGCTGGGCTTCCTGTTGGACTCCTCTTTCAGCTCTAGAATTGGCTTAATTTCAGGATCAGCAAGTTGATCTTTACGCAGGCTCTCTTCACTCCACGGATCTTGCGATGATGTAGACCCAGTTGTAACTTGTCTTACTATAGGACCTTTGACATTAAATTTCTTCTCAGCCCGGTCGCAGTATCTACAATTCTCTGAGCAGGGTCTTCTTGAGAGAGCATCTGCATTTCCATGTGATGAGCCTTTTCGATGGCGTATCTCCATATCGTACTCTTGAAGCTTTTGTATCCACCTGGCTATCTGGCCTTCAGGGTTCTTAAAATTCAATAGCCAAGTTAGAGAAGCATGATCAGTTCGGATCAGGAACTTTCGACCATAAAGATAGTGATGAAAGTGGTCTATGGCTTTCACTACAGCAAGAAGCTCTTTTCTTGTTACGCAGTAGTTTCGCTCGGCCTTTGACAAGCACTTGCTGAAATAGGCGATAACACGCTCCTGGCCGTCGATTTCCTGGGACAGTACAGCGCCAATGCTTTCGTTGCTTGCATCCGTATCAAGTATAAACTGTTTATCGATTTGAGGATACGACAGAATTGGAGTGGATGTCAAGGCCTCCTTAAGCTTTTCGAAAGCAGCGTCACATTCCTGTGTCCACATAAATTTTTGATTGGCTTCTGTTAATTTATGAAGTGGTATTGCAATCATCGAGAAGCCTTTGACGAATTTTCTGTAATAGGTGCATAATCCTAGAAAACTTCGAAGCTGGTGAACATCTGCTGGACGACTCCAATTTTTCACGGCCGATATCTTCTCCGGATCAGTCCTAACTCCTTCCGCCGAAATGATGTGTCCAAGGTAGGCGACTTCATTGCGAAACAAACTGCACTTCGAAGGGCTTAACTTCAAATTAGCTTCCTTTAATTTTTGTAGCACCCGCCTGAGGTTGTTCAGATGTTCATCAAAAGATTTTCCTATGATTATGATGTCATCTAAATAAACAAGACATGCTTCATACGACAGCCCCCGGAGAACCGTTTCCATAAGCCGTTCGAAAGTTGCAGGTGCGTTACATAGACCAAAAGGCATTACCTTGAATTGCCATAATCCTTGTCCCGTTGTGAAGGCAGTCTTCTCGCGGTCGTCGGGATGGATCTCTACCTGCCAGTAACCACTCTTCAGATCCAGAGTCGAGAACCAAGTGTTGCCCGCAAGTGTGTCGAGAGTGTCGTCGATCCTTGGTAGAGGGTAACTATCCTTTTTAGTGACGTCATTCAGTCGGCGGTAGTCTACACAAAATCTTGTTGAACCATCCTTCTTTCTTACTAATACAATGGGAGACGCCCATGGACTTGTTGATGGTTCGATGACGTCATTTTCTTCCATATCTTTAATTAAATTCTGCACCTCTTCTTGCTTGGCAAAAGGTAATCGTCTAGGGTGCTGCTTAATAGGAGAGTGATCTCCCGTGTCAATTCGGTGTTGTGCCATTTTAGTTCGTCCAAAGTCTTCAGATGTTTGGGAAAATAAACTTTGGAATTCTCTAATTAAACTTTCAGCAGCATCTCTCTGGTTTGGATCTAAGTCCGTATTTTGTAACAAATCCTTGACTAAATTATCTGAAGATTTCTGAGAGTGATTGGAATTTTGACTTATGCACGTCACAGGAGCACATGATGCTATCACCTCTCCTTTCTTGATAGTCCTCGTCTTATCACTGATGTTAGCAATTCTGACTGGAATGGTCTTTTTCGAGAGGTCTACTACAGAAGAAGCCACCAATACTCCTGCTTGTGTACTATTGTCTACTGGATAATCTATATGGCCAAATCGGTAATTAGTTTCATTTTTAATTTCAGCTGGAACTAAAAATTCTGTTCTTGGATCTAGATTGATATCTTCTTTGGCTATTACTATTTGTTTACATTCAATTTTGTTATTTAATCCAAAAAGACTTATTTCTTCAAATTTAGAGAGCATTTTATTATTTTTGAAATCAAGTTTGAAGCCAAATTTCTTCAGAAAATCTAGTCCGATTAAGCAAGGATCTGTTATGTCAGCCACATATGCCGTATGGTAATATTTCGTTCCTCCAAAGTTGATAGTTAAATTTGCCTTTCCATATATGCCTATTTTGTCGCCGGTCACAGTTTGCAGGGTAACGCATGGAGGATTCCAGATGAGTTTACATTTCAATTTTCGAGCCAAATCTTCTCTTATTATTGTAACATTGGCTCCTGTATCGACAATCATACGGCACTGAATTCCGTTAATAAAGCCTATCACATATAATTCATTATCGCCGCCACTCATTTTCGATATTTGAAGGATCTTCAGGTGGGGCTTTTTATTCTCTGGTCTTGAATTCATCTCACGTTCGTGGACTTTGGGGCAGTTTCTTCGGAGATGTCCTGTATCACCGCATCCCCAGCACCAGAGATTCTGTCTTCTTGAGCTTGTTCTTCCATATTTTAAAGCGTCCAGCTCTTGATTTATTTTCCTAATTTCTTTCAAGACGTCGCTCTCAGTGTCTGAGCTTTTGTTCACCGTTGACCCTCGGACTGAATGACGATCTCTTCGGCTGGCTTGTGTAGCTGCTTCCAACTTTAAGGCATATAGTAATGCAGCTTTTAAATCCTGTACATCTGCCATTCGTACCGCTCTCTGCACTTCTGGATCTTTTATTCCGTCTACGAAATATTGCAGTGAGAGCATTTCCCGTACATTTGTTGGACAGTCGATGAAGGCTAAATTTGCAAGCCGTTCAATTTCCGAGGCAAACTCTTGAAGGGTTTCACTCGATTTTTGATGGCGGCTCTTCATTTGTATTCTCGTATAATCCTTGAAGAATTTTTCACCGAATCTCATTTCAAGTGCACAACTTAGAGTCTCAAAATTGAGTTGCGTCATATCGGGCAATGTTTGCAGCACGTCGGCGGCTTCTCCTCTTAAAGATGCTGCCAGTTGACAAGCTTTCACCTCGTCACTCCATTTGTTCGCTTCAGCTACAATAGTGAATTGGGTCTTGTAAACTTGCCAGGAACTCTTTCCATCGTATGTCGACAGCTTAATGTGCATGGGAGAAGCAGGCGGATTCCTAAATTCTTCATAATTACCACTAGACGCTGAAAGTTTCTTCTCAAGATCTTGTACTTTTTTATTTAGCTTTTCATCTACTTCACCTAGTATTTTCTCTTCAACGTTACTGATTTTCTCTTCAACGTTACTGATTTTCTCTTCAAAGTTACAAACTTCATTCTGAATTTTCTCTTCTACTTCCGCCATTTTCTCTTCTACCGAGCCTATTCTTCTCTCTACCGACGAGAACTTTTCTTCTAAAGTTTTCTTCATTTCTTCTTGGCCTTTATTAATCTTTTCAGTCACATCTTCTTGGCATTTGTCAATTTTATTTGTCAACTGTTCCATTCTTTCTTCGTTTTTATTCATTTTTTTCGCCAACTCTTCTTGGCCTTTATTCATCTTTTCCGCCAACTCTTCTTGGCCTTTATTCATCTTTTCCGCCAACTCTTCTTGGCCTTTATTCATTTTTTCTGCCAACTCTTCTTGGCCTTTATCAATTTTATTTGTCAAATGTTCCATTCTTTCTTCGTTTTTATTCATTTTTTCCGCCAACTCTTCTTGGCCTTTATTCATCTTTACCGCCAACTCTTCTTGGCCTTTCGTCAATTCTGCCTTTATTCCATTAATAGCTTCTAACAGTTATTTCAGTTGACCGTCCATTGTTCTTGTTTTCGCCATAAGATCCCGACTCCTGACACCAAATGTTGCAGCGTATATAGGGTTCTTTCGATCTTATGGTTAGACAACTTCAAACTCTTTTCTCTTAGAAAAGTACAAAATAATTTATTTACAGATCTTCAGAACAACAGAGTCTTCGAAACTCACAAATATTACAAGATATTCCAAAATAACTGTTTAAATCTATCGAACAAATACAAATATAGGTCGCAGAGACTCTTTATACAATGTCTCAACACTATATCACATTCAAAACAACGTAGATAAAACTCAATACATCAAGCAAACTTGCTTGGACAATCTCTAGTAGCTCACTCAATGACTGACTGGTAAATAATAACAACAGCTCGCATCGCTTCTCTTCTTATATATAGTCTCGTAGCATGTGCTAGAAATTTCTAGAAAAACCTGGAAAACCACGGAACAACAAACAATGTATCAGTATATCTAAGGGGGGTTACCATTAAGAGGGAAGGGTTACCATCGCCAACAATCGCCAACTTTGTCGCCAACTTGGCGATATATCGCCAAATTTGGCGACCAAAATTAGTCGCCAAAAGTGACGCCAACTTGGCGATATCTTCATTATTTCGCCAATCTACCGTAGACATACACTGAAAATAATGGACAAGTTTGCTTGATAACAAAGACAATGTAACAAAAACTAATATAAGTAAAGGAATGGAGCTTAATAAGATTATTTACATTATTTTACAGTACAAACACTAACTATTTACAAAATTCGTAACAATATTATTTAAAGTTACAGATATTTCATTTAAAAAATAAATAAATAAACAGTACTAACTTTTAATTTTCTGTATAAAAAGTCAAACTTCCAAAGTACAAAACATACTTTTTTCACATTTGTATATTAATCAGAAAAACATTTCAAAGCAATTTAAAAATTATAAAAGTAATATATGTTTTATTATTATTATTATTATTCTCTAATTTTTCTCGCATTCATAAGAAAAAAATAACGGGAATAAAAAGGAAAAAAGTTAAAAAATAATTACTACCACACATTTTATAATAAAATACACACAAAGTATTAATTAACATATATTTTCTTGTATAATTGAATAGAATAACAATTCAAAACAAATATTAACAGATGCATGCTCAATTTAAAAATTTACGATTGAAATTTCTTAGAATTTTATATGAATTTCATCCCTTATAAAATCATCTATTTGGTTTGTACATACGTGTATTTTTTTATTGAAGTATGTGACATTTTCCATACGCTGAACACGCTATTAATTTTTCTTTCTTTCAAAAGTAAAAAAGAAATAAAAATAGAAATATGAAGGAAAAATTAGTAAAAAAAAAGTGTATTAATGCTATGCACTTTATAAGAAAACATGCATAAAATAATATTTTACATCTATTCTTTTCATTTATTTTCGAGTTTAATTTGATGCAATAACATTTCAGAACAAATATATTAAAATGCGCGCTCTATGTAAAAATGTACGATTAAAAATTCTTTGAATTTTACACGAACTTCTATCTTTAATCTTTGCTTATACCCAAGAAAATGCTGTGTTCTAATGATAGATGCATCTATGTTTATTAGTTTAAATGTATTGCACTTTGCATCTCTCAAGAGATAAAGACGGCAGCAAGCATTTTGAATCATGCATGAATAAAACTTGTTTTATCTGCATCGACTGTGTCATTATTCAAAACTTGGCAAGCTTCAAAAGTTTCCTTCAATTATTTTTCGTGCTAAATGATTATGTACATTTATCTTTTATATGTATAACAATTGTTTTCTTCATTTTGGTAGCATATATCTTTAATTTATTCATCTTTAGGAATTTTGACAAACACTTCACTTGGCGAAACTGGTAACTTCCATTTATTATACATTACTTACTGGAAATCGCGTTAAATAAAGTTTATAAATTATTGTTAAAAATCATCTACTTGATTTGTTCATACGTGCATGCTGTTAATTGAAGTATGTGACATTTTCCATGCGCAAAACACTTTAGTAAAATATATTATTCTTTATTTTTCATAAAATATATTATTTATTGAAGTATATTTAAATAAAGTATCAAGGAAATGTACATTTAAAATTGTAAGAAAATTCATTTCTTATTAATTGCATGTTTAATATATTGTGAACTATTGTAAATACCTGTCTTAGGAAGGTGGGTAGGAATCGTTTTTCCATAAAATTTGAAATTAATGATACAAATTTTCCATGTACTTTTATTTCGTAATCGATTTATTTTGATTAAAAATCATAAAAAAACATTAAATTAAAATGTAGTTTTCAGATATTTCTCATTAGAAAGTACACTCTCCCTATTCAACGGTGTAAAAATTTAAATTATACGATGTTGGCAAGTAATTAAGTTGGTAAAAAAACGAAAAGAAAATAGATTAATATTATTATTATTTTTATCAAAGCAGCTTTTCTCATATAAGTTCATTATAAAAATGCACATTTACAATTGTAAGATAACACATTTATTATTAATTAAGTATATATTTTAGTATATTGTGAATTATTGTAAACTCCCCACAGATTATATTGTCTTAAAACGATAATTAGGAATCATTTTTCCTGAAAATTTAAATAAATGATTAAAATCTCATATACTTTTATACCGTAATCGAGCTATTTTGATTTAAAATCATAAAAAGTCATTAAATTAAAATGTAGTTTCCAGATATTTCTCATTTTAAAGTAGTCTTCCTATTCAACCATGTAAATATTTAAATTATTCGATGTTGACAAGTAATTACGTTTTCAAAAAATAAAAAAAAAGAAAATAGATTCTTTTTTTACCAAAACCTTTCTGAAATAAGTTAAGCATAAAAACCCGAAAAAGGAATTAAAGGCTATAATCATTGCATAAATATTTAAAAAATAAAGCACATTTTTCTTATTTAGTGATGGGATTACCCTAATTTCCTGCCTATAATCCGCGGATCAAACAATTCTTTTTCGACCCAGAAATTTTATTTCGTAAATGAAGGCAAATATTTAAGGCGATCTGAAAAGTTATATTTTATTTAATAAAATTTCTGGGTCGAAAAATGATTGTTTGATCCGCGGATTATACGCAGGAAATTAGGGTAATCTTCCATTAAAATAATTCATATTGCACTTTTACACTTTAAGTCTTTAATCACACGTTTATTTTTTATATAACGACGTCATTACATCTGATAAGGCATTCGACTTTCACGATCAAATCTTAAACAACGTGTATAGAAAAGTATACATATTACACCTGAAATCCAAGAAAAACAAGTTTGTCATTTATGAAACTCAGCAAGACATATCAATTATGTAATGATTCATATACCTTCATTTTTTTTAAAGCTCCATGTTTTGTCAGAATCATTATATTATTTCAAAATCCGAAAAATGCTGGTTTCACCCAGATTGCATTGTTTCAGCTTTTTGATCAGGAATAAGCAAAAGATGAACTAATAAATAACACATTTATTCTATAAAATACATTTTTGTATTTTGCGATTTGTGATAATTTGCTAGTTTCTATCAGACAGACTGAGGGGCAGTATACCGTAAAAACAGTTTGCAATATGATGCGAGTTACTGCTCAAATTTAAATGCATTCATTCGATCCAAACAAAATAATCACATGGAACATGCACCGAATTCTTTAACAACAGTAGAGCATTTTTTCCCGCTAAATTAAAATGATGTGCTGATATTTAAGTATTCTAAAGTAATATTTCATTTTATTATTAACTAAAAACTGTAGTACAAAAAGTTTTCTTCTTTTTGTTAAAGTACGCAGTTGTGTTTGAACTTAATCTATCGGCTTTAAGGGTTACATTTTTGCATCACTCACAGCTACTATAATTCCTCTCTATTCTTTCTTTTTACTTTATGGCTATTTTCCTTTTACTTTGCACAGAAATAGAGTGCTCAAGTTGCCATCTCCGGAAAAATTGAATGGAAAACTACACAAAAATTAAAAATTAAAAAACAAATTGAGATACCGTTTTCAAAGAAATTGCATTTAAAAGTGCATATTTTACCCTATATAATGATCTAAAGATTGAAAATGTGCGGCGTCTGGAATTTGCAGTAGCGAAAATTGCAAAAGCGAAATTTCATCAGAAACTATTGTCATTCGAAAAATGACGTATGTGTTACGCGTTTGGTCTTTATAATATAAATATATATAACAATATTAATATTGCTAAGATAAAGTGTTGTTTTTGAAATTGAGAATCTTTGGTATCTATGCCAAGGAGGATAATTTCCTAAATTAGTGAAAACTCCAAAAACAAAGTTACCAAAAAGGAATAACACACATTCTTGAAAAAGATTCTTTCTATCTTCTAAATACAACATATATATGATACATTTACATTTTTATATATACAGTATATATATTTTTTAATATGCACATTAACCTGTTTTTAAAGTCTGAAAGGTATTTTGCAGTCATATCTTGCCAAGAACAAAATCTCCTGGTCAGCTATATAAAGATGTATTTAAAATGTCTTCTTTTTTTTTATTATTTTTATTAATATTTCAAAAGACAGCGCTTAAAAATATTTTCAATGATATTCTTAGCGTATTAGTGTTTTATCTTTTGGCTGTATTTTTTAAAGTTTCTTTTGTGCTTTTTTTTTTTTTTGGCTCTGTTGTTTTTAAACTTAACTTTTTATTTCTATATTTATATGAATCTTTTTGCAAAGGCATTTTTATTAATACGTTCGCTGCCGCTTACGTGAAGATGTGATGGTAGTTAAAGCCGCATTGTAGAAGTGGGTTTTTTCCGCAGAAGCCGATTTACTTTTTATAACAAAGAGTCAGTGACAGATTTTCCCGCGCCAGCGCATGACTGGCTATTGGACATTACCCCACGTCACGCGCTGGAGCGTGAGTGGCCCCTTAACGCTGGCGCAATATCACGCGCTGGCGTGTGATCGGCAGCGAATGTGTTGACCATGTAAAATCTGATTCTGTAAAGACAGTATTGTTTGCTTGAATCAACCATTTTTGCGTAAAATTTTTTTGTGTATTGTCCTTATAATTCTTAGTAAACAATGAAGATTTTGATAATTCCCAAAGCTAGATTTTTTGATGCAGAACAAGAAACAAACTTTTTAGGAGATCGATCGCAAACAACTTTTTTAACAATAAATTTTATTTTATTATTTTTTTTATAATAAATAGCACAACTGGGAATTTTAAAGTTCGGTAAAATTTAAATATGTAAATTACCACATAAGAAAATGTTAAAACTTTAAAAATGATTAACATCTTTAATTATTATATAAAATTACAAAGGATTCATGCAAATATTTTTTTTAATATATTATGAAGTACAGTTACAAGATATGTTTTTTTGTAAGATATTACACAATATACAACAAGACAAAAAAATCTTAATTTAAATATCCTTTTAAATATTTTTCCATCACATTATGAATTTCCATGAAAGAAATTTAATTAGCTTTTTCTTTTTCTGTTTCAATTATCAGAAAGGAAATTAAAGGCGCTATTTTTAATTTCCTTCTTATGAAACTTATTTTGAACGTTTTATGGGATTTTATCGACAGTTTTATTTCGTTTTTGCTTCAAATTGTCCTTTCCATATAACATACAATAAACTTGTGAACTTAAAGTATTTACAATAATTTATTACGTATTTTTAAATCGAATGTTTTTACTCAATATTTACGAAATGTTTTTACAACTTTAAAATACTCTCAAGTGACAAGTTAATTTTAAATATTATAAATTTTCCAAACTAATTTCAATTTCGTACATGTGACGCTGATAACTTTCTAACTATTATTATTCTTACAGTCATTAAATACAAAACATACATTTACACGAAAATATTACATATCAGAAACATAAAAAATACATCTCTCGAGAATTTAAATTATTTGTATTTTTGTATACGAAAAATACACCTAATATTTCCAGAGATATATCTATAATCCGAATAAGTTTTTACATTACTATATTAGTCTATTTCAATCAGTTTTTTTTTTTTTTTTTTTTTTTTTTTTTTTTTTTTTTTTTTTTTTTTTTATAAATTTTTATTATTACCGTGATTTCTGGCATATAATCCGAGAATCAAACAATGATTTTTCAACACAGAAAATTTGAAAAATAATATGTAACATTTTAGATCGCGATAAATATTTGACTTCAATTACCAAATAAAAATTTTGGATCGAAAGGGAAATGTTTGATCCTCGAATTATACGCCGGAAATTACTGTACTTTTTGTAATTTAATAGTATATTTTTGCGACAAACATTTTGAATCCCAGATAATAAAACTTACGTGATCATTTAAAAAATATTACTATTATTTTATTTTACATTCTAAATTTTCTTTTTTAAAATGTCCATAAATAGTAAAAATAATTATGAAAACTAAATCATAAAATGCAAATTACAAATTTTATTTTGAATAAAATTAAACGCTAAAATATTCTAAAATGCACTAATATATACAACAATATTTTACTGATTTCTGTATCCACTTTCTTGATAGAAAAGAATGTCCTTCATGATTTAAAAGCTTTCATTAAAAAGTAAATAAGCTAAATAATAAAAAGAAAAATCAATTACGATTTAAAAAATACACGTTTCATGTCATAATAATTCAAATATACTATATCGCCAAAATTGACCGGTCCGTGTGATTTTGGACGTTTTCTTTACTATCTAGAAAAATGCATGAAGAGTTATACTGAAACGTAAGATAAATATTCAGACTAGTGTGTAGGCTTATATTTACGAGAAGATTTTTTCCCCAAAACACCATACGGGACCGTCAACAAATTGAAAAAAATGAATATCTTTTGGATAATGAGTTCGCAGCTAATGCAGGAAAAACGTTCAAACAGAAAATCATGTAGATTTTTGTAATAAATTGTGTTAATTTCTAAACAAATAGCATGTATAATCGTATAAAATTTAAGGTTTTCTTAAAAACAGTCCCAAAGTTTTTTGCTTTAAATTTGCAGATTTCTGAATACATACATAATTTCTTTTTAGAAAATATAACAAACAATACTATATACCATATCCTGAATCAGACTCATCAGAATAAAAAAATATATATATATATTTTTTTAAATGAGCAGGTTTACTAAATGTTTCATTTGGCATAGACAAATTTCATCAAAATACAATGTTTACAATATGATAATTAAATAAATAGAGCAACTTTTATGAAAGTCTCAAATATTTAACTTGAAAAAAAAAATCATTGAAAAAGCTTAAAATCTGTTACTCCCACAATTAAGCAAAAAGATGAGAGGCTGCGTTCATATATACATTGATTAATGTCAATATAGCGTACAAAATATTGCATTCACTGCTATATTTTGATGCAGTCAATTCCGTGATAATTGCAATGCATACCTAGAAAGTATTTTGATAACATGCAATTTTCTACAATTTTCTTTGGATCTAATTGTATTTCACAAAATACTTCTTAAATTTATGTCGGGAATAAAACAAAAGTCAGTTACTAATTGTATGTGAATAAACTGAATGTTAATATCCAAAAATCAGTAACAATTAAAAAGTTTGATCTATAATAAACATTCATCAAATTGTTTAGTAAATAATTAATAATTAGTAATTGTTTAGTAGAAATTTATATCTTATTGAATATAAAAAAGTGTACTCCTAATCAGGACAAACATATATGAAGTTCATAAATTTATTTCAGAATATTTTTTATATAAGGTGGTCTGGGGTAATAACGCCAAGCGCTAATATTTTGCATAATTATTAAATAATCTGGTAAATGACACTCATGTGCTCTGCGCAGAAGGGTTTTGAGTCATATAAATCACAAAAAACAGCTTCAAGTTAATTTGTTTCATTTTTAGGTCTTATTGTTTTTACAAGCAACTAAAATTAACGCTTGATCTAAATTTTGCGAGATACGTTGTGTGATGTGAAGACTATTTTTTTTATCCGGAAATACTTTGTTAATTACATAAATTTGTAGTACATTTCACGGACTTTCAAAATGTTGTTGAAGATTTTGGATATCTTCTCGAGATAATTTGTAATTTAAAATGTACAGCTCAATAACTATAACGGGGTAATATCGCCAATCCCTACATTAATACCCCGGTTGATTCCCTACAGTGGCCGAGGTACATCCTAAATACTGATTCAAATAAACACAGTTAAAACTGTGCAATGTTTCTAATAATTCTACTTAAGCGGTCCTTTTTAAGCAAAAAGAAGCTCACGGTCTGATATTCTTTTGCCTCTTCCTCCCCTCCTACACCACACCTTTATTTTTCTTACACTTTCACAAAAAATTGGGCATTTCAAATAGCTTAGAATGCAATTTGTCAATTTCTAAGTTTGTAAAGTTTGTATTTTTAGAATTGGGCAATCTACATGCAATTATTCCATCTTATTTCATAATTTTGTTTGCATGGCGTTATTACCCATATAGGTGGGTAATAACGCCAAATAGCATTGGTCAAGAAATCACGCTATTACATTTTATGAATACATATCTGTTAAATAATTTTTTTTATATAGATAGTCAATGAGTTGCTGTATCAAATCATATATTTGTTTGAAAAATACAAATTAAAACTGAGCCGTGAAAATTGGTAGAACCTTAACGTGGCGTTATTATCCCAGGGTACCTTATATTTTAATCATTTGACTTTGTAAATGTTTGTGCAATTGAAATAAATATGATTAGAACGAAAATCTTGAAAAATATATTCATTTTTATTTGTTGCTAAGATAAATGAATTCTGGAAATCAAAGATTTATATTTATGTTTTGGAATTCAGTTCTAAATAATTATTCAGCATTCATACAATATATATGGAAACTGCTTTTCAAAATTATGCAGCATTGTTAAAACCTCGTCATAAAATTTTCTTCAAAAAAATTTTTTTTGTTGCAATATATGAAGAATGGATTTTGAATAATGCAAAATTTATTTTTAACCACAATGTGTATGGACAAATTCTCCATGGTTAGTAAGTAGTATTTAATAAACTAGTTAAACTGAAATAAACAGAAAAGATAGGTTTTGATAATTTCTAAAATTTCCTGTTCAGGCACAAGGTCTTTTAATGGTCTTTTTTTCTTTGTCTTCATATAATATGTATAAGTAAGGATGGGAAACATTTAAAAAAGCTTTTATTCTTACGAAAAACAAAAATCGTAATGATATGTTAGCAATTATGTCAATACATTACAAAATTTAACGTTATAAAAAACATATTCTATTTATTGTTAAATTTTGAAAATTTATAAGAAATAAAGATTCTCTCTATAATAAATATTCATTAAAATTTTCAATAATTCTATTGAAGAAAAACTAATGTAACTATACTTTGTATTAGAATAGTAAACGTTTTAAAGTCTTATAAAATGTACTAGAGAATATTATATATATATATATATATATATATATATATATATAAGGTAGTCTGGGGTAATAACGCCAGGCGGGGTAAAAACGCCAGAGTAGATAATTTGTAATTTAAAGATAAGACGAGTAGATAATTTGTAGATTAGATAATTTGTAATTTAAAATGTACAGCGCAATAACTATATCGGGGTAATTACGCCAATCCTTGGCATTAATACCCCGGCTGATTCCCTACAGTGGCCGAGCTACATCCTAAATACTGATTCAAATAAACACAGTTAAAACTGTGCAATGTTTCTAATAATTCTATTTAAGCGGTCCTTTTAGCGCAAAAGAAGCTCACGGTTTGATATTCTTTTGCCTCATCCTTCCCCTCACCACACCACACCTTTATTTTTCTTACACTTTCACAAAAAACTGAACATTTTCAATAGCTTAGAATGCAATTTGTCAATTTCTAAGTTTGTAGAGTTTGTATTTTTAGAATTGGTCAATCTACATGCAATTATTCCACCTTATTTCATAGTTTTGTTTGAATGGCGTTATTACCCATATAGGTGGGTAATAACGCCAAATAGCATTAGTCAAGAAATCACGCCATTATATTTTATAAATAAATATCTGTTAAATTATTTTTTTATATAGATAGTCAATGAGTTGATGTATCAAATCATATATTTGTTTGAAAATTACAATCTAAAACTGAGCCGTGAAAATTGGAAGAGCCTTAACGTGGCGTTATTACCCCAGGGTACCTTATATATATATATATATATATATATATATATATATATATATATATATATATATATATATAGGGTGTCCGAAAAGTCTGGAAACGGTCGAATAACTCGAGAAATACATATGACATTGAAAAATGAAAATATACGTGTTAAATATTTTTAAATAAGCTACTCAGTGATACCAAATTTTACCTTCGCAACCGTCCCCCTGGGGGTCAGAGAGGGTCCAACTTTGAAATCTTAAATTATAAACGCCATTTTTTATTGCAGATTCGGATTCTACGGACAAAAATATGTAACTTTTCTATTTGATGTTTACCTCGAATCTTCGTTTATCACGGTATAATTGAGCATATTAAATCTATACATATTTCGTTTTTCCCAAGCAGGTTTTGTCTGATTGGCCAGAATTTTTGACGTCAAATTCCTCGTCTTTTGCAGGAATAGCATTTCTTGAAAATCAGCCGTGCCGGTTATTTCGATAATGCTACGCTATTAAAAATTTGATCCATTTGCTGTAGCGTCACTCTACAGCTTTTATAGAATATTTCTTTAAAGACCAATGAGAATGCTCCATAACACAGTTATGGAGCAGTAACCGTTTTCTGTAAAAGCGGAGGAGTGACGCTACACCAAATAATTAAAAAAACCATACACGCACATCAGCCGTGTAAACCATTTACTGGATAAAATAAAAATCCAAATAGAAAACTAAATTAATAAATTTCAATGAATTTTTGTAGACAAAAACATAAAAAAACCCTATGCACTGTAAAAAATTTAACTCATTTGCTACAGCGTAACTCCACCGCTTTTATAGAAAACAGTTACTTTACTGTGTTATGGAGCATTCTCATTGGTCATAAAACAGATATTCTATAAAAGCTGTGTAGTGACGTTACAGCAAATGGGTCAAAATTTTTAACAGTGTAGCATTATCGAAATAATCGCCACGAGTGATTTTCAAGAAACAACTATTCCTGCAAAAGATGGAGAATTTGACCTAAAATTCTGGCCTATCAGGCAAAACCTGGCTGGGAAAACCGAAATATGTATCGATTTAATTTGATTAATTACACCGTGATAAACGAGGATTCAAAATAAACATCAATTACAAAAGTTACGTATTTTTATCCGTAGAATCCGAATTTGCAATAAAAATGAGGGTTATAATTTAAGATTTCAAAGTTGAACACCCTTTGACCCCCAGGGGGTCGGTTGCGAAGATCAAATTTGGTATCACTGAGTAACTTATTTAAAAATATTTAATACGTATATTTCCGTTTTTCAATATTTTATGTATTTCTCGAGTTATTCGACCATTTCCAGACTTTTCGGACACCCTGTATATAAATACAAATATTTTTTGCATTTGAGTTTGGAAATATTTTTGCAATTTTAATAAATTTGAATAGATTTAGAAACTTGAAAAAGCTATTTATCTTTATTTATCATTCAGAAAATATAAGAAAATTTGATTCGGAAAATCAAAGATTTTAAATATTTGATTTGTAGTTATCTTGTAGTAATCAACTCTAAACATTTATAAAATACACATGGAAATTGCTTTTCAAAATTACGCAGCATTGTCAAATTCTCATCATAAAATTTTCTTCAAGAAAATGTTTTGTTGTAATCTATAAAGAAAGGATTTTGAATAACATAAGATTTATTTTCTAACGTTAATATATACGGACAAATTCTTTATAAAGTATTTCTTTATATTTCTTTAAAAATATGCTGTATTGAAATAAAATGAAAAATTACTTTTTGATGTTTCCTGCAATTTCCAGTTCGTGTACGAGGTATTTTAGTGTTATTTGTCCTTACTTTACAAGCATAAATGAGGATGTAAAACATATAGAGAACCTTACATTGTTGCGATCTGCATAACAAAAAACTTACTAAAGCTTAAATTTCTTTCATGTTATATTAAACAATGTTCTTGCATTTTTGAGAGAAGATTTAATAATGTTTTAAATATTAATATAATAAGCATTAATATATTAACAAAAAATATTAATATATCTAAGCATTTATATCATTTGTTTAACCCTTTAAGTGTTTGGCACGAAATATTCTGTTGACTAAACTCCAGGTTTCACTGAAATAAAAGCAATGTTTAAGGTAATGCAATTATGTAGATGTCATGAACTTTCAGTGTCTTACAGAATGATTATATATAGAGAGAGACAGGGATACATAATCATATATATATATATATTACAATTTTTTTTCATCAAAATTAACTTTATACTATATTAATTTTCTTTTAACAATATTGCGTATTTATACCAACTTTTTAAATTACAATCCTGTTATTATATATAATCAATTAATCCTTATAGAAACGATATAAATTATTAATTCGCCTTAAAAAACATTTATTTCAGTATGCGTAAAATTAAAAAATGGCCCTAAATTAAAAATATTCTTAATGAAAATTATTTCTTAAAATTCCTAATAAAACAATTTTTCCCCTGTTTTTAACAAGCCCTTTTTAAAGAAAGTCTCATTAAATTTATTCCAAAAGCGTACTTGTTCAAAAATATCATTCTTTTTATTTATTTTTTCTCCTTCGCGTTTATAATTGTTGTATATCAATAAATTCGTTTCATTTCTTTTTTGTGTTAAATTATCGTCTATAGAATAAGTTTGAATTGTGATTACTTTCGGTTATAATTTAGTTAAATAATAATCTTTTAAATAAAATTATCTTTTGCAAAAGATCAAGTCTGTCGTTTTAATCTCTACGCCTGATATTATTTTCTGCTTACATAAAAGAATTGTATTTAGAGATTATGGAAAGTTCTAGAAACTAGGACTTTTTTTTTTTTTTTTTTTTTTTTTTTTTTTTTTTTTTTTTTTTTGAAATGTTACTCCGACAGGGGAGACCATATTCCCTCTGCATTTGATTGCATTTAAATATTTTTTTGAGCTGCAAATGTTTAAATCTATGAATTCTCAACATTTATTTATTTACTTAATTTTTATTTCGTCACAACTCCTGTGTTATAAAATGGGGAAACTTGCGTCAATTCTACTAGCTCCCAATCTCAAAATGTCACACATATACATATTTATTTATTAATGTTGAAAAATCGTATTTTCTTAGTATTCAGATCAAAATACAGAGAAAACAATATTACGGTTTAATTCATCGACCATCGGAATGTTAATTATGTATTCTGAAAGTAATATGTGCTTTGATTTGTAGATTATTAATCGGTATAATAATAATAATAAAATGTAAGTAATTATTAAAAAAAAACCTGTAAAATTAGAAATCTATTATTCTACTTTGAAAATCATTTCATTCCGCTTGAAATTTTATGCACTCTTCAAATATGCATACAAATAATTGAAGAAGAAAATATATGAAGCCAATTTGCAATAAACCCTCGATATTCAATTAGAATGAAACAAATAAAATTTTTATTGGGTAAAAGAAAATTTACAAAAACTTTTGTTCAATTAATTTCTTTCTTTAAAAAATTGCCTCAAAAGTTTAAACACTTTATGCCATTTTTTAGAAACGCGGGATTTTTGAGGTTTAAAGAAGTTGTGCGATATAATTTGCCTATTTTATAATGATACAAGTAAGGAAAATTAAGCGTTAGGAATAGATTATGCAACTCTTTTCAACACTTCTAGAAATCTTTAACAAAACTTAATTATCCAGGGAAGTAAGGTACTATTGTCTATAGTCAAATATGTATTCCAACAGTTTTGAAAATCCCTGTATTTGATCTATCGGTATATATGCGGCAAGAAATAGCCTACATAGTGAGAAAAACTAGTTTAAGGGGGTCCGGGGCCCAAAAAAATTTTTTTTTTGCTATTGAAGGTAGGAATTTGAAATTTCTTTTGGAAATCAGGCATGTACTGAGTACACCAAAACACATCATAAAAATTTTCTAAAATTTAAAAAAAAATTAAATTTTAAAATTTTTTTAAAAAAAGTGGGGTAGTTTAAAATTGATATAACTCAAAATATTACTGATGGAATTTCAAAATTTTTTCACCTAATTAAACAGAATTATATTTCTTTTAATTTGTCTTCGGCGTTTAAAAAAATAATTATTTAAAAAAAAAATAAAAATTTTTATAGTGAAAATAAACATTTTTTCAATGTAATCTTTTTTTAAATTTTCATATTTTAAAAAATATTCATTTTTTTAAAATTTGCCGAAGACAAATTAAAGTAAAATGTTTGAAAATATCACGTTTGAAATTTCAAATCTCTATCTTCATTGGTTTTTGAGTTATATCAATTTGAAGATGACAAATCGTCAAAAAACACATCATGGAGAAAAATGCGTTTAAAGGTGAAAAGAAAGAATTACTGTTTATAAAATGTTCAAATACCTCTCAGAAGCTTTCAGATGCATGACTGATTTATTATCTCACTTTACACTTTTGATTTAATAGAATTTTAGCAAATTTACATTTATTTTTAAAGCATTTGAAAGCCTCTGTGGACGTAATACTTTTTGGCGATGACAAGCCGTCAGTGAAGAATAAACAAAGTTTTTCCATATTCTTTCACAATTTGCATAGACAAAGTACTACAATATTTGAAAATATTATGTTTATGCTTTAAATTCTCTATAATTATTAGTTTTTAGTTGTTATATCAATTTTAACCCTTAAAATACAGAAAAAATAAAAAAAAAAAGAAAAAAAAGAAAAAGAAAAAAAAAACATGAATAATAAACAATGTTTACAAAAAGTGCATATACCTGCTAGAAGTATCCAGGTGCATAACTAACACCTTGTTTTACTTTGTATTTTTGATTTATTTTAATTTTAGCTAGTTCTACTTTTTTTCTGTAGTTTTTAAATGCTTCTGTAGATTTAAATAATGCTTTTCTCACATGTCGAGTTCTTATGCGCTTCAGTGCAATTAACGAAGTATTAGCAGGTGATAGAAAGAATGTTTGAAGTGCGTTTACAGATGATACCCTAACACCATGATTAAAATCAGATATGCCTCTAGCTGCAGCAATATCTACTCGCATTTTTGATGCATTAGAAACTTTGGGGCAACGTCCCCAAATCACATTGTGCAAAGATTCATTACGGTTTTGTGTTTGACCTTTTGTACACTTTTCTAATAAAGCGTCTGAAGCTAATCTTTGGAAAATCGGCATCATTTTAGCTACAACATCTTCTCGTAGAGGTGTTCTAATAGAAATTTTATGAGCAGGAGGCTTTTGAATTAGAAAAATTGCACGATTATAGAAACACCATGAATCTTCTGCTAGAGGACACTTTGAGTGATTTGGTTTTTTATCGGTTGAGCTACAGTGCTGCAAAATTGCATATATATCTTTTTTCATATCGGAAATATTTCCCCTATTACGTATTATTGCATTTCTATAGTATCGAGTAACTTTTTTAATTGTTGCTTCTGAAAGGCTTCCATGTTTTTTTCCTCCGAGTGTAACACCTCTCGATTTTTCCGTCTCTACAAGTTTCCGTAATGCAGTCCCCATTCTTTTTCCAACATGATTGATGCACTCTGTTTTTGTTAGAATAGTTTCCTCGCCGTAAACTTTTAAAGCTTGAAGGTCATGAAATGCTTTTGCATCTCCATCTGAAACGATTTCTGTATAACGAAAACCAAGATTCTCTGAACGACGCCACAATCTCACTGCCATTTCGCTTTCCATTCCACCAGATGTTCCTTCATAGTTTTTATCACAATATGGAGCATGACCTTCGTACCATGCCATAAATTCTGCAGAATCTTTTCCAAGAGCATTTGCAGTTTGTGTGCAGTTATAGCAGATTTTTGATAACACTTCGTAATCTATCACAAATCCAGTTAGAACGTCTATTATGCAACCAACCGAATAGTTTGAAGTATGTCCTCTCTTATGCCAGCTTGCATCGTAACTCACTGCAATATCTGCAACAGCTTCACTCGAAACAAAGTGAGATTGTTTTACTTTAGTGCGAACATTTTCTAAGAGCTCACATGTACTCTTTACACATGAAGAATGAACCAGTTTTAAATGTCGTGTAAAAACTTTCGAATCCATGCAATTCAAATTCATATTGTATGAAAACTTTTCCAATGCTGCATGACCTTTACCGATTTCTGTTATTGCAACTACAGCTCTTCGATTAATATCGAAAGCATTTTCTTTATCTGATACTTTATTTGAGGTGCTATTTGTAAATCTAAATCTACAATTGTTACAAATAACTTTAATGTTTTGTGCAAACCCATTAGGTTTACTAAATTCAACTTCTAAAGATGATTCTGAGCATTCTTTACAACTAACATTTGATATAATAGATTGTAAAACAGTTTGTTTTATAATGATATAATTTTCTTCTTGGGCTTCAATATAGTTTTTTTTTGTAGACGATGACATTTTTCTCTCATCTAACCGCTTTACTACAGTCATTGCAGGTTCTGCATTAAAACAAACTGATTTATTTCTCTTTTTTTGCATAGCTTCAGATTTCTGAGCAGTAGATTTTCGTTTTCTACCCATTGCTATAAATATTGTTTTAAATTTTCTAAGAAATGAATAAAAATGTTCAATTTTATGAAAACATATGAAAGTTTGCTTCTGTAATCAACACATAAACAATGTCATTATTTCAGGCATAATTTCAGTTATCAAAGTCTTATATTCATTCCATATTTACAATATATTTCTCCTATAATTTCTAGGAATATATTGACATATTTATAAAATTAAAACATCTGCATTTTAAAATAATTTAAAAAACAAACACGATAAGATGCAAGTCACCAGAGTCAGCGTAATAAAAGTTACCATGAGGAAGTTAACATTAGCAATTTGCTTCCTTTTTTGGCGTTGATTCAGTCTTTATAATAAACTATTTTTACTTATTATCTTATGCTACAAGTATATTTCTTAACATCCAATATAAATCATTTAAAAATCTTGACAATATTCCAATTAATTTCCGTCCAAACAACACATGAAAAATGAAAAGCATGCGGAACCGCGGAACAGAAAATATTGTTTACATTTATCCCTCCTTTACATCTCATAGAAGTAGAAGTAGAAGTTTATGTGAATGAATGAATCAATGAATGAATCAAGATAAATAATTTAAAATTTGATTCACAAAATAAATAAATTTAATTTTAAAATGCTTGTTTACATTTTACGGATTATTTGTTTACGAAACCAAAGAAGCTTCATAGCAACCGCGCAGGCGCTATGGCGATAAACCACATCCATCGCAGTGAATCAGCTGAATTTGCAAAACAGTACTTAACAAAAACTACTATATCTTCGGTTCTAATTAAGATAGAAACATAATTCAAACGGCATTTTATGCAGAAATAACCAGAGACTTTTTTAATAAAATAAAAAAAAAATCAAAAATTTGAAGATTTTTGGGCCCTGGACCCTCTTAATAAGAAAACGCCTAATTGGTTGAAATTTTCTTATCATCAATTTATACTAATAGATAGAAACATATTTGAATACTTTTGCTCAGCCCTGTAAAATACATAGTATCTTTAATACACAAAGCATTTTACTAAAATTTAGTTCCGACAAAAATACTTTTTAAATTACTTAAATCGAATTTCCAGAAATTATCACCCAAGGGCTACCATGTTTCCAGCTCTTTTCGTGACCTTGTGTATCATTTTATCTATATTCTACAAATGTTTCTTAGTAAAAAGAATGGAGTTCAACGTAAAAATGCATAAGTTATTTGAAAATCACTTTTAAATACATTACATTCATATTCAATAACCTTTCTGAGATCTTTTGTGTAACCCTGTATATCTGAATTGTGTAACTACCATATACAATCATGTATACACACCATATAATATATACACATTAATTGAAAGGTAAAAGCACATATCATAATTAAAAATACATTTCATCCAACCAACAGCTGTCATCCATAATATACAGTATTTCTGATAGAATATACTATTTGAAATGTTTTGTATGCTTCTGTAAATACTGTGCACTTCGTATTGTACATGAAATAAGTCATATTAATCCTGAGCGACAATACCAACTTGATTATACATGAAATTTATTACTGGAATTAAACTATGTCACAAACAATTCCCTCCTTTATTATTATGCATTGGAATTATTTTGTGTGGTCCAGTAAATGAATAATAACTGTTCTTTTTACTGCATACTTTACATAATGCATATTTTAGCGCACTTTGTAGATAATAGTGCATATAAATTTGATTTTGTTTGACATAGTGCAACATCTTTTAAATTCATTTGAAACGATTTTTCATCATAGGGCGTAATGTAATGGAGAACTTTTGACTGTCCCTGCAAATAAACAAATCATGGTAGAAACTTCATTATCCATTGATCTTGTGGTAGGATAAATTTCAATAATGTCTAAAAAATTCATGTCAATCCGAGTATATTTACAAGAGTTAGAGAGCGACCAGACGGCCAGACGGACATACAGACCGAAAGCACAAACACGTTTTAACTTTGTTGGAAAGTGTTAATAAAAGGATAAAAGTATATCCACTCGTTTTAAAAACATCGAAAGTTAAAGAATATCTAAAAGTTGAGATTAAAAGTTAAATCACAAAATAAAACTTTTTTCAAGTTGCAAAAATTTTAATTTGACCAATGCTATGTATGTATATGAAAATATTGGGTTGGGGAAAAAGTAAGTTGACTTTTTTTCGTGTTTTTTAAAGTGAATTTATTTATATAAATAAAAAAAAATAATCATAATTTATGTGCTATTTTGTTCGATCACCTTTTGCAATTTTTCTGGTACAACAATAATTCCGTCACTGTAGAATTTTTGAGAGTTCTGGGCAAAAAACTGAACAAGGTGATTATCATAAGCCTTTTTTGAAGCCAGCTTAACACCTTCAAGAGAGTACCGCATAGGACGGAACAAATGGTAATCCGTCGGATCCAGGTCCGGACTATACGGTGGGTTCATCAAAACTTCCCAACAAAGCTCTTTCATTTTTTGCCGAGTGACTAAAGATACGTGTGGTTTAGTATTGTCGTGATGGAAGACAGCGCCTTTCCTTTCGATCAATTTTGACCGGGTTTTTTAATTGCCTGCTTCAATCGCATTAGTTGTTTACAGAAGATAGTTGAATTGATGCTTTGGCCAGTTTTAAGCAGCTCATGATGGAAATTTTTTATCAATCCCACCAAACACTCAGAATCACTTTCGTAGGCATCAGTCCGGGCTTTGCCACCGTTTGTGAAGCTTCGTTCACGATTTTTTTAGCACATTGTTGTTATGCGTGATTCCTTTTTTATCACTCGTTTCAGTAACAATTCACAAATGAAAATTCTGTCCATTGAATTTTTCATTGTAAGTTTATGGGGAACCCAAGTATCGAATTTCTTTTGGTATCCAATTTTATGTAAATGGTTCAAAAGTTGTTTATGGTTGATGTTTAGTTCCGTAGCAATGTCGTGGGAAGAAATATGTCAGTCTACCTGGATTGTTTTTAAAATTTCATCGAATTTTTCAAGGATTGGCCGGCCAGGGAAAGGTTCATCTTTAGCATCGAAATTTTCGGAAGGAAAACGAGCAAACCGATTCTGACTTTGGCGTTTACTTAAGCACTGATCACCATAAATGCCACACAAGTTTCGATGACACTGCGCCAATTTTTCCCTTTTTGGAAGTAAAAAACTAAAAGTTGACAAAAATGATCTTCTGAAATCTCTATTTTTAAAACGCAATAACTCTTGACTAGTTAAACAGATGACGCTACCTATATATCTAGAATTTTTTAAAGACTGTTACCTTTCAAACGCTGTATAGTATGATTTAATTGAGTAAGTATTACTCGACATATGCGACTTTAAAGCTATCTATTGGGAAAAAGCAAATTTACTTTTCCCCCAACCCAATATATAGCTATATGAAGACACATATGAAGATATTTCGGAGAGTTTGTGAGAGTACTCTCTAAAAGTTGTATTTTAAACACTGAATTTGACGGTCATGAATGACATTTGTTGAGACGGATCTCAGAATACGGGGATTCAATAAATAAAATATGCCCCATACGGCAAATAAAAAATAATCTCAGTGTACATGTTTCCAAAAATATTGTACATAGACATAGTAACAAATGTGATCACACCATACTAAAGAAAATATCTTGTAAATTGTGTCTCGAACTACACCTCTAACAGGCAAGAATGAGCTTTTCTAAAAATCACATTGGGGCCTATGGTGACAAATGGCTTACTGTTTTATTGAGTATGAGAGAAAATGGAATTTTCATGGCCTTGATAAGTGGATATGTATTTGAATGAATCAAAAAAAGAATCAAGGACTTTTTTCAAAAGCCAGTGAGTCTATTATAATTTGGACAGCATTAAACTCCAACGTCCTGCCCTAGATTTTTTAAAAATAATGGAGACATTTCAAACAATATCATAAGATGCTGAACTTTTCTGTTTTTTTTCTCTCGCCATTTAGTCGGTAATGATATTTCAACAAGGTAATGTCACAATTTACATATCATATTTCACAAAACTATGATTTTCTTAAAAATTCATTTAACTGCCTAGCGTTAATTTCAGGCTTAAACACGATTGATAGTCTTTGGCATTTTAAATCACAAGATTTACAGAAATGAAAAATAGTATCACCGTTTTGAAGAACAAAAACTGGTTATTAAAAAACATAATATTATTTGCCAACAGAAACAGTACGAATGTAATAAATTTGATGGAAATTCGCGTTTATTTGAACTAATTAGAAATCACGGAAACAAAATTCGTTTGTAATAATTTTGTAAACATGTTAAAATAGTTATTTTTGCCCTTGTGCATAATCTTTGAGACAGTCTTGTTTGGATATATTTTAAAATTCATTTTTTTACAAATATGCATAATTTATTTTTTTCAACTATTTCGTATATTTAAATTAATTTCGGAAATCTGAAAATGAAAAATGCTGTTTCTTCTAACTTTTTATTATTTAATAAAAGTATACACTTAATGCTTATGTTTAAAAGTTTCAGGCACAATATACATGTTTAAAAACTATACAAGAGCTACAGAAATAAGAACAACAATACATATAGCTCTAAAAACCTAAATTACGAGCTATAGTAATACAGTTATTAAGCTGTGGAGATGCATAATTAAACAACTAGTTTTAAAAGTAAATTAAGATACTTTAACTGTAGGAGTCTGTACTTGTCTGTCCGAAATCAAGCTCTACTCTATCACATTTTGTCACTTATTTTCTTAAAATTTTATGACTTTTATTCATTTTACGTAAAAAAAAATACTGTCGAATTTTTGACTGTGTGATACTACTTTTCAATAAAATGACAGATAATTAACCTAGAACATCCTTTGTTCTTATTTTGACACCAAGCAGAATAATAAAAAAAAGTTCCTTTCTTTCGTTCCTTTCAGCTTATATGACCTTGGTTATATTATTTTCTTTGCCAAAATTTTACTATACTTTCCAATAAATATTTTACTCCTATTTAGAAAGTCTCTAGTTATTTACTGTGCATTTTTAACAATATTTAAAAGTATTTAAAAACATTATATAGCTGACAGCTATCTTATACATTCAGAGACTATTTTATTCGAAATTATGTCTCCACTAAAAAACGACTTTTCAAAAGTAAAAAAGAGAAGAAAGGAAAAAAGTTGCAGGCAAATAATTATGCGATATCAAATTTCCAAGTTGTTTTCGTCGAGTGACTATGTAGCCGTAGCCTTTGCTCTCTTACAAAATACATAATAAGTTGTTTCTAATTTATTTATTTTTTATTACTATTTTTTTATGGAGATCAGTCCTTAAAAAGAAATTTGGCTCATTGACGATGGCTTACGTTAGCAAATCGCATTGTTTGGCTATATGTTGTACCCTCCCAGCCCCCCTCCCAAAAAAAAAAAAAACTTCAGGTAACCTTTAAACATTAACTTAGTATATTGTAAAAGTGTATAATATGATTTAGTTCCATATTAAGCTTAAACCATCATAAATAAATGCTTTAAAATTATTTTGAAAACTAGTAAATTTTTCATGATAATTTTTTGAGCAATATTTAAGAACATTTAACACAGTTCTTCAGAAAACTGTAACAGCGCTCACAAAGAAATAATGCTACTTTGTAGGTTAAGTGATGAGAGAAAGCTCATAACATAGTTAGGTTGTCGTTTTCTTTTGAAAGCATGACTGAATAGAAAAATCAACTCTCCCTCAACTTTCATGCTAAAAATTTAATTGGTATGTTTCAATCGACATACAACTATATCAGAGCCTCCAATGACAAAACACATAACTGTTGAAAATATGAAAAGGAATTTAACTCTTTATCTACCAAATTATGAATTCATGAAAATTTTTCATTCTAAAGCATTGTACATAAATTGTTTAAACTAAATTAAAATGTTTACATAATCATTTAATAAATGTTTGAAGGATTTTAGAAGGATTGAACTTTTTAGAAGGATTAATTACACGGATTTTGTGCAGTATTTATAACACCACTCAAAGCTTTTAATTTATTTTTTTTAATATTTTGTAGACTTATAAAATGTACCAATATGATGTTCTTATAATATAAATATACAAATATTTCCGAATTGAAAAACCTTCATCCCCCTCACTCAGCACCAAGAAAGCTGAAAAGATTTAAAAACAAATGCAATCATGCTCTTAAAAATATTTTGTTTTCTGTAACCAATAATGCTTTTGGAACAAGATCAAGTAAAGTATATACAACTCATTCTAAACAGTATTACAACTAAATGATGTATAAGAAGAATTTTATAATAAGTAATTTTAATGGTACTTATAAGTATCGTCGGTAGATAAAGGGTGAAGTAAAGCGAAAAAGTGCCGTTTACAATCTATAAATTCCCACATTTATTCTGTAACACACCAACTTTAGACCAAGCCTATAGAACACGTGTCAATGTTATCACTAACTGTTTATGCTGCTTAAGCAATTCAAGACTTTTGCAAAGTAAAAAAAAAAAATGTTCGCATATATGACGCCAAAATTTGAAACTAAAAACATTTTACCAAAGAGCCCAGAAAAGTTAAAAATTAAAGAAATGTAAAACTAATAAACTAATGAAATATTATTATTATGTTTTAGTAATTGCTTTGTATAAGTAACGTTAATTATTAATTGATGACATTTGGTCCATTTTCTCCAAATATAATCAGTTGTTAAGTATTTATATTGAATGTTTAGATTTAATCCTTTTTCAAAACCCAAAGATCCGAAACATTTAACAATGTTATTATTATTAAATATCAGTTATTTAAAAATATTTTGATATTATTATTTAAAAAATTGTGCTTGAACAAAATTCTGAAAGTAAGAAAGAAATTACGATAAATCAATTCAAATTTAATTTTAAAATTTAATTTTTATGTAAAAAGGCCATTTATTCCACTTTTGCTTAATTCATGTATAAATCTAGAGCAACCAAACTTAATACTATAGTTATAGTAAAGAAGCATATATTTTTTATATGAAAAAGATTCGTGATTTTTAAAAAGTATAAGTAAACAAGTGGATAAATTTATTGTTTTATGTTAAATTTTGAATATCTGAAAAAAAGAAAGAAAAAAGAAATGAAAGCAAAAGAAAAGAAAAAACTCATTTTAAAGATTCTTGTGGAACTTCAAGTCATCACAAAAAAGAAATCGTGCGATTGTTAACATTAAAAGGCAAATATTAAATGCTATTAAAAACTATTTGCTAAAAAACATTTTAGCTTTTTCTTTCATCCTACCCTATTATACTTGTAGTTTTTTTTATAAATTTTGAAATTTATAGTGATATACACTATATTGCCATTGATTATTGGACACTTGCGATTTTAGATATTTTACTAAATATCTAGAAAAATACATGAGGAATCATCTCGAAACTCTTAGTGTATAAATATAAAAGTATACGCCATACATCGCCGTGAATATGTTTTAACGAAACTCCATAGGGGGCCGTCAACAAATTAAAAAAGAATGAATATATTTTGAATAAACCTGTCAAAACTAATGTAGCAAAAGCGCTCAAACTCTAGATTATGATTGAATGCCTTATTGCAATACGCCTTGTTCATTTTTATGCAAATAGCATGCACACTCGCAGAGTAATTAAGGTTTTTATAAAAATGGTCCCAAATTTCTCCAAGTTTTTTCCTTATAATTTTCAGAGTTCTTAATATAAAATAATATTTTTTTCAGAAAAAATGACAAACAACATTACACACAGTACCTTGTAATCAGAATTAAAAAATAATGAACATTTTGTACAAAATGAGTAGGTTTACTAAATAATTTTTTACTGCGCATGCGTCAACGATATCAAAATTTTATTTGCATATTATGTTAATTAAATGTAAAGAGCAACTTTCGTGAAAGTCACAAAATCATAACTTAAAAATTCTGAAAATAATCGTCAATTGAATTAGTTGAAAATCCGTTATTCTCAAAATGAAGCAAAAACAAAAGGGGTTGTGTCCATATTTTCATTGATTAGTGTCAATATAGAATACACAATACGGGATGCACTACTACATTTGGATAAAATCTTTCATTTTTTTGCTTCATTTTGGAAACAACGGATTTTGTCCTTTTTCTATAGACGATTGCTTTCAGAATTTTCAAGCTATGATTTTGAGACTTTTACAAAAGTTGCTCTATACATTTAGCTAACATAATATGCAAATGAAATTTTGATATCTTTGACGCATGCGCAGTAAAAATTATTTACTAAAAATACTCATTTTTCACACAATTTTTATTATTTTTTAATTCTGATTACAGGGGACTGTCTGCAATGTTATTTGTCCTATTTTCTGAAAAAAATATTATTTTACAGTGGCTCACAAAAGTGTTCGTACACTTAGGAATTTCAGTGAAATAGGGCTCTATCTATTAATTAAAATTAATAGTTTAGAATGGGTATTTAAGAGTAAGATCTATAACTCATTATTAAGAAAACTACATAAAATATTTTTAAAACATAGCAAAACTTTATTTTGAAAAAATCACTAATCAAAAAATAACAAAAAATGTACCTCACAAAAGTCTTCGTACACTTTAAAAAAATCGATATATATTTGTAAGTTTTGTAATATTTCGCTAAAGTTGTACTTAATAGGATATTATTTAGCACCCACAAAAGTTTTTTAAACACCTGGGAATAGATTTAATTAGTGTTTTTGTAATTTCTGCATGAAAGTTGAATCCTTCATCGAACATTGCTGTTTTTACTCCGCTTTTTGTTTCAGTGCTGTGTTTTCGTGTTCTAACTTCCAGTTATCTCCAAATATGTTTTACTGGATTTAAATTCAGCAATTGAGGCGATGTTTTCAGAACTTGTGAACAATTATAAAGAAGCCAGAGGCGAACGTTGAGTGCCATGTGCCTTGTATCATTATCTTGATAAAAAACAAAGATGTATCTGTCACCCATATATTGGCCTGATAATTTTAAATTGCCTTTTAAAATATTGGAACAAAGATCGTGATTTATTATGCTGTCTATATATACCAAATTACCTAATCTTGATGCTAATATGCACCCTCATACAAGGACAACTCCACTGCCATGCTTAACTGTTCCAACTAAGTTCCTTGAATTAAGGTCTTAATTTTTTTCTCCATACTATTATGCACTCATTGGACCAAGAATGGCAGACTAG